>CM040244.1:109498641-109823594 GCA_022545495.1 Chrysanthemum lavandulifolium
TCGCAACATCCTATTCTAGGTTGCTCGTAGAAGTTCTCACGCATATCCATCATTCTCATTATACATTTGCTATCATTTACTTTGAGGTGAGTTCATAGCCCACTTTCTATTACTTAATTGTTTTACAAACCCTGGGGGAGATACATGCTTTATTTTAAACCAACACATTGCTTTCAAACTATATACTTATCGATTGTTATTAGCACTAAGTTACCGTGATTTGCCAAACTTAAGTCCCTTAATCATGAATCATTAATCACTATGTGAGGTGGCGCGAATATTGTGAATAGATCTATTGGGATTTAATCCGTTTGTGTTGGCCCCATTAAAGGCAAACAAACGCATAAGCTACCATTTCACGCCCAAGCCTTGATCAAACCTTCATTGTGAATCACAGGCAAACTTGTAAACAAATAAATCATAACGCCACGAAACCAATAAACGCCACTAATAAGCTTAAACGCTTAATATGTTGTGGAAAATAAGTGATGACATAAACTTTAAAACTTAAAGTTAACTAACTCACAAAACTTTCTCGACGCCATTGGACTATTGAACAAACAAGTGATTTTGACTCAGAATAATCATTAACATATCTCATTCAATAATTAGACAATAAAACCATCCGTTAACTAACATTATGTCTTTCGATATGTTGGTTCTTTGGCTAAATGTGTTTCGTATCACGACATGGAAGCTCAATGAATGTGGATGCACCAAACGTTCTCACCATTGCCGATATTTTCCGCATGGCTATCCAATGAAGATTGAAAGAACAATCCAGTTGACTTTGAAACTCTCACCGGAATCTTCTTGCCTATGCATAGGATATTCAAGAATCATCCATATCGAACATACTCACCAACTCCGCATCGTCTTTAGATCTACATACGCACCGGAATACAATGCGATGATCAAAGGTCAAATGTCGTGGACGGGTGACGCCAATCACAAATCACCATCACCGCACTTATGGTCAAGTTTCCTCATTCCCGAACATCATACCAATCAATTATCTCGTTGCACCCCATCAAGAGATCGTCGCAATTTTGATTGATATTGGTATGACGAAGCTTCGGGTTATTAATAAGCATTCTCACGTGGATCTTAAAACATTCCTCACCTTGAGAACCCTTTATATCATCATCACAAAATCCATTTCTGCGACAACAAGCATGAGCATCCCAAGCTCAGAGAATCGCAAATCTTTTGGCTCATCAACATGAAACACATCAAGTCAAGCTCGATACGGGATGACATGACATTCCTCAAAAGCTTGGCTCAAAGATTCCTTATATCATATATACAAAATCGTTGATCCAAAGAGCACTGGATACAACCCCGAGTATCCCCAAAAGAATGACAATCTTGACGTGTTGTCCAAACCACTCTAACCGCCGGAAGGAGTCAACTACCAAGAAAACAGGTGTTGCCGCATCTCCTTCTCTCGGGATGAACTCAAACATGCTCTACTCTACAAAAGATATATGGTAGCCGGAAGAGAACAAAGTTGGCTTTCTTGATGAAAATCTGGCACGCCTACAAGAAAACCAGAGGAAGTACAGGAAGTGTCATAAGACCGAGTCGAGGAAGTTTCCAAGAGAAATCCTCCACGCAAAGGAAAGTTCCAAAGAAGTGCTCCTATTCCTATCCCAAGTCCGAACTGCAAAGACAGTTTAACGGATTCGAGGAACTGAGGGTACCGAATCGATGAAGAGATTACCTACTCAAACTCGCAGGATGACACTCCATCAAGAGTCAAACTTCCTACCACCTACAGAAAGGAAAGAAAGACCTAGTTGAACAAGAAGAATCCGATGAAGAGCCTCCGAAACCGATTACAGGAGAAAGTTTAAATTGTAGACTCAACACGCTATAAAGAATTTGCTATGATCAAAAGGTTCCTGAGGGTCAAGTGGGAATTCAACCTACACCGCATCCTCGATGTTAATCGACCGATAGGGAACCGTGCCACCACTGAGCAACAATAAAAGTCAAGGTGGAAGATTCTACCGAGTATGACAAGAACCAAACTGAAAAGTCCGAGAAAGATAAAGATGTTGATTATGATAAGTTTCTTCGGATAGTCTTACACGCTCAAAGGAGAAAAATCAACCATCAAGGACCCGAGTCTCTCACATCTCATCATCATCGGATTCATCTTCATTCTTACCACCACCATCAAAAGGATCAACCAAATCAACATCCAATCAAGGAAGAAGCCAACCCATCTTGGATCTCTCAAGCCAAGACACAATCGTTAAAGTTGTCAAACAGTCAAAAAGAAAGACGCGTTCTGAAGAAGAATTTCTTCACGATCGATTCTATCTTCGTGATGAGAACGACAAGATGCAAGTTGAAAGTGAATATGTCCTAAGCTCATGAAAGATGATCTTCAAGGGAAAATAGACGATGATCAAAGGATACACACAAGTTCCTTCTTGACGTAGTTCCTAAATTGACAAAGGAGATGTACACCGTGACAACTTTATCCGATCTTTTGCATTTGGCCAATGAATGTAAACATCAATCCAGCTTGAACCCACAATCTTCTCGGATGATGAATTGGTGAATCACCGGTAGCTCAAATGTCGAACGCCCGCAACATTTGCCTCCCAAGAAGGTAAATTGTTTGAAGCAATACGAATACCAACTCAGTCATCATACGTAGAAGAAGTCGAAAGGCCTAAATGTCCAAGAGACTAATAAAAGACAAAGATAAGGATAAGGACAACGAGCCCAAACTCAAGAAGTCCTGTGAATCTTCTATGCAACCTCCACCCAAACGAACTCAACCAACAAAGATCTCCTCTCGCTTCTACCGAAAAATCTCAAGATTGGTTACCACCCGCACTCGTAAAACCGTGATCACTTGGATACATGGTGGTGATTTATGAAGAAGTCTCGGAGCTCCCAACAATAACCCATCTCCGACACGTTTAAGAAACCGTAATCCTTTCTAGGCCAAAGAAGAAGAAGGCGCCTATGATCGATCTTCATGGCTAGACGAGGATGACATCGAATTGAATGGTTCTCGCTTGTTGATTCTACTCCTACCCAATTGGGGTCAGAGGTTCCATCAGTACATTGGAGCATGCGAACTACTACAAGAAAATTCCGTGAAGAAGATGATGAAACCGAGTTGAAGCGAATCAAGAATGAAGCATTTCAACTTCTAAAAGACAGTTCGAAAGTGCAATAGTTGAGTATCACCTTGATAATATAGCACGAGCTATGTCTAACAACATGGATCGGCTCAACCCGTATAAACATCGACTTCACCAAACGGGACAACCTTCATATTACACCGATCGTCAACTCTACCAACAACCACAACCAGATCACCTAGATTCCATTTCGATATTTCTTCAACAAAGACTTGAATTTCTTTACACGGTGGCAATGGTTCAAGGAAATACGCTACATCTCCGACACTTCCATCCTGTACCATATACTCTAACCGCATAGCTAACAGGAAAGGGGCTAACCAGTATGTTCTCCAATGTAGAAGTATATGACTGTGATGTGATTGTATGGATTCACCATTGGTCGAACGCCGATGAATCTACTATGGCCGCCAAAGTTCGTAAGTCTCAACATGAAGTGTTCTGATTAAAGCAATCGGCCATTAAACATGTTGATCTTTCACCAAATGGGACTACACTTTTCTCAAGAATATGGTCAAAAGGCAAGATGAAAGGGATTATGCATCGTCGACTTTGAGAATTTGTCTATCAACTATATCAGACATGTACCTTGCCAAAGCATGTAGTATGAGATGCTTTCAATCAAGTACAACGAATTCATCAAGTCCTGCTATCTTCATCGGCATAGTCATCAAAGAACGTAGAAGATCTCCAGCCTGCAGCTGAATCATATCGTGCACTGTCAACTTACTCCACCTCGCCTAGATCTTCCCGACATTAACCAAATTTTCATAACACACACAATCACCAATCATCTTGGTGGTTTACATTAGTGAAACACATCGCAATCGCTTGATGGCGGTAGAGATCTTCACAAGTTTGGGATCACACATTGAAGAAGGTTGTTAGGACGGATTGGCTTATAGGTTGAAGGATATTCATGAATGTATTGGGTCACAAAAGCGATGGATTTCCAAGGAAAGACGGATGGTGAGGATCATCGAAAAGATTGATGAAAGGTCAGACGACTAGACCAGCCTGTAACTCTAGAGAGCTTGTAGGCGTCGTCGCCCTGTGATTGTCTCGCCGGCATCAACGCCGCCATTCCTCGAAACATTGATGGACTTCTGCACCCCTTGAACTCAGCTTCTATTTCATAATATTTCGATGTGCGATTATTTATGACAATGGTCACACACATAACGCAGTACAACCCGCCTTGTAATGAGGACCTGTGGTACGCCTGCTGCAACAATCCTCGAGCAAAAGAAGTTTAAAGCTTCTTACTTTTATAGTAAAACCTATCAAACCTTTCTACTTTAAAGGTTTTGCTAAAAGAACAAGTACTTCCTTATGATTTTTCAAAACCTCAAACTGCTTATCACTGGCTGAGGGGAGTATTTGAATTAAAACTTTGTTCACAAATTGTCACAGGGTCATCTTCCCACAACACTCAAATGGTCATATTTATTTCAACTTTCAAAAATAACATTTTATATGCCATTTTATGGGGAGAAAATTATGTGATAAGAAATATATAAATGCAAATGAATCTTTGTGCTATAGACTAACCAACGAATTGACGATACTTAATCAAGTAGTAACTCGAAGAATTGTCCCGGACGGGTAATAAATTAACCTACTCAAGTGACAAACGTGTCTCGTAAAGGACTTGTCCGAATAGAATGTACCATTCGAAACTCTTGGCATGAACTCCTACTGGTTTGACAACCTTTCGAGGTTTGTCTATACCTTCACAGAAGTTAGGAGCTAGTTGTCAAGTCGACAATGTAACTCTTTAACTATGAAACGAACCGTATCTCGTGGGGATTGTCTATCTTGAGTTGATCAATTCATAAAGGCGCTTTTTTCCTCACCGTGCGATTTCCATAAAACTCTTAAGCACATGGAGGGGAGGTCAGTATCAAACTCTCTTACAAGGGTACAAATGTTTTACAATCATAACTGCTGTGAGAGATTTATTGAAAATTGGTTTTATGGCAACATAGGTTAGTCATGGAGTTATAAGGTGACTAAGGTTGGAATAACTGCTCCATGATCCGGCCAGATTTGAGGGATCTACCCAAGGACATCACAAATAGTTAGTACTAGAAGTCCTTTAGGTACGATATAAAAAGGAGAAAATGAGAATCGAGAAAGAAGGAGTTGAAGAATTAAAAGAAATGCAAAGAAAAGCAGGAAAATAAATAGCCTCCAAATTATTCAAACTTAAAGACACCGATTCAATTCATATGCTATGGGTTGTCACTTGATGATGCAGATTGAAGAATAAAAGTCATTATGGACCCAGTGATTTATGCACTAAACCTTCTTAGCCACCAAGTTTCTCTCAATGTGGCTTGTTTCATTCTCACAGGAACCCTACATAATCTATCGCTTCTCTTAGATCACGATATTGAAGAAGGAGTCCTCTCCTAGTCTCCGCCAGAAAACCAAAACGCACTATTGAGTTCTAGAGCCAAGATTCATCAAAAGATCTCTTAGGTACACTTGATATTTCATCACTTGATGTTCACCATCAAGAACATCAGGTACGTTATCGAGTCCTCATCTTAGCAACTGTCGAACATTTATGAGAGGTTCACAACGCGATCCTCGCGATTGAATGGAAACTCGCTGTGGTCAACATCAAATGACCGACAAAGCAGTCACTTCGTAACTCCCCTGATTACGCTTAGTGTGTCTCAAACGGTCTACAACGGTGATGCTTGGTACTCAAATGACCATCCGAATCGAAGTGTATCGACATCGCTATCTCACTTGTGGGACCTGGGTCAGAACGGCCTTTGTAAGAATTAGAGTCGTTTTCACACTATGTTGTTAACACTCTCGGTTCAAACTTGTGGCGCCGAACTTATTACTAACCGCGCTTATGTTTACTACTTTGGAAGCTCCGAGCGGAACGATCGCGCGATTCTTCATACGCCATGCCAACATCATCACTAATGGAAGTTCATCTAAAAGCAACATAAAAGTCAAAATGATTCTTCATCAAACCAAAGAATCTACAAAGTTAAAGACTTAAAGAACTTCATCAAGATCAACCAATCGCCAAAGAGTCGCAAGAGCATGTGAAGAATGACGGAGACACCGAGCCGAAGGCACTCCGATGCACTTGATGCGCACAACAACAACATACTATCACTACCATCACAAAGAACAATGATCAAAGAACGGTTAAAGATGACGCCAAAGCAAAACCAAGAAGACAATTTCTACACCGGGAGATTGTTCAACAAGGCAATTTTCCTACAAGAAAGAAGAATGTCAAGACGCCAGCTTACTATCACATCAATGCCTTAACTGTTTCATATTCACTCATCACAACACTTAGGGGGGAGATTGTTGAATCACCTAAACCCAAATCAAGTGTTAGTGATTCATATGTAAAGCTTAATTATGGCCTTTATGTTTGTTATTAGCTTGCTTATGTAGTAAGGCCCATGAGCTTAGGCCCATGTCCATTAAGGAGGAAGGAGTAGAGTGTTGCCCAGCTCTTCCTAAATACTTTGTAATAACCTCACTCGAGGGTTGGTGTTCAATCTATTCTCTTCACTACCACGACAACCGCCCCTATTAGTCTTACAGTGTTTGTTTGAGTGATTTGTTCATCCGATCTTCTCTCTATCTCTTTATATTGTGCTTGTGTTGTAAAACTAGTGACCTAACAAACCTAGTTATTGAATATTGATTGGTTGTCTCTTATCTTAATTGTAATTGGCTTAGGATTGCAATAGCCATCGTTGTTTTTTAATGCTCGAGTAATCTTAGAACATTAGTTTATAACCGCTTAGAGTTATTGTAGGCTAAAAATCCAAAGATAACCTTAGAGTTAGTTTATGAATCCTAGAGATTTTTAGGTACAACTTTAAGGTATCCTCAAAGAGTTAGGTAGAAAAATCATACCTTACGACCTTAGAAGACAACAACGCGTTAATAAGGACACACAATTCAACCATCAATAAAAGATAACTAGGAGTAATAGTATTTAGGTAGACACATTTTAATCGCATACACGAGCACACATCAATTAGACATAGACTACCCCTTAGCTTAGTTAGATAATTAGAATAGTAGAGTAACGTAAAAGTACCACCCCCAAACCAATACCCCGAGATCATAATTTTCAATTTCCAAAAATATAAAAAGATAAAATAATCTTCCCTCAAACCCCAACCTTAGCGTAGTAATTTCTCACTAGCATTCCTATTCCCCAGAGAACGATATCAATCCCGAGGCTTGCTACCCTAATACTACATCAAACGATTAGGTTCACCTAGGTGGTTGAAACTCGTCAAGAAAAGGAAGTTTCGATCAATGCGCGTATGCCAGACGTTCGCTTTCCTACAATCATCGAACATAAAGTTAGACTTTGATAGTCGATTTTGTTTTGTTATGTTAAGGTGACCATAGGAATCCTAAGTATCAAATACTTAGTATTCGTAATCTATCGTTAATATCTTTTCACTAATACTCAATCATTGATATCGTGACTTTTATGCAGAATACTTTAAGGCGCTGTCATGCTCAGAAATACCAAGACTAATCAAACCATAGTCAAACAAAAGAACACGAGGTGGATTTTATTTTGAAATGTTAACTAATAATTTTTATCCAATGGCAATGATTTTGTGATTCATAATCGACAACAAATGAAAAACCTCTATTTTTATGGGCGTAATAAAGTAGATGAATTGGTGAAAGTAATGAAATCAACATATTTGCAATTCCGTATATGATCTTGCAGATAATGAAGTTACTCAAATGGTTCAATTTGTTTTGTGCATTATTTCTAACATGTCAAATGTCAAAATTAAGACTATATACAAATTTAAAACATTTGTATTAAAATCTATGATAGTATTTGAACACGCTGAATTATATTTGACAACTCACTCTTGCTATGATAGTATATGAACTTGACCCGGAAAGGTGAAACATCCCATTGTTAACTTATTTAATTTTTACTTGCTTGCTTTATAAGCTCATGCATCAATTTGTATGTTCTTTGAATGATATTTATAATGACTCACTTTTTATGATCCTTCTAACCATGGTCAGACAGCTTGCTTTTACATACAATTCTATTTTTCTCGAACTATGGTAAATATAAACTTTAATTGTAAAACTATAATATTAGAATGTGATTTGAAAGATGGAGAGGCAATATAATTTGTAAACTTGTTCAATATTTTTGTGTTCATAAAATGATATCACCATGAAATTGTGAGTTTTGTTGTGCAATTGGTCGGTTTTGTCTTAATTTTAGTTTTCATCATAATAATTATTGATTTTCTTGATGCATGACCAAGAAATCGGTAGATGAGAAGCTTCCAACCATGGGTTTAGTTTTCTTTTTTTTCTTTTTTAAAAAGAAATGTAACAAAATGATTAGAGGTAAACATATGATGTGTATAAATGCACTAATAAAATATAAGAGTTTGATATAATATATCTTTTTAGATTTTTCCATCTCAGAAACAAATTAAAAAATTAAATGATAATAGTACATAATTAAATCTCATAAAACTCATGCATGCACTAGTATTATAACTATTAAATGATGTTACAGAGAAAACCGGCTAGAAGATAATGGTAGAATTTCAAATGACAAGATAAAGACCACATTGATTACAAGAGTTTGGTTCAATAGAACATCATTTTTACAAAGATTAAATGGCAAGATTCTCACCCTCCATTTCACTTCATCTAATGGTTGAGATTAATATATAAAGGTATATTAATTAAAAAGAAATGTTATTAATCGATTGACAAAAGGCAAAAATATCTTTCACACCACTTAACAAACTCATGCTTAGCACACTTTTCACACAAACACAAACACACAATTGTATAAGCATGGACTTAATCTATGTAATGTAATATACATACGTAATCAAAGACTAAGTGTATTAAGGAAGTCTTGCTAACCGCATTCATCACCATCACATTAACGCTCACCCGACATTCTCTTTACAACCAACTTTATCACCAACTTAGTGTAAGACCAAGCAACTTCAGTGGTGGAACAAGGAAATGCTCGTAATGGGTTGAATGGTCTTCGATTCTACAACCGCAATGAGAAGGGACACTGGCTGATGCATGCCCAAAGCCGAGTACTGTGGGCGAGCTTATCACAAGGAGGCTTTACTTTTGGCTCTTAAGGATGAAGCCGGTGGAACTCTCTGCACAAAGAACATGGCGTTATGCATCGATGATGATATGGAGGACTTCGTGCCATGTACGTTATGTTGATGGTTAATATGTATGAGTTACACATGAGTGACAAAGGCCCAGATGACAATCGATGGCTTGTCTCGTGCACCGAACAAACCATATTATCTCTCGATCATTATTCCACCAACATTCAACTGCAGCCTCGGGATGTTCAAAATGAGTCATCACATTTCATTCCGACGTTAATTAGACCCGTAGTTACATTCGACGATCAAGATGACCTTATGGTTTCCATTGATAATCAAATCGACCGTGGTTATACTGAGGATCTAAATAATGATCATGGTGACTCACGCTGAAACACGAACTTCAGCCTCGCCAGTATGTTGATCTCGCTTAAAAACCAACAATCCATAGTGGAAGAATGTGCATGAAGTCGACTTGAAAAGTAAAATGCAATCGTTAACCAAGGATTTTGAATGTTTACAAAAGCAACTCAATTTTCAAAACTCAAGAAAATGTGAAAAAGGTTTTGAAGCCGCTTTACAAATCTCATCAAACGAAAATATTTAGAGACAGATGCGTGATCTAGCCGCTTTGAAGAATGCTTACGCCTCACCTTGGAAAATCAAAAGCTAAGGTTTGAGTTGTTAACTTGTCAAAAAATTCCTCGTGACACAAAAGTTCAACGAAAGCGAATAGATGGTCATCTTGAAGAAATTATAACTTGCAAAACAAACTTAAAGAGTTTAAAGCATTGTTTACAAACATGGTGAGTCGATAAGCGCTATTGAAAAGTTTACTTTAAAACCCAGTCCAAATGGATATGGACGAACATATGCTGATTACAAACCTAAGCTTTCAACCAAAGCATTGAAACCAAATCACGGTTTCCGGCGAGAATATAAAATTGATAATTACATTGTATGGTGTTGTTGAATATCGCCGTGAAGAGTAGATAGATGGGTAAGACGCAGAGTCGATCAAAATAGAAGCCGTTGTTTACAACAAACCTTTTAATTATTCAAAACCCGGTCACTTTCACACACTAACAGATTCTTCTAACACACCAAGGAGTTATCATAAAAAGCGTCCGAGGTCTTCTAATGTTAATCCCCAACAGTATTATGCACAGAATTTATGGTCCTTTACCTTCCAGGTAGTGAAGTAAACTCAAAACACGAAAATCGCAAAATTCTTAGATATTTTGACCATTTCATAGCCGACCTCAAAACTTTACAACATGAGATAGAATATCATTAGAAATCAAAGTTCAACATTTTCAATCGCCTATAAAGCGAGAATAAAGAGACATTTTTGGAAAAATCTTTTTGAATGTTAAAAATTTGAAACATTGTGCATTGTATTAGGAGCAGGACTTTCATAAAGAACTTGGGTGTGAAGAGTGGTTTTAGAAAATAGAAACATCTATTACCAATACTAAACGTAAAAAGAAAATGTTGAGAAAGATGTTGATCGACTCTTGAATGATGTTTATATGTCTTGATATCCATAATGTTGTGTTATTGTTATTATGTGTCATATACATCCGATTATATCTCTTAAATCTTGTTGATAATGTTATAGCATGACAGAATCTTGATAATGTGCTTCGGATCGAGTCTTTAAAGTTGAAAAGCAAACGTCTCTTAAATGAGCTTTCAAATGCAAAGCGTCTTCTTGATGGTGTCAAAAGATTATCAAAATCGTGAACTTGCTTTGCAAAACAAAATCCACGATTGCAATCAAACAATTTTAATCCAAAATTTGAGCAACTAGATGGTCAAAACGTGTCTTTAAAAGTCAAATCTCAAAATATGAACAAGAACTTGTAAAAGTTAAGCAGAATATGGTGTCATATTTGATTTACTCAATAAGACTCGTCATGAAGCATCAACGAACTTGATCATTATCTTGCACACACTAGAGAAGTAAATGAATTTTCTTTGGTAATATTAGTTACGAAAATCAAGATTTGATTCACACTATCTTTAAGTTAAGAGAAATGTTAGGAAAGTATGAACAACTACTTCCTTTCTGTGATTAAGAGAATAGCACGGTAACACTTAGTAATATTGAACCTAGAATGCCTCTTGCCCAAAACACAAGTTGCTAACGTGCTTCCTTCTCTGAAAGCGAGAATAGTTGTCTCTTTTCCAAGCGTCAGCACTTCACGACCTAGGAGCACTACGGCCGAAGAATAGGAAGTTGCGACCTAAGAAAAGATCAATAAGGAATGCTAAAGTAGAAGAACACCCTAGGACTATGAATAAGACTCACGTTGCTTCCCACTACTAGATATTGCGTCATGAAAATGTATGTAGAAATAGTGATGTAGCGAATGCTAAACCTTTAAGTACTTTTGATATTCGATCGATGCACCTTGTGTTGTTTGTCGTAAAAGTATGAATTACGATTGTCATGACAAATGTGTTGCTAAAGCTATCATCTCTCGTTTAAGGAATCCTAAGAATCAAAATATCTCTAGGCCCACTAATCATTACGAGTGCGTGGCAGTAGACCGCCCTCTTTAGATTCTAAGAACCGCATTTATGTCCCCGTAGCTCCGGTTTCACCTCCTAGAAATGTGAGTACCACTGGTGCATTCATTAAGACTAAAGCAAATACTAGTTGGAGATGGCGAAATGGATATAAAACACTACTAGGATTTAAATGGATGCCTAAAGCTATTGATGTGTGTATATACTACTATACCGCTGGAACCCTCTAACATTTCGGGTTCCATCTCTATATCCATACTGCCAAATGCATGTGTAATCGCGGTTGATAAAATCATTCTGGATTATTGATAGCGGATGTTCCGACACATGGCGAGCAATCTTAAAGCATTATCAAACTTTATTGCAAGGTTCATTGGCAGCTGTCGGTTAGGAATGATGCGCCGCAGCTATCATGGGCTACTCGGAGACTATATCAATGAAGTAACATCCAGAAATTAGCAGTGGTTTATTATGTGGAAGGCCTCGGTGTAATCTGCTTTCGATGAGGTCGATTCTGCTGATGGAGATTTGGAGGTTGCTTTCGGGAGAAATCTTGTTTCATTCGTGATCTACAAGGAAGCGACCTTATGTCAGGCTCACAGAACTCAAGTCTTTACACTATCTCTATGCAAGACATGGTTGCTTCATCTCCCAATCGCTAACTTTGCAAAGGCAACATCAATAAAATCTGGCTAACATGCACGTCGTCTCACATTTAAACTTTCAAACTATAACCAATCTTGCTCGACACAAACTAGTTGAAGGTCTCCGACGATCAGGTGATTCTAAAGATCACCTTTGCTCGGCCATGAACAGGGAAAAGCACTATTGCTCATTTTCCTTCAAAGATGGAACCTGACTCGTGCATGTGCTATCTTCTTCACATGGTTGTGTGGCCCGATCTTGGCGTGCAAGCGATCAATGGCAAATGCTATATCTTAGTAATTGTTGATGACTATTCACGATGGACTTGGGTCTACTTTGAAGGCGAAGACCAAGCTCCACAAATGATCATCACCTTTCTTACGAAAATTCAAGTTAGGCTCAGAACAAAATCCAGCCTAATAAGAATGCAGACAAAGGAACCGAATTTGACAACCAAACTCTTCGAGAATTTTATGAGAAAGTAGGGAATTGAGCATCGGACATCTATTGCGCGAACCGCGAACAACCGGGAGTTGTTGAAAGATGAAACCCGAGCGTTAGTGGAAGCTGCAAGAACAATGTTAATCAATGCTAAACTTCCAGATTACTTATAAATGCGTGTCGATATCTACTTATGTTATACTCAAAAACAGTTCTATGATTACTAAGCGCCAACAAAACACCTTTTGAGCTTCTCGCAACCATAAACCGGATCTCAAACACTTTCATGTGTTTGGATCCGCTTTGCTATCCGAATAATGATCGTGATGATTTGGAAAGCTCAAAGCCAAAGTGACATTGGAGTCTTTATTGGATATTGTGAGTTCTAAAGGTTACATGATCTGGAATAAGTAAAGTACAAAGCAAGGTTATAGGAAGCGATTCATGCTCATTTTAGTGAACTTACGGAATGGAATACGAGTATATGACTTAGAACCAGTCGCAGCCGATTAAACTTCCTCAAACCCCATCTCTGGTTTGAACAAAGCCCCACCACTCGTCAACAAATGGAAAGGTTATTTGTCTACGGCTCGTTGGTGGCGATATTGATGAAGCGTGCTCCGGTGTATCCATTGTTTCCGTTGCTCAACATGATACTACTCTTTATACCGATACGCATGCTACAACAACTTCTTGTGAAGAAGCACCACCGATTGACTCCACCACAGTTGAACAAACCGCTTCCAACAATGATGAGCCCATGATGATGCTCTTGTGAAGTACCCCTTCGCAGATTTCGATCCAAATGCGTTCTTCTTACCCGTTTGCTAATGAAACTTTTGATGTCATGCGGAATCATCAACCGAACCATTTGAATCCTCGAGTGCACTGTGTATACCAACATCAATCCTCTGCACATCGATGGACAAAGACCATCCTCTGGAAATATTATTGGCGGCCCGAATCAACCAATCGTTCTGCGACAAGCGTCTTCGCTGACAGATGGTGAACATTGCATTTATGCCTTCGGCATATGCTGATCGAGCCTAAAAAACATTAAAGGCGCAATGACAAAAGACAACCGGATTGAATCCATGCGGGAAGAACTCGACCAATTCAAAGCGTCTTGAAGTATAGGAGCTGGTTGAAAGACCAGCAGGGTATACGTCATTGGTCTCGAATGGATTTGGAAGAACAAATTGGATGTTGAAGGGAACGTAATCGAGAACAAGTCACGTGCGGTGCTGAGGGTCGCCGACGGGAAGAGGTATTGACTTTGAAGAATCATTTGCTCACGGTTGCTCGCGTCTTGAGGTCATTCGGGATATTTCTTGCGTTCGCGGTTCATATGAATATGAGCGGTCTTTCAAATGGATGTCAAAACTGCGTTTCTAAATGGAAAACCGAAGAAGCGGTTTATGTCGACCAACGGAAAAGATTCGTTGATCCAGAGTTCCCGAACCTTGTCAACAATGAACAAAGCTACTGTATGGTCTCGAACAAGCTCCTCGGGCGTAATGCGATAAGCTATCATCTTTCCTCATTGCTAATAATTTCTCGAAGGTTAGGTCGACCCTACTCTTTTCATACAATATCATCAGGAACATATCTTAATTGTTCAAATTTACGTGGATGACATCATTTTTGGGTGCACATAAAAAGTACTCAATCATTTTGCAAAACTATGAAGAAAAATTTTGAAATATGTCCATGATGGGTGAACTTACGTTCTTTCTAAGATTTCAAGTTCATCGATCACCCCTGCTGTATTTTCTTGAGTCGGTCAAAATGCCCTTGAATTGTTAAACAAATTTGGAATGAAAACTGTGACACTTATGCCACACCAATGCTTTCGTACCAAGTAAGCTATTTGGTTTATATGGGAAATTGGTGACCCTATCAATAATCTGTGAGTATCATTGGGTCTCTCATATCTAATAGACTATGAGCATGATATTGTTTTTACCAGTATATCTTTGCTCCCGTTATCGATGAGAGACCAATCGAAACCCGCTACTGAGGCTAAAAAGAATCCTCCAGATACATCAGGGAACCATTAACTTGGGGATGCAGTATCAGAAGGATTACGGTTTTGAACTAATCGCTTTTCGAGATGTTGATCCGCGGGATGTTTAGATTCACGGAAAAGTACTTGAGGCGCTCTACAATTTCTTGGTGATAAGCTGGTGTCACAGCGATCGAAGCTGCGAGTTGTACATCGTTGTCATCAACCGAGCGAAATATGTAGCCATGTCGCGTGTTGTGCTCAAGTCATCAGGATGAGAACACAACTCAATGACTATGGTGCGTATTGGCGGAATCTGATGTCTCAGCGACAATCGGAGTGCATATGCGATCTCGTTGCTCGATTCGGCGATTGAAATCAAAGCACATCGATCTTGTTATCATTTCATCAAGGACCACGTGGAGCGAGTGCTGATTGAATTATACCCATGCAGTGCTGAATACCAATTGCGGATCTACTGCACCCAAGCCTTGCCTCCCGCTAGGTTTAATGAGTTGGTCCACCGGATTGGTATGCGGTGTTTGACTTCGAAGAGAATTGGATGAACTCTTTAATGCAGTCTTTAAAAACGGTCAAACATCAAAATCTCTTTTGTAAATATTTTTTCCAAAAACAAAATACAAAATATATAAATCGGATAAATCAACAAAATATTCTTCTATCTACTTTCTCTCTTAACATTGCAAGTACATTTCTTCCGTCCAACATTACAATCTTTCAAAATTAGTATTTTTCCGGATCAAGTGTCAGGGGAGAAAATTAATACTCAAGCATTTCAAAATAACCATATACTTGCATGTTACCTTATCACGGTTGTTTCTTTAATAATGGTGGTCACATTTACGGTTCTTGATCACTCCTGGGACTAAAATTTATAACCTTTCATTATTTCTTAAGTCGAGGTGTTGTCAAAGATTATTTCAAATATTCTTACGTTTGGTAACCAAAATGGAGTTAAAAGGCTTTGGATGAAAAGGAAAGGTGGAGGGACTAAACGCCAAAATCACAAATCTCTTTTAATAAAACTCCTCACCTAACTTACACTTCATTTATTATCATCGCTAACTATCCTCGCATACAAATCAATCAAATCCAGGTGTTTTGATCTTCAATTTGTAAGTGATTTTGTGTTCTTAACAAGTTTTTAAACAATTGTTTTGAATTTCATACGAATCCAGCGAGTTAAAGCGAAGATTTCTTGATTTTAGTGTTCTCGCATAAGCGTAGACACTTAATGTGTTTTGTGTTTGAGGTTAAGATAATTGTGTCAAACGTTTCTTTAACATCACTAATACCATTCTTACACTCAAAACACGCGGAAACACGAATTGATTGAATACGGAAAACTAGGGTTTTATGCGTTAGTTTGGGTGTTTTCATATGTAGGCGTTTTGGTAATAAATATTGTTGCGTGAGGTTGATATTATAGTGAATTGATTATATCTAAGCTTTGAAACAACCTAGAAACACTAATTGTTTGAGAATTAGAGATTAAGGTTTAATGTTCTTGGCGTTTGGGTATTTTTGATTCATTGAGAGTTTTATGTTAAAACTTGGTTACTACACTCACATGACATCTAAAAACCACGGAAAAACTTTGGTGTAATTCACATGGCTAAAAATCTTCTGGCGTAATCTTTGAACTATTAGGGTTTTGGCCTTCACGCATAAGGTTCTTTCTGTAAACCGTTTGATGATTTTCATGCCATGATTTGTTATACAATGAATGTATGTGTTAATATTGATGATGTGATGAATTTATTTGGGTTTGCTACTCGTAAAAATCGGAATCAAGGTTGTTAACCATCTACGCATAAGGATCACCCTTCAGCGTAGCATGTTATCGTCAAGAGAAATCTTCTGGCGTGGCATTCTGCCGGAAGGTTCTACAAAGGGACTACGCGTATCCCGTGAAGGATATGCGTGGCGGTGACCTCTACGCATAAGGTCTACTCTTCTGAGTAAGCCTTACAGCGTGGTTTTATATCACGCCACGCGTGGCTTTACGCATAAGGTCCCCTTTCCCTGGCGTAAGTAAGGATCCTACGCATAAGCTTGGCGTCTGGCCGTATATCTCTCCCACGACGCATAAGCTACCATTTCACGCTAAGCCTTGATCAAACCTTCATTGTGAGCATGGCGCGCAAACTTGTAAACAAATAAATCATAACGTCATCGAAACCAATAGCGTCACTAATAAACTTCGCGTTTAATATGTTGTGGAAAATAAGTGATGACATAAACTTTAAAACTTAAAGTTAACTAACTCACAAAACTTTTCTCGGCGTCATTGGACTATTGAACAAACAAGTGATTTTGGACTCGTAACAATCATTAACATATCTCATTCAATAATTAGCAATAAAACCATCGTTAACTAACATTATGTCTTTCGATATATTGGTTCTTTTGGCTAAATGTTGTTTGAGATCCGACATGGAAGCTCAAATGAATGTGGATGCACCAAACGTTCTCACCATTCGCGATATTTTCCGCACGGCTATCAATGAAGATTGGAAGAACAATCTCGAGTTGACTTTGAAACTCTCACCTTTCGGAATCTTCTTGTCTCATTACGATGGATATTCAAGAATCATCCATATCGAAACATACTCTGACTACTCCGCTAATCAGGGAGATCTACATACGCAATTCCGGAATACAATGCAGATGATCAAAGGTCAAAATCTTTGTAGCGGTGGCCCCGATCACAAGCAAATCACCATCACTCCTGCGGACTTAAACTGTTCTCCTCATTCGACATCATACCAGACTGATTGTCTCGTTGCACTTCGAAGAGACTGTGCTCGCAATTTTGATTGATATTGGGTATGACGAAGCTGAGGGTTATTAATAAGCATTCTCGTGGATCTTAAAAACATTCCTCGACCTTGGAGAACCTTTTATATCATCATCACAAAATCCATTTCGGTTGTGACAGGCTATGAGCATCCCAAGCTCGTGAAGCTGCCAAATCTTTTGGGCTCGATCAACATGAAACACATCGAAGTTGAAGCTACGATATGGGATGACATGATGACATTCCTCAAAAAGCTTGGCTCAAAGATTCCTTATATCATATATACAAAGCTTTGATCGAAAGAGCACTTTGGATACAACCCGATATCCCGAAAAGAATGACAATCTTGGCGTGTTGTCAAACCCGCTCTAACCGTCGGTTTAAGGAGTCAACTACAAGAAACAAGGTGTTGTGTTGCGGATCTCCTTCTACCGGATGAACTCAAAGCGACTCTACTCTTACAAAAGATATATGGTAGGCGTGAAAGAGAAACAAAGTTGGCTTTCTTGATGAAAATCTTACAGTGCGCCTACAAGAAAAACCCGAGAAGAGAAATACAGGAAGTCTTTGCAAGCCTTTGAGAGTCGAGGAAGTTTCCAAGAGAAATCCTCCACGCAAAGGAAAGTTCCATTAAAAAGCTGTCCTATTCCTATCCCCATGCAGGCGCAAAGGCGACTAGCGGATTGAGGAATCGAGGTCTTGAATCAGATGAAGAGATTACCTACTGCAAGCGCAAGGATGACACTTCCGCGATCATGAAACTTCCGGTCTGGCGGATAAAGGAAAGGAAAGACTCCGATGGTTGAACAAGAAGAAGAAGAATCGGATGAAGAGCCTCTGAAGCGATTACTGGAGAAAGTTTAAATTCGTTAGACTCCAACCGTTGCGAAAGAATTTGCTAAGGATCAAATGGGTGGCCGGAGGTCAAGTGGTGAAGTTCAACCTACACGGATCTGATCTGCGGTTAATCGACCCGATAAAGGGGCGGTGCCACCACTTTGGAGCAACAACAAAAGCGCGTGGAAGATTCTCTGGTATGACATTGAAGAACCGAGCGAAAAGTCCGAAAGATAAAGATGTTGATTATGATAAGTTTCTTACGGATAGTCTTACCGTTCAAAGGGAAAACTTACGAACCACGAAGGACCCGAGTCTCCTCATCTCATCATCATCGGATTCATCTTCTCATTCCTTACCACCACCATCAAAGGATCAACCAAATCAACATCCAATCGGTGAAGAAATAGCGCATCTTGGATCTCTCAAGCTAAGACACGAATCGTTAAAGTTGTCAAGCGAGGTCAAAAAGAAAGAGCGTGCTCTACAAGAAGATGAATTTCTTGATCGATTCGATATCTTGAGGATGAGAACGACAAGATGCAAGTTGAAAGGAACTATGTCCGAAGCTCATGAAGATGATCTTCAAAGGGAAAATAGGCGAGATGATCAAAGGATACACTCACAAGTTCCTTCTTGGCGTAGTTCCTAAATTGACAAAGGAGATGTACACGAGACAACTTTATCAAGATCTTTTGCATTTGGCCAATGAATGTAAACATCAATCCAGTTGAACCCACAATCTTCTCGGATGATGAATTGGTGAACCATTTGGTAGCTCAAATGTCGAAGCGCTACTGCAACATTTGCCTCCCACGAAGGTAAATTGTTTGAAGCATTCTTTGGAATACCAACTCGAGGTCATCATCACGAGGAGAAGAAGGTGAAAACCTAAATGTCAAGAGGCGACAAAGACAAAGATAAGGATAAGGACAACGAGCCCAAACGCCTCAGAAGAGTACGGTGAATCATCTTCTATGCAACCTCCACCCAAGCGAACTCCATTTCGACAAAGATCTCCTCCTCGTTCTTCTACTTGAAAAATCTCAAGATTACGGTTACCACCCGGACTCGGAAAACCGGTGATCACTTTGAGTATCACGGGTGGTGACGATGAAGAAGTCTGAGCCCCAACAATAACCCATCTCTCGACACACGGCTAAGAAACGGAATCCTCTTCTAGGCCAAGAAGAAGAAGGCGCCTATGTGATGTCTTATCATGGCTAGAGCGAGGATGATCTGGTGAATGGTTCTCGAAGCTTGTTGATTCTACTCCTACCGGTGAAGGTCAAGAGGTTCCGAATGTAGTACATTGGAGCATGAAACTACTACAAGAAAAATTCCGTGTGAAGAAGAAGATGATGAAATCCGAGTTGAAGCGAATCAAGAATGAAGCATTTCAACTTCTAAAAGCAGATTCGGAAAGTGCTGTGAAGTTGAGTATCACCTTGATAATATAGCACGAGCTATGTCTAACAACATGGATTGGCTCAACCGAAGCAAACATCGACTTCACCAAGCGGGACAACCCTTCATATTACATTGGTCGACCTCTACCAACAATTATTGAACGGTCGACCTAGGATTCCATTTCGATATTTCTTCAACAAAGACTTGGAATTTCTTTTACGGTGGCAATGGTTCAAGGAAATCGCTACATCTCGACACTTCCATTCCGTGACCATATACTCTAAGCTGCATAGCCATTGAGAAGGGCTAACCATGTTCTCCGACAATGTGAGAAGTATATGACCGTGATGCATTGTATGGGATTCACCATTGGCGGGCAGATGAATCTACTCTGATTGTCGGGTTGAAGTCTCAACATGAAGTGTTCGATTACTAAAGCAATCGTGGCTATTAAACATGTTGATCTTTTCGTCTAAATGGGACTACACTTTTCTCAAGAATATTATGGTCAAAAGGCAAGATGAAAGGATTATGCATTCTCTCAAGCGGACTTTGAGAATTTGTCTATCAAGCGACATTGAAGACATGTACCTTGCCAAAGTGCGGGGTAGCATGAGACAGTTTTCAAGCGGAGTACAACGTGAATTCATCAAGTCCTTGCTATCTTCATCGCCGAGCATAGTCATCAAAGAGCGTGTGAAGATCTCGACTTGCGGTTGAATCATATCGAGACCGTGTCAACTTTACCCACCTCGGCTAGATCTTCCAGGCATTAACCCTTTCACAACACACACTAATCGACCAACCATTGAAGTGGTTTACATTAGTGAAACACATCATATGGCCTTGATGGCGTGTAGAGATCTTCACAAGTTTGGGATCACACATTGAAGAAGGTTAGGGACGGATTGGCTTATAGGTTGAAGGATATTCATGAAGGTATTGGGTCACAAAGCGATGGATTTCCAAGGAAAGGCGGGATGTGAGGAGGATCATCGAAAGATTGATGAAAGGTCATGCTCGACTGACCCGATTCGAAACTCTAGAGCTTTGTAGGCGGTGGCCCGGATTGCTCTCGCCGACTATCAACGCCAGTTCGCATTCACGGAAACATTGATGGACTTCGGTACCCTTGAGCTGCTTCTATTTCATAATATTTTGGATGTGTGATTATTTATGACAGTGGCATACACACACATAATGTGATACCTGACCCGCCCTTATAATGAAAGGACCTTGTAGTGCGCTTGATGCCACAATCACGATAAAGAAGCGAAAGCTTCTTACTTTTAGTAAAACCTATCAAACCTTTCACTTTTAAAGGTTTTGCTCAAAAGAACAAGTACTTCCTTATGATTTTCAAACCTCAACACGTTTATATCACTTGTTGAGGGGGTATTTGAATTAAAACTTTGTTCACAAATTGTTCACGGTGGTCATCTTCCCACAACACTCGAAATGGTCGTATTTATTCTCAACTTTTCAAAATAACATTTTATATGCCATTTTGAGGGAGAAAATTATGTGATAAAATATATGTTGTGTAAATGCAAATGAATCTTTGTGCTATAGACTTAACCAGCGAATTGTGATACTTAGCTGTTAGTAACTCGAAAAGACTTGTCGGGAATGATAATAATTTCAACCTACTAGCTAGTGATGTAAGCGTGTCTAAGTAAAGGACTTGTCCAATAGAATGTACCATTCGAAACTCTTAGTAGACATGAACTACGGCGGGTTTGACAACCTTTCGAGGTTTGTCTACACCTTCAGAGTAGTTAATAGAGCTAGTTGTCATCTAAAGGCGACAATGTAACTCTTTAACTATGAAAGCGTAACTTCGTATCTCGCAGGGATTGTCTATCTTGAGTTGATCAATTCATAAAGTCTGCGCTCTTTTCCTCACTCGTCTGATTTCCATAAAACTCTTAAGCACATGTGGAGGGGAGTATTTACGCAAAGATCAAACTCTTACGATGGTACAAAATGTTTTACAATCATAACCGTTGTGAGAGATTTTATTGAAAATTGGTTTTATGGCAACATAGGTTAGTCATGGGTTATAAGGTGACTAAGGTTAGGAATAACAGTCCTATGATCCTTGATTTGGAGGGATCTACCGAGGACATCACAAATAGTTAGTACTTAGAAGTCCTTAGAATGCGATTATAAAAAGGAGAAAATGAGAATCGGAGAAAGAAGGAGTTGAAGAATTAAAGAAATGCAAAGAGGGTGAAAATAAATAGCCCTCAAATTATTCAAACTTAGGGTATTACCTTGATTGATTCATATGCTCTTTGGTTGTCACTTGATGATGCGGTATTGAAGAATAAAAGCCGTCATGGACCCGGTGGCCATGTAAACTAAACCTTCTTAGCCACTCAAGTTTCTCAACGGAGCTTGTTTCATTCTCGCGGGAACCACATAATCTATCGGCTTTCTCTTAGAGATTAGCGATATTGAAGAAGGAGTCCCTCCACATGTCTCCTCGGAAAACCAAAACGCACTATTGAGTCTAGAGCCACAAGATTCATCAAAAGATCTCTTAGGTACACTTGACATTTCATCATTGATGTTCACCAATAAGAACATCGGTGAGTGCGTTATCGAGTCCTTCCACGGATCTTAGCAATCGCCGAGAACATTTATAGAGGTTCGCAAGCGTGATCCTCGGTGATTGAATGGAAACTCCGCGGGTCAACATCAAAGCGACCACGACGGCGGGTCGCCGGTAACTCCCGTGGATTCGCTTGAGTGTGTCTCGAAGCGGTCTGATCGTGAGGTGATGCTTGGTGTACCTCGTGACTCATCCGGCTTAGCAAATTGGTGCCGGTACATCAGCGTTATCTCACTTGGGGACTCGGTTCGAGAGCGGCCTTTGTAAATTAGAGTTGTGTTTTCACACTATGTTGTTAACACTCTCGAAGTTCAAACTTGTAAGTCTGGGAATCCGCTTATTACTAACGTTTTCATGTTTACTTCTTATGGAAGCTACGGGCGGAGCGATCGTCTGATTCTTCATATGCTCATGCCAACATCATCACTAATGGAAGTTCTATCTAAAAGCAACACAAAAGTCAAAATGATTCTTCATCAAACCAAAGAATCTACAAAGTTAAAGACTTAAAGAACTTCATCGATCTCGAAATCCAACGTCAAAGGCGTGTGAGCATGTTGAAGAATGGCGTGGAACCTTTGGAAGCGGCCGAAGCGAACACGAAGCGGACTTGATCACGGAACAACAACAACATACTATCACTACCATCACAAAGAACAATGATCAAAGAGCGAAGTTAAAGATGACGTCAAAGCAAAAGCATTTAAAGACAACAATTTCTCTGCTGGGAGATTGTTCAAATCAAAGCAATTCTTCTCACAAGAAAGAAGAATGTCGGGAAGGCGTCAAGCTACTATCACATCAATGCCTTAACCGTTCATATTCACTCATCACCAACACTTGGGGGAGATTGTTGGAATCACTCCTAAACCTAAATCAAGTGTTAGTGATTCATATGTAATAGTTAGCTTAATTATGGCCTTTATGTTTGTTATTAGCTTAAGCTTATGTAGAAGGCCCATGAGCTTAGGCCCATGTCCATTAAGGAAAGGAAGGGTAGGAGTGTTGCCCTAGCTCCCTTCCTATAAATACTTGTAATAACCCTCACGAGGGTTGGTTGTTCAATCTATTCTCTTTCACTTACTACGCATAACCGTCCTTATTAGTCTTACGCGTAGTGTTTGTTTGAGTGATTTGTTCATCGATCTTCTCTCTATCTCTTTATATTGTGCTTGTGTTGTAAAACTAGTGACCTAACAAACCTAGTTATTGAATATTGATTGGTTGTCTCTTATCTTAATTGTAATTGGCTTAGGATTGCAATAGGCCATCGTTGTGTTTTAATGCTTGAGTAATCTTTGTGAACATTAGTTTATAACCGCCTAGAGTTATTGTAGGCTAAAATCCAAAGATAACCTTAGAGTTAGTTTATGAATCCTAGAGATTTTGTAGCAATAACCTTAAGGTATCCTCGAAGAGTTAGGTGAAAATCATACCTTCGACCTTAGAAGACCAAGCGTTAAGAATAAGGGCGTGACAATTCAACCATCAATAAAAGATAACTAGGGAGTAATAGTATTTAGGTAGACACATTTTTAGTAATCATACGAGCACACATCAATTAGACATAGACTACCCTTAGCTTAGTTAATTAGATAATTAGAATAGTAGAGTAATCGGTAAAAGTACCACCCCCAAATCAATACCCGAGATCATAATTTTCAATTTCCTAAAAATATAAAAGATAAAAATAATCTTCCTCAAACCCCAACCTTAGCGTAGTATTTCTCACTAGCATTCCTATTCCCCAGAGAACGATATCAATCCGAGCTTACCACTAATACTACACTACAGCGATTAGGTTCCTTTGCCTGGGTGGTTGAAAAACTTGCTTTCGAAGAAAGGAAGTTTCCTTTGACCCGAATGCGCGTTATCAGCGTGTCGAGTTCGTTTACCTACAATCATCGAACATAAAGTTAGACTTTGATAGGCGACTTTTGTTTTGTTATATTAAGGTGACCATAGGAATCCTAAGTATCAAATCTGGTATTCGAATCTATCGATAATATTCTTTTGCTTTACTAATACTCGATCATTGATATCGTACTTTTTATCGCGGAATACTTTAAGGCGTTGTCATGCTCGGAAATACCAAGACTAATCAAAACCATAGCGAAACAAAAGCAGAACACGAGGGTGTGTGTGGATTTTATTTTGAAATGTTAACTAATAATTTTTATCCAATTTGGCAATGATTTTGTGATTCATAATCGAACAATGACTTCTAAAAAACTCTATTTTTATGGGCGAGAATAAAGTAGATGAATTGGTGAAAGTAATGAAATCAACATATTTGCAATTAAGTGTATACTATGATCTTCTGAGATAATGTAAGTTACTCATGAAATGGTTCAATTTGTTTTGTGCATTATTTCTAACATGTCAAATGTCAAAATTAAGACTACATACAAACTTCAAAACATTTGTATTAAAATCTATGATAGTATTTGAACATGAATTATATTTGACATTGTTCTTGCTATGATAGTATATGAACTTGGACACGGAAAGGTGAAATATTGCCCATTGTTAACTTATTTAATTTTTACTTGCTTGCTTTATAAGCTCATGCATCAATTTGTATGTTCCTTGAATGATATTTATAATGACTCACTTTTGGTGATCCTTTCTAACCATGGTGCGTATGTACGACTTACATACAATTCTATTTTACGGGAACTATGGTAAATATAAACTTTAATTATAGCGATAATATTAGAATGTGATTTGAAAGATGGAGAGGCAATATAATTTGTAAACTTGCTCAATCTAATATTTTTGTGTCTATAAAATGATACTTCACCGTCATGTGAAATTGTGAGTGTTTTGTTGTGCAATTGGTTGGTTTTGTCTTAATTTTAGTTTTCATCATAATAATTATTGCTTGGATTTTCTTGATGCATGACCATAAGCTGGTAGATGCATGTAGCGTTTCCAACCATGGGTTTAGTTTTCTTTTTTTTTTTTAAAAGAAATGTAATTATAACATGATGAGGCAACATATGATGTGTATAAATGCACTAATAAAATATAAGAGTTTGATATAATATATCTTTTAGATTTTCCATCTCTGTAAACAAAATTAAAAAATTAAATGATAATAGTACATAATTAAAATCTCATAAAAACCCGTGCATGCACGAGTATATAACTATTAAATGATGTTCTGATGAAAAGCGGCTAGAAGATAATGGTAGAATTTCAAATGACAAGATAAAGACCTACATTGATTACAAGAGTTTGGTTCAATAGAGAACATCATTTTACAAGATTAAATGGCAAGATTCTACCCTCCATTTCACTTCATCTAATGGTTGAGATTATTATAAAGGTATATTAATTAAAAAGAAATGTTATTATCTTGGATTGACAAAGGGCAAAAATATCTTTTCACACCACTTAACAAACTCATGTGCTTATGCCTTCTCTTCACAAACACAAAACACACAATTGTATAAGCATGTGGACTTAATCTATGTAATGTAATATACATACGTAATCAAAGACTAAGTGTAATAAGGAAGTCTTTAAGCACCGCATTCATCACCATCATTAACGTCACGGGCATTCTCTTTACAACCAACTTTATCACCAACTTAGTGTAATAGACCAAGCAACTTCACCATCAAAATATACTGACTTAAACACATATATACCCACAAAACACAAACACACAAACACAAAAGCAGAACGGTAAGACTCGATCGTCCATAAAGACCGAGTCATACATATTCTTAGTTGAAGCGTCGCATTGGGGTGGTTGTAATAAGGAGGACTCGGTCTTGGGGTGCAAGAGTCGATCGTGAGTCTCCGATTCGACCGATATAAAAGAGGCTGGGTGACCATTCTACACACTCAAATTTAAAATTTTAACTTTATATACCATCTAGCGTTTTCTTTTCTAAGTTAGGTTATAATTTTGATAAAATAATACATTATACAACTCAAAGTCACAAATGTTGCTCGTGATAAACAAACTCCACACAAGTTCGGAATGGGTCAATTTACCTAAAAGCAAGAAATGATAACTTTGTGGTTGAGGACTATCCAAGGATAATGGTGAGTTTTCCACGGACAACTTTATGTAACCGTCTCAGAGTAAAAGCAGAGAGGTCTAAAAGTGTTGTAAAGTGACAAAGGCAACTACACCAACTCAAAACCAACGTTGTACATAAAGAAGTTCTTCATAGATTATAAACTATATGTAATTCGATTATTTTGAGCGTTAGGTTTTGTTTAACGTTATTATTTTATTGATAATGACATCTTTATTTTATTCATTTTCGTCTCATGGATGTGACTACGTTCAAATTTATTTTACTATTAATTTTATCATATAATGAAATTTTAAAGCTAGCCGCCCCATCGGGGTGGGCCTTGAATCTAGTGTGCATATATATATATATATATATATATATATATATATATATATATATATATATATATATATATATATATATATATATATATATATATATATATATATATATATATATATATATATATATACAAAAATGTCAACAAGTCAAGAATTAAAAAGTGAAATATGAAAAGTGGAAAATGTGGTTTGCATAGTAACTTTGGAAAGTATTCATGGTTTGCAAAGAAAGCATCATTAGTGAATTTCAAACTTGATTTATATCACTCTGCATGATAACTTTGGAAAGTATTCATTGTTTGCAAAAAAAATTGTCATACCATATACTCTCATACCATTCGTGAATTTCAAACAATGTTAAGAATTTTTGTTAGAGTTGAATTATCGGATGTTACAACCGTTTACAATTACATTTGATCTTTTCACGTTCTATTTTGGATGTTAAACAAAACATTGCCATAATATAGTATATTGTTAATTATCTATCGCTAGGAGACCATTGCCGCCAGATCGGTACTCGCTAATATATATATATATATATATATATATATATATATATATATATATATATATATATATATATATATATATATATATATATATATATATATATATATATATATATATATATATATATATATATATATATATATATATATATATACATATATATAAGAGGAGGCATGCCACATAAAATGCCACTTGGCATCCCATAATGCCATGTCATATTTCCATGTCATCACAATTAAAGCCACATCATCACAATTAAAGCCATTAAAATCGGATTATATATTTAAAAAATTTAGTCACTTGCAAGATTTGAACCTAGGGTGTTAGTAACATTCACAAACATGATAACCATAGAGCAACTCATTTTTTAGATTACATTTGCAAATCAAATTTATAAACCTATTCAACGAATTGGTCAATTTAATAAGATAAGTATACAACTTAAACCCTAATCTCACGTAAAAATCTATGTCCATTCATACTATATTTTTCTCAAAACCTAATATGATCTTTTCTAAGCATCTCCTCAAAGAAAACAATCATACAGTATCAAACTCATTATTTAGTTATTATTGACAAATATTAATATATATATTTTATTGTATATTGCTTTGATTCTTGGTATTTTATTGTTCATAACAACTGGATACTTTGAATACAATTAGTCACGGTATACTTATCATGAAAGCTTTGACAAGCATGTTCCAGTTCATTAAAGTATGTTTCCCGCATTTATATTCTAATAACTCTTAAGATAGCGATTAGAAAAGCTTCATTGAGAAAATTAAGATGTATCTGAGGCAAGCACCTTTTAGGGTTTTGATTGTAAGGTATGTTTGATTTTAATTAGAGTGTAAATCATTCTTAATTACGTGTTCTTATGATGTGGTTTATTGGCGCGCTTTTCTTTTCTTCCATTATTCACACCTTCATTCTTCTTCCATTCCACAGGTATCATATTTAAGCTCATTTGCTTTAAGCACAGTAAGATATTTACATATCGCTCTTGAACTGTGACAAAAATTGATACAAATCATTTGTGAACCTTTGCTCATTTCGATTGAGTGAATTACAACATAATCTATCAGTTTAATTTATGCGAGATATTGGTAGATACTATGAGTTTGGATGTTAGTCATACTCTTTCCTATTTTGCACTTGCTTGTTTATATGTCGCTCGTAGCGGTTTTTATTTGGATCACAACTTTTGCTTATGTTGAGGTTGTTTACGCTCGGTGTTCGGATCCACAATGTCATGTTTGGTAGCACATTCCTTGTTTCGTTATCCCATGGAGTTAGCGGGGAGCTCCACTGCTCCTCCTTGACATTATTGTGAAGTTTGTCGGATCAATCGATGTCACACGTCTGATTTTGGAAGACTTTGGAACAACCTTTATATCATGAATCGATAACTCAAGTATCCAAGATGATGTAAAGTCAACTTAGGATCTCTCATGTAATCAGCACATTAGGAATATCTTGGTTTGGATTAGTATCTTCCAAAATCAATATAGTATCAAATTTGACCATCGCTCTCTTTTCAACTTTGCTAAGTTGTCGTATCACATGAAGTAAGGTATGTAAGAAAACAAGTTTTATATTTGTAGGTTGCATGATCATATGGACTTCCTCCGACACCAGTGAGGCATGCCCTTTTCATTGTATATCGAATCACGGTTCCTTACATAGGCGAAATAAAAGTATATAGGGGTAAACTTGTAATGTTCTTATATATAAGTATCATACCTTTTATATCGAATCGGGTTCCTTACTTTTATATATATAGTATGTAGTCAAGGAATTCAAAGATGGTCTCACTCATGTTCTAATATCATCTGATTTTTTTCTTGCTCGAGGGTTTGATCAATCTTAGGTTTCCAACCGCACTTATCTTTGTCATGGTTTTATTTGGTAGAGTGGGCGTTTTGGCTCATCACGTTTACTTGTTCGAGGTTTGCTTAATGTTTGGGTTCCAAAGCAAAGGCACATCTATTTTAATGAACTCTCACAATCTATGTGATTTCAAAGAGGTTTGTTGTAAAATCTTATTGTGACTCTATAGATAGCATGTTTGTGGGTTTGTTTATGTAAGTGGGTGCTCAAAAGTCCTTATGTAACTCGACTAATCGGATCATTTAAGCACAAGGAATTAGTTAGAAGCAATTTGCACATCGATGCAATATTTGTATCGTCGATCACACAATGCAAGTTTAAATATTTCTCTTTCATTCCCACTTTAAATACCATATATTTGATAATTTAATGTTCTTTGTTAGATGTTTATAACAGAGCACAGGAAATTTTATGCATGTCATGAAACATGAAGATATCGAGAAGATAGAAAGTATTGTCTCATGCTTTGCCACTTTAGAATGATGAACTTGCCTCTTCATATGTGACTAATTTTATACTATGCATTGTCCAGATCCAAATATGGCTTATAATTTTGAATATTACTTGAGGCAAGCAATTGATTATCCTTTAATAGCAATTCTTTCTATTGATCCTTTTATCAATAAAATTTTTGTGGATCTGAGGTTAGAAGTCGAAGTTCATTACTCATGAACTTTCCACATTCGGAGCTAGGGCGTGAATTTGCCACATGGGCGCCTCATATAAATGTTGTACGTTACAATACTTCACAAATTTCAATGTCTTTTGTTTGAGTTAGTAGGCTGGTTTATGTCTTCTAATTTTAGGTGACCAACGCAAGTTATATGCGTTGGAGCATTACATAGATCACGGGTGTTTGATTGTTTGGTGTTGCTTATTAAAAGTGATTATATGGTTAAAGATATGCAGTGCACGATGAGTGTAAATACTCATCATTTTTATCTAATATAATGCAAAATCATCGAAAACACTCGAAACACATCAAAATGATCAAAATATCACAAATCGATGTTTTATGTGTTTTAAATACAAAATATCAAAATCGGATGAAAAATGAGCAAAGTTTGCATAATTGGCGTTTCGATCCCCAGTTTCTAAAATTGTCAAAATAGTCCACGAGTCAAAATTTCAAAGAAAAATCATCAAGGTCCTTTTTAAATCATAACTTGTCAAATTTGGTCCTTTGGTGAAAAAATGTAAAAGTTTTGAAAATTACAAATTGGTCCTTCAAGTTTGCAAATTGGCGTGAAATGGTCCCGGAAAATGTGAAAATGGCAACTTTGGTCCTTGTAATATTACCACTTGTCAAATTCAGTCCTTGGAGCAACTTTGAGAGATTGGCAGCCTAGGTCCTTGCATTTCAGAAATTACAAATAAGTCCCTTGTATTCTAAACCTATTACTACCTCTTGGACTTGTCAAATTGCAAATGAACCCACACTTGTATACCTTTGTGACCACATCATTACTACATTTTGGACCCCACAGTTATTTAAATACCGGTCAAACCAATTTGACCACACGCTTCCTCTCCTTCACGAGATAGCCAAATCCTCCATCATCACAACTCAGCTTCTTACCTTTAACACTCCATCTCACCATCATCACCTATTTCCCCCCCTCCAACGAAGAAGCCAAGTAAACATTTAATGCCTCTTAACCTAACACTCGATCATCTTTAATTTGTTAAAAAGGATTTGGCGCCAAAATGTTTTAAGCGGCCAAGATCATTTAGTGATCCAATGGTTGTTTTTATTATTGGGAACTATTCAGAGGTGAGAGATGAAGCTTGGGATGTATAAAAAGCCAAGAGAAGCATCAAGCAAGGATATAGTTAGTTTTTAAAAGCAATGTATGTCGTTTAATGTTTTTTTTAGTCTAAGTTAGATTTGCGGTTGTCTTTTCAAGTTCATTTGTATCCAATAACATTATCTAAGTGTATTGCAACTTTCTTTAAATGTCAATTCTAGTTCAAGTAAATTTCATTATGATGTGTCCCTTTGCTTTACATTTAAATTTCAAACTCGGTTGTTAAAACCTTTAGCAAGACAATCTTAATCTCGAACAAGCTCATAAAAGCTCATCATAGCTTTCTATAAGCTTGTCATTAAGTTCAAGCTCTTTGCACCTTGGTCAACAAAAAGTCAACACGGGTACAAAATTGAAGCGAGAAATGGATATGGGTTGATCACGGGCTTGGAATGGGGTGAATTATAGCTTATTGGTTGGATTATATAGGTTAGAGGTCCTTGGTTCTCATTTGCTAGCCATTGTGGCTTGGACTATTTGTAAGTCAAAATTAAGGTTTCATGCATAAGCTATATTTGTAGTTAAAATCTGTTATAATCTGTTCTAATAGAAGTGTTTAAGTGTTATTAAGTGAGTTTGATCATTAAATAAGTAGGTTCTTAGTTTAAATCGTTTGGAGCTCAAATCGGTAGCAATAAGGGTGTTTGGTTATGCCTATGTACATTTTTTAAGTTTATTCTGATGGTTCAATTTCATTGCTTCATGTTTGTTAAATGTAATTGAGCTCAAGCGGAGTCAAAGTATTGGTGCTCGCAACCAAAAGTCAAAATTGATCCTAAACATCTAGCATCCCTTTGTTGTGGATTTTGGGATTATAGTTCATCATTTTGTGTTTAAATATCATCAACATTGCTTGCATTAGGTTCAATATATCTCATAACATCAAAATCAGTCTTAAAATTGGATCTAAAATTCATATTAGTCAAAGTTCCTCGGTTTGTCAAAAGTCAAAAGTCTAAAAATGTTTTGGGGTCATTTAGAAAGAATTGTTTTGAGTTCATTTCGGGACTTACTCAATGAATCTTGGTATTTCAAAAGCTCAATTTGGTCCTCTTTCTTATAAGCATTTTTGTAGAATTTTGTGATTTATTTAAAAGCTTCAAATCGCCTTCTCTTTTAGGCGAAAAGTGCTCGCCACGTGTTGGTGAATCTTGACTTTTCACAGATTGGTAGCTTGTGCATGTGGACTATTAGAGCTTCCATAGTCTTATTTTGGTACATATACTCACCCAGGTCCTTTACAAGTTCCAATTGGTAGTTTCTTGTTTGAGCTTATTTTGAGGCTTGTGCATGAGCTTAAACTTGCACTCAATCTGTTTTAACTTAAAACTCACAAACATCAAATCTCCGTGATCGATGTGATTCGTGGCTTATGCCTGTTGTTTTAAGTTGCATTTGGTCATTTTAGTAGTATAGAACATCTGTAATCGTTGGGTGGTTTATTTGTCTCATTTGGCTTATTTTAGTCTTATTAATAAGCACTTGTTTAACAGCTTTCATAATTCTCCAAACAAGCACCTGTTTTTCCATTTTCTTATATTCCTAGTATAATTTTAGAGTTTTCACGAAATTTTCAGATTTTTCTAAGTTGCTTAGCTATTTTCTTAATTTAAAGTAGTTTTTAATCATTTTAACTAGCATTTAATACAAAAATTAAGAAAAGGTTCAAAAAATAATTTTCAATTTTCTTAGGTTTAGATAAATATAAGAAGAGAAAAAGTAATTTTCAGATTTTTCATAGTTTATTTGGTAATTTTAGTAATTTAATTAGTTTTAATAGTTTAAAATTCATAAAAATAGAAAAATAATCAGAAAAATACAAAAATAGTTTTGAAAATTCTAGTTTGATATTTTAGAATTTTCCATTTCATAATTTTATTTTTCTAGCTTTATTTCCTAATTTCTTGTATTTTGGTTAATTATTAAATAGTTAAAAATAGTTTTAATTAATAATAATTAGATAATTAGTGATAAAATAGTTTTCTTTTTCTAAAAAGTTTCTTTTATCATTAGGATTGTAGAAATATCATTTTCATATTTTTAGGGTTAATATTGCTTTAGTTTCACTTTTTAATTTATGCGTCGCGTAGATTTTAATTTCGGTTTCATAAAAACATAAAAACAAAACATCATTTTAAATATAGTGATAGCGTTTATTTAATAGATTTTATCTTTTAACTTTCTTTAATTTGCATTTAAGCCGTTTTAATTTGTTGGCTTTTTCCGTAGTTATAATCATAACCAATATCCTTTTTCGTTCAAACTCCTCGATCACGTGACGTTTGATAAATCATCGTGCATAGCTCATTGGGACATAACGACCGGAAACATTGTACTCCTCGGATCTTCATTGCATCCGTGTTAAGGCTATTTTAAGTTTCTTGCTTGCGTGAGAAAACTTGATTGCTTGCAGGCCTTGTCGATGCAGTCTCTTTATTTTGTAGTGCTTATTCTGTTACTTCTTATTTGGTTCTTCCATCCAAAGGCACCTTTTTATACTTCCATCCATGTCATTGATATACTTCTTTATGTTTTTGTTTTGTTTTTTTTTACAATGCAAATTCTCCATTAATATTCACAATCCATAAGTTCTCTCGCATACTCTATATTGTTCTTGTGTATATATGGTTTAACCTAATCTCAACCCTATAAAAGCGGCCAAATCCTCCACCATCACATACATACGAATTGCTGCATTTTTTTGTGGGTATGTCGATACATATGGTGAGCTTTCATGCATGCATATAGGGAATATTTTGAGGAGCCATGAAAGGAAAGCGATAGTGAATCATCCACTTCATCCGGAGCGAATACCCAAGTTTCAATTGTTATATAAAGGCGTGTGAAGGTAAGTCTCATGATGATTGCTATTTCAAGTCGATAATGTACATCCTTTGCCATGTTATGTATTTCATATGATTTTTATATTAGTATAATCTAATCTCATTCATTTTGTTTTGTTGATCTGGGTTAAAAAAAATACACACTCACTTTGGATGATCTTGCTTGACTCTATCATTGACTCAGTATGTATACACAAATAATATAAGAGGCTCATAATATAATTCCATGTTCTTCACAAAGTCTATAAAAAACATGACGGGCATCCTAGATATGTATTACATTATGGTTTGCCAATCTTTGTTATTAGGTGCAGTTTTCCGCCCATTTGCTTATCGATTAATACCCAAACTTATTACTTCTCTTTTTGTCATATTTACTATTTATTGTTTCTTTAATCACTAATTTAGTTACGGTATTAATAATAATAACTAAATATCGCTAAGAGTATAGCTTCATTACTAAAAAGTATGCCGTTTCTTATAAAGGTATAAAATTGATTGACATGATTTGAAATTTGTTTGTTTGCGGTGTTTTTGACATCGGTGACATCAACTCGGGAGGATACAAGTTATGTAAGCAAAATAATCACGAGCTCCGATTGAAAGTATGAAGATTGATGAGAATAGAAAACAAACTTTTGTAGAACATTCGAACCACATAGAAGATTCTTGCATAAGCGAGTTATAAAAATCGGCCAAAAGTAATAGATGAAAGAATGTACACTGTGACCGTTAGTCTATAAATTTTGATTATTGTAGATGGAAACCCAAAATTATTTTGTGGTCACATATGAGTAGTGTAGATTCTAATGTTTCCATGAAGGATAGGATGTTAGTCTAATTTAGATGGTAAAATATTAGATTATACACGCATCATCGACATATTGCGCTTTAAGTCATTTTTGTTTTTCTTAAGAATGTGTCGAATAATAACATGCTTTATCTAAAAGTGGATTTCATGATTGATCGGCTCATGGAAATATCTACCATAAATGGCGACACCAAAGAAACCAACACAAATCCCAGAACACCACCAAATGAAGCACAATGTACGCTAGAACATAACCGGCGACTAAAACAACCTTGCTTGGTAAAAGAAAATGTGACACACTTGACAACGAGACAAGCATCGGGAAACAATGAGAAGGCAGTTAAAGGCGCTATTTCGGGAGGAGAAGGTAACAACAAATACTAGTCTTTCTGTACTAAAAGTAAATATATTACGCCCACCAAAGAGAAATTTATTACTATTATTATATGAGAAAATACATTCATTTTTCTATAGCATATTTATAGGTAATTGTTTATTAAGCTTTATGCTTTTGATGGTAAAAACATTAGACAACAAAGTCGTAAACTCTTAGCTCCTTTTTCTTTTCTTTTTTAATTCTTTTTTATAACGAGTAACATTGGCATCGGTGTACGACCTTTCATAGGCGAGTAAGCGAGGCTCGCTTAGGAATGTGGCAAGACAATTTATTGACGGTGGATGCCCGCAGGCGGAGCTCGACCCGCATAGATGCGACAAAAATGTTGTTTTACAAGGTCAGTCTTTGTTTTTCGACAAATATAGTCAAGTATCTGTATTTGCAATCATTTTTCGATCTTAAGACGTTTACTTATCGGTACTTACAGCCATGGTGTGTAAAGATTTAAGTTTGGTATCAACATTACGTGCAACCACGAAAAACAAGGTGGGTGGGGTAGCGGGCCAAAGCGGGTGATTTTTGGTATATATGATTCATGATCATTTATCAATCTTGGTATTTTGGTGTGGCAACCTAATATAGATTATAGTTGTAGCCAAGATCGGTGTTTGGCTTTGTCTCTATATTTGCACACCTTAACCGCATAGATATTAATGAAATAGTTCTATTTGCGGTGTGCACTTGCCATGGCCGGTACTTCGTTTCGCTCCTATGTTTATTACATAAGGTTCTTCATTGGAAAACATAAATTGTGGAAGCGGTTTCATGTATGCATTCTTTTCTTGTTATTGGCTATATACATATGTCCGGAAAAATCAAATTCAGTTTATGAAGTGGCTCATTGTTGAATTGCGGGTAGCTTGCAATTAACTTAAATCACCATACTCTTATTAAGGCTTCAAGAGCGGTTTGCAAAGCGGGTAACCGAATGATCCATGGTATATTCCACCGAGGGTTTACATGCCGAGTGAAGGTACATTTCGTTTCACTATATGGATTTTAGTGTGGCCGTGTGGGGTATATAATCATATTGGTGTAGCAAAGACATGTAAGGTGTATTGCTTAGATAGTAGGAAAGTGTCATAGCCAACAATTAATTATATCACCCAAATTAGTAGCGAGGCAACAAATGTGAACTTTCATAGTCATAGATCAGTAAAATGGAGGTAGGTTGTTAGTTTGCTCTATAATTTTGTGTCACCATGACAAGTAACAAAGGTGGCATCAAAAGAAAGAATCATTCATAATCTAACAGAGGATTAGAACCATAGACATATTATCAAACTTTTTTGGCCACGTCATGTACTTGCTGCAACAATTCCTTGCTTTTAAACTTTATGGTGGCATATATTATATTGTATGTATGTTAGGGTACTATCTTTTATACATATACATCAAAACACTGTGAAAAGGCACGACATACGCGACATAGCAAGGATAAATGGATAATATACAACGACATGGGCGGATGGTTGTGCCTATGGGTCAATTGTTAGGGTACTATCTTTATACAAGGATAAATGGATAATATACACCGACATGGCACAAATGTTAGGGTACTATCTTTTATACATATACATATGCAAAACACTCAAAAAGCATACGGCATACTGACGGTAACATATATGATATTGTACGTATGTTAGGGTACTATCTTTTATACATATACATATGTTACTTGTCGTTGGAACTTTTACCATGTTATAGACAACATCATGAGCGTCTATTTACCTTTTAAGCAATTGTACAAAACCTCAACATGATGGTAAATTATACATATGATGGTAAATATTAGGAAATAATGTTGTGGTTGTCATGACGTCGATTAATCTTTCAACCTTATGAAAATGATTTATGATCATTGTAAAGCCTTTACGATGCTATAAAAGATCATAGGGCGTGGTTCGTTGTTGATTATCGCTCATGGCTCCTTAGCTCTTATCTTATTTTCGTGTGTTCGGTTTTTATTCTCCGACTGGTTATTACAGTAACAATGTAACATCTGCTTATTCCGTTTTGAAAAACTTCTTTTTATTATCTGAGATAATAATTAAGCATTTAGTCAATGAGGTTAACATATGTTTGTAAGGTACTTTTATGGTATATTAAGCAGAATTAAAATTTCAAGTACTAACCAACTAGGTTTTTATATGAGATATATAATTTTCTTTATGAACCCACTAGGAAGAACTACTATAGTACATGTAAAATTATCATAAAGTGGACAATATATAGTAGCTTGAAGTTTAATTTTCACTACAAAGGTAGGTTAACGAATATATGATAAAGCGTATCAAATAACCATAGAGTATATAACGATTGGTGATATTATTATGTCTCCGTTGCCCAACATAACAATTATCGAGTTTTTTTACGGGAGGATAAATAATGTTTACATTTAATTGGTTATACTTTAGACACAATACATGATAGGACGAGAGAATGAAAGAATAAATTAATGGACTCGGAGACAAAACTTGAGCACAAGCCATGTATTATTCTAAAATAAGTTCACAAAGTACAAGCATTTGGGATGAATAAGAGTAGTAAAGATTTGCAATGATAATCTTGGGTGAAGAGTGAATCACATATTTATAAGCAAGAGATGGCCCAGGTTGGCTCACTATTTTAACAACGGAAAGGAATAATTGGAGGGCTGGACATGGTATCGATAGAGATGGCTCGCACTTGGCTTGATAGGTCTTAGTTAAGGTTAATATTTGAATGTTCATTTTGAGCGTATATTGGGTTAGTTGGCTAAGCCCGTTTGTGGGTTTATGTATCTTATCTAAAATGTTTTTTTTGTCGCTTTGTCAATTGTAACACGTCTCTAAGATGGCAAAAGATAACTCGACCACTCGGTTAGGCTTTAATTCTGTTTCAATATCAATTTTCTAATCATATATCTTCCAAATCAATTTAGTCTTCAAATGTATATGAAGGATTACATGGTTGGTGATTATTAGAAATTTGGTTACACACATTAATTTACATGCCAACAAAGGTTATTATTATTTTTCACAGCGGAATTAGTCATTCAAAATAGAGTTAGAAAAATACAGTTGTTACTACTATATTTTGATAGTTTGTTATGAAAACAGGTGCATCGAGGACTCTTAAAAGGAACATTCAATGGAAGCGAAAGTTTCAACACGTGTAGTAAGAGACTTGAAGAAAGTCTAGATGAAAGCAAGTGGTTTCGTAAATAGGAATGCATGGGTTTGCTTTAGGTATTGTTTCTACTAAATATTAAACATGGTTGCAAAATGCATTTGTTGTTATTTTAGCTTCTATGAATTGTACCTATTTCCCATTTATAAGTGTATAGATTTATGTGAAAAGTAACCTTTAAGGATCGACTCAATGTCCTATGTAAATATAACCTGTAATTTGAAGATAACTACCCCAATTGATACATTGTATGTGTGTAGATGTTGAGGCTCATCTTCTATGAATAATGCTTAACTTCATTAATGGAATCATTCAAACGTGATTGAGTTATATAGCTAATTTTATTTCATGAAATTCATACTTTTCTAGCGTAGAGGGCAACATAAAAACTTTTAAAGTGGGCACGGTTTGTAGCAAAAATGACCGATCTGATGTAAGCCCATAATTAACTTACACTTTATCATGTTTTTTTTTTCAAATATAAGTTACGCATGAAATTAAGAGGCGATCTTTTTGTATATCTGAGGAACATAAGAGATTGTTATATTAGGCACAATCTACTGACAATGTTCGCATTGCTCACGATCCTCAAGTAAGTTAAGGCGATGTTTATTTTATATATAACTATACATAGTAAAGATGATGAATTTACATTCAAGTTAATAAATTAATACGACCTTTGTTTAGTAATAACGAGTCTCACAGTAGTTGCATCAATTTTGAATCTCTTTATTTCAATCTCTTTACTTGAGTACTTTTGTCATCCATTTTGAATCTCTTTATTTGAATATGAAGAAGTTGGAGAGGAAACTTGGCCCATCTGTTGGTGGCGGAGCCAATTTCACGTCACGAGCATCGAGTCTTCAAACTTATTTTGGTATCAACTTTGCTAAGAGCAATGATTTGGACTGGTAATTTATTTTAGTTCCATCAATTGAAGTGAAACATGCTAACAGTTGTTGACCATCTAATCAGTTCAAAATCCTAACGTTCTCGAAGCTTGCATCATCTAGGAAGCGCTTTAAATCCCTATGAACAAGCAATATCTACTATTGGAAAAGCATTAGCGGAGTTTGATTGGAGAATTCAATATATGGTCAAGTGCGAGAACATGGTGTGTTTTAAGAACACCTAATAAGAAATGGATCGAAACTTACTAGAAGTACAAATGATTGGGTTGATAGTGTTAAGGTATTGTCTATTCATCCATATTTATTTATGTTTTATTTGTGCATACTATGGAATACTAAAAATGAAGTATGATATTGTGCTTCTCTTGAGACATTTGGTTATTATAGATGTAGTGTAGAGATTACAATGTCGAACCATTTACTTATCAATGGGTCAATCTGGATTATATTTTATCTCGGCGGGTCAAACTGTAATAAAAAAAAAGTATCAACTCAAAAGGAAATGGGTCAACAGATACAAAGTATTCCAAAATAAATCCTCCTTACATTATTTACGATATTATATTATTATATAAATACTAAAATGTTACAGAGTACTTATTTAAGAAAACTAATCAAGTACAATTATATTTTATTTTAACAAACTTGAAAAAAGTCTTTCAAGCTAACTAGCCAAACCCATATAAAAACTTTCTGTTTCACACATTCCCGATTTTGCCACCTCTATAATTTTAGATACCCTTATCGAGACTTACATATTTGCTACTAACCCAACTTGAGTTAACTTGTATAAACTTGATGACGCTTTGAACATATCTTTGAGTATTTAACTCAAAAGAACACCAAGGTCTACCTTTGAGCTTCGTAAGATATCTTTATTTTGGAATTTTAAGCTTGCAGGTTGCGAACGTGCCAATTTTCATATTTTTCTTATACATTTATTAATTCATTTTCCACACTGTAACAATAGATATCGAGTTTGAGAGACTTGAAGCCAAGGACATGTATGGACTGGACCCATATCAAATGCATCAGTGGAAGTTGTCCAAGGTGGTCGGTCCGTTGAGGTTCATGCAAATGGAGTTACCAAGGTTCGTCCTTTATAGGAGATGACACATAGGGTGGGTTGGGGCGCGGCTCAAAGCGGGTAATTCTAAAGCTGTTGAAGCGTGTCGGTCGATTGGACAAAAAACAAGGTATCTCCAAAGTTGTATTGTTTCATCAACGATCGACCATATTTTAGCAATGATTAGGAGATGTTTTGCATAAAATACGCTTTGACCATTTGATATGTATCCTACTAATCATTTAGGTTTCAATTTTGACCCATTTGGATATAAATGGGTCAAATTTAATAATATTTATATCTAACGAGCATATCGGTTGGCGGGTCAAACAGGTTAAAGTTGTCCAAGGCGTATTTAATTGCATAAAACCTTCTCAAATGAATAAATCATCCAAGAATGAACAATATCCTTTCTTCAGGCATTACCTAAATCCTGAAAATCCAAATGAGGTAACTGCAATTTTCCATGATCTTATTTCAACAATGATTTTTTGGAACATGATTGTGGTACCGAACATTGACTATCGAATAATTACTTGTCCATTGTTATCTTCGAAGTTTTTTATTTTGACATATATATAAATATATTGAAGCTATCATATGACAAACTTTAGATTGCATTATTATAATAAACCAACATTTAAGAAGCTACATATGTAATTTAACATTTTACTAAGGCCATTTTAGCTTAAAGTAGTGTTAAAGTAGTATTATACGGGTCTTATATTTTATCAATGATTTGGTAATATATTTGACCGAAAATATGCTATAGATGCTTCACTTGTTAGTATATGAAGTCTAGAAAAGTTCTTAATCATCAACAACTTGTCTCGAGTGCGTGGAGCGGCTTAGTCGCATGTTCAAGCGACTTAAAGGTTATCAAGAAGAGGATTGAAGATCTGATCACATGTGAATACTTGTAAAGGGACAAAGAGAACCCAAATCAGTTCAAATACTTGGCTTGATCTTTACAATTTATACTATCATAGGACTGTTGGGGGGAAGGGGGTTGATTTATTATATTTTTGGATTTTTTTTGGGCAATCTGTTTTTGCGCAGCTGACTTATTGAAACTCTATTAGGATTCTTGAATTTGTTAATGATATTTAAAAAGTGTTGCGCAGGTTTTAGGCAATTTTTTTTTTTTAAATTATGATTCTATAAATGTATTGTTTACCATATCTATGCTCTCTCAACACTTAGCCTTTAATGTATTATCTTTTAATCCTATTGTATAACAACCGCTAAACATGAGTGTATGAGACATTCCAAACTTTGGAATGCTAATCGCTGAGAATAACCAACAACCTGCCTATGTAATGAATTTTGTTTCTAGGTTTCTATGATTTTATTATCCGTGTTGCATAACTTCGAGGTTTACAATGCGTGCATTGATTCAAGGCAGGCATCTCTTGAATGATATATGCCTCATCAATCATTAAACTAATTAAGGAAGTATATATGTTGAACAGTTTTAATCATTGAAAAAAGCTTTGAAACGCTATAGTAAAATATCTATAGATAGATCTGGAATAACATACTTTGCTATCACTATGATTTTTTCATTAAGAAGTTTAAACGAAAAACTTCATTTATGCTTTAATGGTATACACATGGTGACTTTAGATTAAATCCCTTTACTAACAAGTTGTGCGAGATTTTTTTACCCATTTTACTAATTAATGGGCATGATTGGTTTATAATATATCTTTTATGAGTCGTAGCAGACGTTAAAGTATATTGCTATTGTTTGTATTTTATGTATTGTTTTCTAATAATTTGCGTCAACAATGTTCGTAATTTATTAACCGTTACTTAATTTTTCATTGGACACTTTTCCAATCATTTTTAACCCGTCTTTTTCAATCATTTTTAATTTGCGTCAACAATGTTCGTAATTTATTAACCGTTACTTAATTTTCATTGGACACTTTTCCAATCATTTTTAACCCGTCTTTTTCGCTATAGTAAAATATATCAATGATAAATATAAGTCATGCCCGCCCAAAACTATATACTAACAAGTAATTAAAAGTAATTAAAATCACCGAAGCACCTATATACAAAAGTAAATAAACATAATTAACAAAAATAAAATAATAATAATAAATATTAATTATATTATCAAATGTAAAAGATGTTCATGATTAATATTGTTTAGAACAAAATGTAGAAATTAGTTACCTCCTTTTAACCGTTTTATGGATTATGGTAATATCAATTATAGTTCTTAACCGTTTAATTTAACTTTTAATAACTTTTTAGTATATATTTGTTCTACTAAATCCTAAAAATAAAAACCACAAATCAAATTACTTACCTGCTTTTAGCCGTTTTATAGATTATGGTAACATCAACTATAGTTCTTAACCATTTCATTTAGCTTTTAATTACTTTTTAGAATACAATTGTTCAACTAAACCCTAAAAATAAAAACCAAAAATCAAAATACATACATGCTTTTAGCCGTTTTATGGATTATGGTAACATCAATTATAGATCTTAACCGTTTCATTTAACTTTTAATTACTTTTTAGTATATATTTGTTCTTCTAAATTCTAAAAATAAAAACACGTGTCATACCCGTCCATCGGACGAGTTTTTGACACTAGTATATATATATATATATATATATATATATATATATATATATATATATATATATATATATATATATATATATATATATATATATAGGGTTAAAATGAAAAGTTTCTTATAATGAAAAGAATGAGAGCATGTGGAGGTGACATGTGTCACCTTTGCCACATCACCATGCCATGTCATGTGACATGTGTCACCCCCCCCACCACCACCCTTCCCCCCCACCCCAAAAAAAATCCCGCCAAAAAAAATCCCTAAAATTTATTATTGCATCACGGTTATAAAATCGCATCACAATCATAATTGTGATGCGAGAACTTATAATCTTAATGCGAGAAAATCATGATTATGATGCGATAACTTTATAACCGTAATGCAATAACTTATAACCTTGATGCACTAATAAGTTTTGGTGCACTTTATTATAAGTTCTTGCATCATAGTTAATAGTTAAGTGCATCAATTATGATGCACTAAAATCAAGGTTATAACCTTAATGCACTAAAATCATGATTGTGATGCGGTAACTTTATAAGCGTGATGCGATAATTTATAACCTTAACGCACTAAAATCATAATTGTGACGCAGTAACTTATAACCTTAATGCACTAATAAGTTTTGGTGCATCTTTATTATAAGTTAGTGCATCATAGTTAATAGTTAAGTGCATCAAGTATGATGCACTAAAATCAAGGTTATAACCTTAATGCACTAAAATCATGATTGTGATGCAGTAACTTTATAATTGTGATGCAGTAATTTATAACCTTAATGCACTAAAATCATGATTGTGATGCAAGAACTTTTATAATCGTGATGCGAGAAAAATTTGGCGGAAATTTTTTTTTGTCGGGGGAGGGGTCAGGGGAAGTGTATGTGATGTTGCATGGTGATGTGGCAAGGTGACATATGTCACCTCCACATGCTTCTCATTCTTTCATTCTAAGAAACTTTTCATAATATATATATATATATATATATATATATATATATATATATATATATATATATATATATATATATATATATATATATATATAGACGTTCAAATGAGAAGGATAATTTTGATGAGCGAGAATTAATCTTGACCATTCATCTAATCCTCCCAAATTTTGATCTAACCGCTATTATTACTCCTATCAAGTATACACTAGCGGTCTATTTTCATTTTTCTGGCACATAAAATAAAAATACCCTTTAAAAAAACACACACAAAGGTGAAAACACAAATTCTCTCTCAAATTCAGTTCATCATCATCGCTGTAAAAAATCATCTGCTAATCATGACGATCATCATAGGCACAATTATAATATCGATCATCGGTAATCATCATCAATATATTGATAAAAGATCTCCAAAATCACGATCGATCATCAATTTAATCATTATCTTTGGTTCGTCACTACACATTCATCTCTTTTAAATGTATCAAGTTTTGCAATTTAGAGGCTATGAGGTTAAAAATGGCTTGTTCTTATTGTTTATTTCAATGTTTCGTTTATTGAAAGTGAGCACTATATTTAATTTTCACATGTGAGCAAGTTTGTCAATCGGTAAGGAACTTTAAATAATAGGCATTATCCGTTTTCATTTATAAAATACGATGCTTGTTTATTATGCGCATAAACTGTTCGATGAAAGTCCTGTTTCAATATTGTGCAAACTGTCAATTTGATTCCCTGTTTGTTGACTGTTATATAGTAACCTTTAAAGATATGTGAAAATATATGTTTTGTAGTTTCTTAAGTACGTGAAATACTTAGTCACATGAAAAAATATATGTCTCGTAACTTAGCACATGTGAAAATATATCTCATGTAGCTTTTTAGTATACGTGAAAAACTTGGTCACGTGTGAAAATATATCTGAGGTAGCTTTTTAGGATACGTGAAAATATATGTCATGTAAATTGGCACATGTGAAAATATATCTCACGTAGCTTTTTAGGATATGTGAAAAACTTGGTCACGTATGAAAATATATCTGAGGTAGCTTTTTAGGATACGTGAAAAAATTGGTCACGTGTGAAAATATATGTCACGTAAATTGGCACATGTGAAAATATCTCATGTAGCTTTTAGGATATGTGAAAAAATTGGTCACATGTGAAAATATATGTCACGTAAATTGGCACATGTGAAACTATATCTCACGTAGCTTTTAGGATACGTGAAAACTTGGTCACATGTGAAAATATATGTCACGTAAATTGGCACATGTGAAAATATATGTCACGTAACTTGGCACATGTGAAAATCTATGTCTTATAACGGCTCATGAATCCTAGCTAAATGAATCCTCAGCGCAGATGTTGTAAAAATCGGCCTAGGTGGGTGTTTGCACATGTGATTTAGAGTTAATCGGTCAATATAATACATAAGCTGTCAAATAGGACCTAGTCGGTGAAAATCGGACCTAGGAAGTCAAAGTTTATAATAGATAATTTCAATCCAACTAGGCCCTGTCTAGTCCCGCCTAGGCCGATATCTAGCTAGAAGGTGGTGACCACCCGCCAGGCCCCGATTACTAACATGATTATTTTAGTTTGAAAGCGTGCAAGACCATCACATAAGACAAAAATGAATGGCATCGATGTCGTCTATTCATTCTCCAACAATGGCAAATAGTAGTAAATAGTTGGGTTAGACGTTAGAAATCGGTGACTTACCGTAAAAAGTTCTCTGTACATTCTTCCTAGGGTTGGAGCATAATGGAATTTATAACTACGATCTTTTGGGAAGCATAGTGTTAGGTCTTAGGATTATTGGCATAAAGAAATCATCTTTGGATATCCGGTTGGTTTAAGTCATTCATGCTAGATATCCGGTTTATGTCATTCCAAGTATTAGACATCTCGAAAGATTTCTAATTAACTCGTGTTGACATTGATCAAAATTGACAATGGTGGATGAAATCAAGGTCAATTGAGGAAATGAATCTCTATGATGGCCAAGGTTGATTAAGTTTTTGTATGTTTTGGTGTTCTTTTCCGAATGTAAAGAGCGATCTTGAATTACATGTAGTACAAATTGGCTAGTGAACAATTTGGATTGGATTGTGCCTGTAATGGTTTTTTTTAGAGATAGTTTTATTCTAGCCACTTGTAAGAGTCTCAGCTGATAGAAAGTAGAATAAGTAGTCAATGCCCATATGTCTTCGCATGATAGGTTTTTGTGTCTGTTTTTACTATGATGAGTAACATGAAAGAGATGGAATAGGTGGTGGCTCTTGACTGTTGCAGAGCAAAGATGTAAGGTGAGTGGCTTGTACTTAAACAAGGGTGGGTTGATGTTGAAATTAGGGGACATTTTATATTTGTGTTGGCGAATAATGTAGACAAAAGGAAGTCTTAAAACTCAAGTTGTGGGTTACCTTGATGGTTTTGGGCGAGTTCAATGGCGTGAGTTTTAGCATTTAAGATCGATTGTAACTAGCTCCAATATAAGAAAATAAACACCTTAGAAGTCAAAGTCCGTTTTAGGACGCCAGCAGTGTTCTCTTCTGTGCTTCACTGCTTCTTGGTACTCTTCTTACGAATCAAGGGTTGGGATTGTAAACCGATGTCGATATCTTAGTGGAGACTTAAGGCGAGTTCTGTAGATTTAGGAATTAGGTATTCATTAAAATATCTTTTGAGTTGTGCGCTTTTACTCTTTAATTTTATTTTGTACATATAGTGTTTGGTCTCGATAAAGAACATTAAATGTGTTAACATTGTAACTCTTACGATACTCACGTGATGATTAAACAGATAACATTAAAGCGCACATGGTCAAGAATGCCACTATGGAATAAGACAAAGTTGATGTATTCGTTGATATTCCAATCTATATTTTTACCAAGCCCCTTACGTCTTAAAGAAATGGTAGGTGCCTCATCATCTTATCAGCGCCGTCTTTTCCCCCAGTTAATTTTAAAGAAACTGAACACAATTGAAAAACTTGGTGATTTCATTCAGAGTATTCTAAGCATATATTTTTCTTGTTATCAGCTAAATGAATTGAACGATGTGGACATGTTGACTCTTGTTATTCAAGAGATGAGCAAGGAGTTCCCTACTATGTTGGAAACCCTTGTCCAGTGAGTATTTTCTTTTCCATGCATATCATATTTTGACTTGATGTTAAGCTACTATCATTACTTTTACAGGTGTAACCTTTTCACCCATTTATGGGTTAATGGGTGGTCGGGTTAACATTTTCTTTTTGGATCAAAATGTTAAATTCAGTAAATTTAAAGTAAACTGTCTTAAATGGAAACGTTCGAAAAGGTACCAAGTCACGATTAAAATGCATACAATTCAAATTGCAATGACAGAAATTTTCGTGAACGTATTTAACGTATTAATTAGTCATAAAATGAAAAATGAAAATTGAAAAACAATATACATTTTACGGCCTGTCTAGCAATCACATCTTTTCTAGTATGATGTTATCTTATGCCTTCTGTTCTCCTATTCTAATATTACTTAGGTCTCATCGTCTAACATTTACAGTAACTAGGATACAAATGCTTTTATGCTCGACCTCATAACTCGTTGGTGATTACAACAACTTATATAATATAGCAGCAAATCATATCCATTTTCCACTCATTGCCACTTGTAAATCACAATATTGGCTCGGTTATGTACCAACCAGCACAAAAAATAATCTTTTACCCAATCGCCCTATCTTTCCGCCTATGAGGTTTATGCTTTAGAGGTAGTATGTAATTGGACATTGGTTAGCAGGCTATTATCTAGAGGCCACTTTTCTGCCTATATATAGTATTAGATTTACTTGTCTAGTTTTCATGTGAGTTGGTTTTATTCCTCGGCATCTAGAAACAAAATATTTCAGGTTAATCATTATTAATGATTCTAGGATATTTTATAGTTACTTTTACGGAATATGATATATCTCATTAGTGGGAAGTTGGGAGAAAAGATGAAATTGAAATATCCCAAATGGTTAATCAAAATTTAGTTTGAAAGTCATTTCATCAAGTCATTGACTACAATGTCATGCTTTATGTGCTTTTCTCACAGGATCACCCTTTTGTTTTGTATTAGTTGTGTTGATGATGGTATTTTGATCAATTTTATTTACGGGTTTTGCATTTAGGTACATGTCATCCACTTCTTGAAAGTAGCCCAGAGAACAGTTACGTGTGTCGCAGCTTGTCGGGAAGGGGCACCTTCAAGGAATCCAAAATATTGGAAGCGACTGTTGAGGTCGATAATATTTTCCTTGGAACACCATGAAAGCCTTGCCCTCTTATCTCCCACATGGTTGAAAACTCTCATTTTGGTATTTACTTGCTAGTTTTTATACTAAAGTTTACCTATGTGCTCATTATTAGCATTAACAATGAAATAATGGGACCGACTTGAATCGGTGATTTTTTTAAGATGTATGATTAATTGTCGATTGCAAAATGTGCCTAGCTAACTTGTGTCGCCTTTTAGTCAAAGACGGTTTTATGGCTAATTTGAATAATTGCTTTTGACTATTTGGAAAGAGCTTAGGTACCTTTTCGGTTGTTTCAGCTTTTAAGGTTTCGAGTTTTGGTCAAACAAATTTTACTGGATAAGTTTAAATAACAAACCTTGCATCAGTGTGCTCGTGTGGGGCAAAAGCTCACCCACGAGATATGGTTTCGGGTTAAAATATATTATTTGCCTTGGAGGACATTATAAAGAAATTCACGAGATAGCATAATGGATGATTGATAAAGTCGGGTTCCTAAGTGATGATTATTGTGAATCAACCGATTTAGGATGTGATTACGCATCGTCGACCCATTTTAAGATTTTCTAGTTTTACCTATTTTGACGCTAGAGAATAAAGTAGAAAATTGACTAATTTACTTACCAATGGTATGAGACCACTTATGATTTTAATTGGTGGCAACTGCAGTTTAGAGCTTACGGGTTGCCTTCATGAAACCGACTATTTCGGTTATGAAGGTTGTGTCAGCAATGGAGTACTTGTTGCGAGGGTAGCCATAGTTACCGTATCTATCTTTCAAGCAAGAAATAGATCAATTAACAAATGAGCGCAATCTTGAAACTACTCTTTTCGCTGTACTTGAAACCGAGTTTTATGCAACAACAAGATGGAATACCTTTAAAGTACGTGCAAGTCGTGAATTTGATTCCTGTTTGTTGACCGTTATATAGTAACCTTTAAAGATATGTGAAAATATATGTTTCGTAGTTTCTTAAGTCGTGAAAACTTAGTCACATGAAAAAATATATGTCTCGTAACTTAGCACATGTGAAAATATATCTCACGTAGCTTTTTAGGATACGTGAAAAACTTGGTCACGTGTTACGTAACTTGGTACATGTGAAAATATATGTCACGTAACTTAACAGTGACTGACTGACATATCATATACGTGAAAAACTTGGTCACGTGTGAAAATATATCTGAGGTAGCTTTTTAGGAAACGTGAAAAACTTGGTCACATGTGAAAATATATGTCACGTAAATTGGCACATGTGAAAATATATCTCACGTAGCTTTTTAGGATACGTGAAAAACTTGGTCACGTGTGAAAATATATCTCAGATTGCTTTTTAGGATACGTTAAAAACTTGGTCACATGTGAAAATATATGTCACGTAACTTGGCACATGTGAAAATATGTCTTATAACTTGGCACTTGTGAAAATATATGTCACGTAGCTTTTAGGATACGTGAAAACGTGGTCACGTGTTACGTAACTTGGTACATGTGAAAATATATGTCACGTAACCGCGGTGACTTCATCGACATATCATATCGTGAAAACGTGTGAAAATATATCCGAGGTAGCTTTTTAGGAAGCGTGAAAACTTGGTCACATGTGAAAATATATGTCACGTAAATTGGCACATGTGAAAATATATCTCACGTAGCTTTTTAGGATACGTGAAAAACTTGGTCACGTGTGAAAATATATCTCAGGTAGCTTTTTAGGATATGTGAAAAACTTGGTCACATGTGAATATATGTCACGTAACTTGGCACATGTGAAAATATGTCTTATAACTTGGCACTTGTGAAAATATATCTCACGTAGCTTTTTTAGGATACGTGAAAAACTTGGTCACATATGAAAATATATGTCACGTAACTTGGCACATGTGAAAATATATGTCACGTAACTTGGCACTTGTGAAAATATATCTCACGTAGCTTTTTAGGAATCCATAGGCTCTCCTCTTATGGTTTCTAATTTTGACGGTTTTCGCTTCATTGCATCTTTTCTTTGAAGTCTAATTCGCTTTACTTTACGTATGATTTTCAAATTCTTGATTTTCTTTTAAAAGCATTGTGTTATGTTTTGCATTTTGTAATTCAAAATCAATGTGGAATAACCTCGAAATAACTTGTTGCCAATCGACCAACCAGTAACACCTGATGGCTTATAGTTTATATGATAACTCTTCCAAAATCAATTCAAAAATATGGCCAAAGCTTATTAGTATCCACTACTTAATAGTTATACACGGCTTATAATTTAAGATTTGTTGTTTGATCCACTCTTTGAGAAGCTATGGTTTGATATTTGGTTGCACCAATTTTTTTTACTGATGCGTGTGAAAGTTTCAAACTCATGTTCTCAAGGATCTTTTTTGGTGAAACGGAAAAGAAGGGGTAGGGAACTTAAAAGAAATAAGTTCCAATTATGGTTAAACCAGTTCCAGTGGTTCGATTATTATTTATTATCTTTTGTTATGGTCTGCTTTGTTTCAAAATCGATAAACAACACTTTAGCTGACTTTGAAGCAAAATGCCATCCGTGTTTGATGCCAGCAACCTAGCTTTACAAACTAGTAATGTAAGAGGTACAAACCTACTAGTGCTACCACAATTAGGGTGTTTTGATTTTTATGTTTTTTCCTCCTGATTTCTCTTTTTATATGCCTGAAATGTTGTAAACATACATCCCCAAACTTTCTTGAGGTGAGGAGAATTTGATATCATGTATGCATATTACCACTTCTTGTTGTTTCTTAAGGGGTGTTTGGATTTGCGTTTTGAAGTTTGATTATTTGATTATCGCAAGCTTTTCCTTTTCGAATAAACAGTTTAGTATTCAAGCATATCCTTATCAAGTTATATGTGGACCGCACAACCTTTTACAATACCAATTACAACACATTTGTGGTATCATGTATGCTTTTGAGGACATATTGGTAATTTTGTTAACTTTCTTTTCCTTTCTTTACCACTTAAAAAACATATACTCGAGAACTTCAATTCGAGAAGATAATAAACACTAAGCATACTGATAAACTGATAAGCCATAAAGGTCACAAAGAATCTCAAATAAAAACCCAAATATCTGGTCTAAGTCTACTAGCATGTTACTGGTTGAGGACAAGAATAAGTCAAAGGTGTCAATCGTTGTTTGAGCTATCTACTAGAACTTGTATCTCCTATTAGGCTCATTTCTTCAAAGAAATCTTGTTGCTTTACTGGTTTGAAACATCAGCTTAACTGGTTTGACCCATTGGATTCTTAAAACCTTGCATGTAGTCATCGTAGTTTGTGGTCGAATCAAGTAAAAGTATAAAACCGGACAAAAATCTCCTATACATGTGAAGATAACCATATAGTTGTTTTAGTTCCCATGTGATATACCATTGTTTAAAACTGTGTTGCTCGTTACGCATGGCTTAAAGAATTAGGGTGTGCTCGATTTACAAGGTTCGATGCAAGTTCCAATTATTTGATAGATCGTTTGCAACATATATATATGCCCTAAACAAAGAAGTTGTCTTATAACACCTCCAAATCAATCTAAAACCTTGTTCAAAAATATTTAGTACACCGGCACAAAGAACTATATGTGGCTTATAAGTTTGTTATAAGTGTGTATATAAGTTAGAACCCACTATGTACTAAGCTTATCGCTTAGGTGCTTTGTGTTCTAAACATGTACGTCGAGTAGAGTAAAGAGACTCGGCATCTATGGATTTTTGTCTATCATTTAAAAGTGATGCTTATTATAATGATAAGCCACGAAGGTCACAATGAGTCTCATTAAGAAACCCAAAGTAGTTAGACCAAGCCTACTTAGGTATTCTTGGTTGAGGATAACGATAAGTCAAAGGTGCTAATTGTTGTTTGAGTTATCTACTAAGTAGTGGTACTTCTTTGATGAGTTTTGGTTACTCAAAAATGTGCTAGTTTGTATGGTAGGAATATGGGTTTATTTAATTGTATACTTGTTGCAAATGGTCTCAAATGAGATTATTGTTGTTCTTACCCACACACTTTATCATGCACTGCTCATTACAGAACTGTTTTAATGGACTTAACAGGTGGTTGGGATCTTTGGGGAGCTGAAGCATCATGTAAATACCAATATAATAGGATATATCTTATCTCATTTAGGATATAACAAGATGAAGTATGGTTAATTAGTCCCCTAAGTACACAAGATAATAGGATATAACACAATTGATACTGTATACTAGTATATCTGATCTCATTTAGCCCAAAATGAACCCGTTGCGATTCAATGGGTCAAAATTGAGACCTCTAGCTTTTTATACATATCAGTCAAAATTGAGATTGAACCCTACTCATTTCAGTCATACTTCATTTATCATACCAAATTGACACTTGACCATCTTATTAGCCTTTTATACATATTGTTTTTGAACAATCTAAACAAAATAAAATAAAAAAAAAAAAAAAAAAAAAGTGATGATATATTGTAAATCGCATAATCGACATATTGTAAATCTTATAAAATGTGATGATATAAATTTAAAATTTCACACGAAAGTTTAGCCTTTTATTTTAAGACCAATTGACATTAAGGTTTCTTGGTCCAACCAATTAGATTGTATTACCCACTTTAATTCAATGTCAGAAAACCCATTTACTTGCCCATGTATATTACAGGTATTAATATTAGGGGGTCCCATTGATGCATCAGCCACTCCGTAATGATGTCTACAAAAAGAGAGGCAAGAAACACGATAAGCAATGAAGGCCCATGAAAATATACTAGAGACACCGCCACTTGAATCCATCCATGTGTTGTTAGCTCATTGTTTACATATATACAACTGAATCCCTTTTCTGAAACCAGCTCCACCAAGTTGTTCACAAAAACTCATAGTGCTTCTGCTAGATCTCTGTAGATACCCAAGCCCGATCATCGAAGTCAGGTAACTAGAAACTTATAGTGCTTTTGTAATAGCTTTGTAGATAGGCAAACTTATGTAGAATTATCCTCACATGTTCAGTTAACCTCCTTCAACTACTGGTCTCTTTTTCTAATGTTAGACTGATCAGATTAGATGATAAGTACATATTGTAATTTTTGTTACGTTGTGACTTTTATTGTATGGTCACCGAATAATTATGGTCATTAACGATAATAACTAACTGTCTAATGCATTTAGCCATCTACCCTTCTGCCTGGATTTTACAAAATGCGCATGTTTATTCTAACTGAATACAATAGCAAAAGTCTTTCCTAGTATTACTCATAAGTAGTCACATAAGAAATCCATGCACCTCTGTTATATGATATACAATAACCAATGGCAAATTAAATGTTTTTTCTGCGAACCAAACATTTTAGGTCCTTCACAAATAGCATCTATCGAAGCCAAACATGTGAATGAAGTTGTTTAGGTATATTGGGTTGAATCTGTTGGGTTAGTAATCATACTAGTAATACACAATGTCATATCACCATACCTAGTGTCATATCAATTTCTAGGTAAACACTCATAATACCAACGATACCATCGTGTATATTTTGATTGAAATCTGAAGCTTTAATTGTTGCATGCTTCCGTAGTGAAGGCGAAGGTCTAACCAATGTCATGTTCAATGATTATGGTTTTACGGTCTTATGCACACTGGTTGAAGACTATTAATCAACTTCTCATGAAGGTTGGTGTCGCACATTATCAAACGAATATTAGACATGAATTTTACTATATTTGTATTGTTAGCATGATTAAATTGAGTGAATTGGGTGATTTTTTAGCAAGAAAAAGGGCTTTTTTTTCTTTCTTTTTTCAATGTGTTATATATCTTTTTGTATTAGGTTATTGCACATGTGAACCGCCATATTAGAACTTGAGACAATTATGTGTATGAGATTTGGAACCACCTAATTTTGGGTTTTGTATGAAAGGTCTTTTGATTTGCTAAGTAATCACATGTATTTTCTAATTATCATCTAAACACTAGATAATAACCACGGATTTATCGAATAGGGGAAGATAGTTAAAGGAGAGATCTAGAATAGACAAAGACCTTGAGAAATTGGTGATTGGATATAATTTATTTGCAGGAATTTACGGAAGAAGAGGCTATCTAGCCTTAGTTTGAAAGGTGAAGGAAGTCGGTGATCACATTTTCTAATAGATTTTTAAGAGTATTTGCTAGTGCTTATTCACATGTGAGAAAACGTATATGCTCATGTATAAATGTACGTGTATTTACTAGTGTCTATTCACACGTGAAGAAAAATATATATGCTCATGTATAAACGTATGTTTATTTACCAGGGAAGAATGTTTATTCTCACGCGAAAAACAAAATATACGTTTAATATACCGATATACCATGTTACAATATTGAAATGTAATAAGTTATACAATTACTATTCAAAGCAACAACTTAAACTATTATTTACTGAAAATTTATTTGTATTTGCTCACGTTTAAACGTAAGTGTATTTACTAGTGAAATAATATGTAAAATACAAGAAGTTCACACTCAAATACAATTAGCTAAAATGTGAAAAACAAAATGGTTTCTGAAAACCTTAACAATTAGTTGGCAGGTTGCTCGCGCCTTCATGATGTTTTCCCAAACAAATGCTCATAAAGAAAATTTCAAACATCCTTTTGATCAATATGACTCCATGCCCTTCACCTTTGATGATCTATGGTGCTAGATACTCATGGGTACTAAGAAACAACATTGAGCGTGCATATGTCGAAAGTGGGATCACATGGTTTTATATCTCAGTTTTTGGCTTAAATATGTTTAGATGCATGATGGTTGGAACTTGCAAGATGGGTCAATCTGCGTCAATACACCTAATCGACAAGGACTTCCGCCACAAAAACCCGCATGAAGTTCACCCCTATTATTAAGTAATCTTACTCATTAACATATAAGCAAAACCTTAATGAACAAACAGATGACCAAGATCATTAGATTGCTAATCTAGTTGGCGCTCGAGAAAACCCCCAAGTTGTGTTAGAAGAATCGTAATTACCCAACACGGCAGAACCTCATAACCAAAAGAGAATTTTAAAAATCAAAGTATGTATATAAAATAGGCAAAAGCAGTAATCTAAAGATTGCAAGATATCCCTTTTGTTTGTGACTTTAGGAGCTAATTTCACTAGCAAAAGCTATTTATCCATCATTTCAAAGCAAAGTAACATCATGTACTATTCACCACGAAGATAAACATTTCCAATATCATGACATCCAAATCTCTTATCACCTAACATATTTCATTTCTAGCAAAATCGTATCATAGGTAGTTTTAAGAGAACATGAGACAATTATAAACTCATTTCTAGATATCACATAGATTACAGATGTTACTCAATCAGTGGAGTTCATCCATATGACATTTAAATCTAATTGGACATCTAATATACAAAGTAAATAAAGATTCACATTATAATTTATAACCCCACAGAAATCAAAATGCAAAGAGAGTCAATCCACAAGCCATAATAGTGCCTTTGGATAACTAGTTTGTTACCTAACTTACTTGCTTAAGCCTGTATGATAAGTGGTCTTCGCCCATAAAGTGAACATAAATTTACTACCCAACTGACTACATTTTAGCACAAAGTTATCCAAAAGCATTTTATGGACAGAATATCTTAGTGAATTACCTTAGTTTCATGCTTCTTCTTATCGCCTCCCAGTTAACAAAGAGTGGAGTTTTTAGTGGGAATCTTTCTAATCACCTATAGTTACAACTAAAATAAATGTATATTTATTTGACACTTGAATAATCATATCAGAAATCAAAAGTAAAAATTGGGTATCCAAATATTGAAAACTGATTATTGCTACATCAAAAAATTGGGTATACAATGTCAATAACTAGTTTCAAAATGCAAATCCAAACATTCTCATGTAATATATTACGTATAAAATTTGTATCCATACAACAAGTACCATTAAAAATAATATAACAATACCTGGCAACATCAATATCCTTAGCTTCAGCAAAAAAAAGCCCTGCAAGTATTTTAGGAAGCCCCAAAAAGGTCTGCATGTATTTGTCACAGCCTTTATATGCTTAGAGCACCAATTTGATCCACCTCCACCACCCATTGTAGTTAGTGCTTCAACCTATTTCATAAAATGCAAGAAACCCATTTCATAAAATGCAAGAAATGCAGAACACCAACAGAATGTGGAATTAGAACAACCTTTTCATCGCTTGTTGCTACCATGAGTTCTATATTGCTCTTCATTCTGCTTAAAGTTTGATCCCATACCTGGTTATCATAATTTTTCCAATAATCAAAACCATTTAAAAAGGTAAGTGCCTCTATTTTGTGATTTGAGCATACCTCGGTATTTTGAAATGAGAGCCTCCAATCATAAGCAACCATATACATGTTTTTCTCCACATATCCGATGCGGGGCAAATTGGCAATTAAAACTGACCATATTAGATAGCCTGCAGCACAGTAATCAATTGTCACTAGTCCAGGCTCCAGATACATGCCTACCCTTATACTAGGAGGATCCAGTCTAGTTTCATAAACATGTGACATATGCTCAATCCAGCACAAGGGCCTAAATATAACAAAAAGCTTAGATTATAGAAGAAAGAAAAGATTATATATGGAAATTTTAGACTGATTAAAATTTTGATGTTATTAGCTTATTTGAGATACATTTTTTACTTCAAATTGCAGACCTAGTGAATTCTAAATCTGAAGGTGGTTCAGATTTTAATGAGATTGCTCAAGAATGTAGTGAGATTGTCAATGACTTCCCTAAAAGCATATGACAACAAAAGTCTATTGGTCATTAAACTGCAGTTGATGAGTTTAAATGTGAAAAGAACAGCTCAAGTTTTGAGAATTGCTCAGAGATGGAGTGTGAAGCTGAATTTTACCAAATCTGAGTGAAGTCACATAGATCAATGTTGTATAAGGAGTGTTTGGTTTAAGGAGACATAAGCAATTATCTCCTTAAAATTATGGTGTATCTGAGGGCCTTGTAACTTGTGGATGTTGAAAGGGTGGGTGGATACCCAATCATTTCATTCTAGGGGTGTCTGGTGTGGCAACTAGTCTGAGTGATTTGATCATCCATTCCATTTCGAGAGACATACACATAAAGTAGGTTTCAAATCTATGGTGGAGTGCCAACTGATGATGCCCTTTCTCTATGTTTCATGGTGTCAGTTATGGAAGATAGGAAGGGAAATGTAGTCAGGTGGGATGTATCCGTGGCAACTCTATGCATTTTATATGCATCCGAGTCCCAATGGAACAGAGTTTTGATCTCATTCTTGATGATGCCCTGCATAAGAGCCTCTATTTCCTTTTGTATGGGTTGCAAATAGAGATAGGTAGGGTGTTTGTGCAGTGGAAATGTAGTCAAGATTGAGATATTTCTCCATGGTTGCCTAGATGTTAGCATGTAGTTGCTAAGTCTAGATGAATGGTGGATTTGAGAATCAGTAGTACCCTGAATGTTAGTCCTTTGAATGTATGTTATTTCCTAGATGTATCAGCCTTTTGAGTCTGTTCAATTTAGGCTGTTTGAATTCTTGTAATTTGACTGATTCTTAAGTTAATAAAAATTCACCATTTCAGGGAAAAAAAAAGTCTATTGGTCATAGAGATGGTCTACTAGAGGTAAAATGAGAACGTCCATCTACAACCAAATCCAGTCTAATAGTGTTGTAGATTTAAAGTGTGTTAATCAGTTGCAAAAATTCAGGTAAGATTGTTTTTTAGCTGAGCACATGCTTGTTCGGTTTTATGGGTTCATATTGAGTGAGCCTACGACTAGCTTCAAACAAGATAACTAATAAACGATCCACAAGTTAACAATATATTCCGTAAAACTTTCAACATGCTCAACACTAGTTATCTACGAGATGAATTAACATGATGGTCACTCATATGGGCTAATGGGTCGGGAAAGCACATATCACCGGTGCGAACTACCCCTATCCCCACTAACCTTTACTATTCCTTTTTACTGCTCATAGCCTTTTCCCCATGGATACTTTTCCAATTTAAAGAATGTCGTGATAAGCGAATTTCAATAAGACTATAAGTCAAGCTTCTCAACACCCAAAATTTTATATCTCGCTTAAATAGTAAATTGTCAAAACAAAACCTCAAACTTGAAGCTTGTTTTAACATTTATAAGCTTGTGGTATTCATGTAGAATGAAGTGTACATCCCGTATATGCTTTATCTATTCACATAGTCACATTAAAATAAAGATCATGCATCACTGCCGTATATGTCTTAAACTAAATTGTAGTGCCTAGGTTTGAGTAGTAGCGTATAATCACCAGAGAATGGTCAATACAAGAAAACGTACCTCTCTCATCCACAAAACCTGCAGATTTTTGGTATGTAGATTGCCTTGTGCCCCTGTCACAGCATTATAAATTATAATAGTATATGACCCTGTTTTAGTCTTGTGTGCTAACCACGCATCAACCGGCAAAAAATAAGCATATTCTTCCATAACACAAGCATAATTCACATTCTTGTTATCACTCAGAAACACAAAGTCACAAACACAAAAGATACTTAAATCGGCATTGTTAAGTTCCGTACTACAATATTCACATAATGCATATTTTTACATGTGACGAAGTTGTTCACTTACCTTAAAAACTACAAGACGTATATTTTCACATGTGACGAAATTGTTCATGACCTTAAAAGCTACGAGACATATATTTTCACGTGTGACAAAGTTGTTCACACATCTTAAAAAGCTATGAGACCTATATTTTCACATGTGAAGAAATTGTTCACACATCCTAAAAAGCTATGAGACGTATATTTTCACATGTGTCGAAGTTCATAAAAAGCTACAAGACGTTTTCACATGTGAAGAAATTGTTCACACATCCTAAAAAACTATGAGATGTATATTTTCACATGTGACAAAGTTGTTACAAAACTACGAGACCTATATTTTCACATGTGAAGAAATTGTTCACACATCCTAAATAACTATTAGACGTATATTTTCACATGTGACCATCTGTGAGCCTCAAGTTCGTTATCACGTATGTCTGATACATGTAACTGATATGTCAAAAAAAGATAGCACCCATTGTCTTTTGTATCCCCACTTGCCCAACATTCCCAAAACTGAACCAAACCTGATTTTCCTTTTAAATAAATTATCTAAAACTCGTTTAACTATAGAGTCGAGTTCAACATCAGAAGTTGAAATGAAAGGCTTTATAAGAAAGCATGGCCCAAACTCTGGTCCCACATCCATCCGCATCAAGAAACAAAACTTCGGGTCAATGAAAATCCCAAAATGGTCCAATTGCGATTACATTGAAGAATACAGGTGCCAAAATCATACTTAGTACATACATGTGAAAAGATAATGCTAACCAAAGTTTGAACTTTGAACTCAAAACTAATAAAATTTTAGAGATGTCATATGAAACTTGAATTCTTGAAAGTATGATATTGTGGCAAGTATTTCAAAAAACTAGAAGTAATAACCGTCACAATGTTTCATGACACTAGATGTTGAACATGACATAGTAATCTAACAAACAAGTTATCGCTATCCATATTCGACATAATACTCCATTCACTAGTAACCATGTTTCATCGCGGTTCTAATTAAGTCATCCAAAGCCTTTTTAACAAAGATAAAGCATTCAACTTCATAATCGTACAATTATTGTGAGATATCACTAAATTGATAAAGGTTGAGTTACCTAATAGACTCGGTTATTAAACTTGGTTACTATTAGTGACCTTTTTATCCAGGTTTCAGTGTTTCACGTAAAGAACCGGGTAATTTTGAAAGAAAAAAAATCACTAAATAGTAACCAAGGTTCATAACTAATCCATTTAGGCCACTCGATTCAAACGTGTTTCACAGTCAAGAACAACATTCAACTTATGAGTAATTTGTCCAGTTGTAGAAAGTTAAAGTGAGTTGATAGAAAACTAGCTAATCAAACTTGGCTACTTAAAGGCAGGGTATTATAACCATGCACCTCACCAGCCGTGAGGTGATGTTGTGGCCATATGACCACACATGAAAGCCACCAGCAAGCCAACCTAGCATGACCCAACCAGTTTCCATTTGTATTTAACAATAGTTGGGCAAAAAGTGTAATAAGTGAAATAAGCCAAACCCCATTCAAGAAGTTACCATCTTTTCGTGTGCTTTTTCTTCATCCGTTCTCTATTTTCTAGTTCCTTCTTTCTTAGTTAGATCATTGTAAACTTCTTCCATCAACTCCTCCATCTTTCATCATACCTCAAAACGCAAGATACCTAGTCAGAACTTGAGCAGCATAAGTCTAGTCAAAATGGTAAAGCTCGATCGAGACCGAATCGAACTAATATGCTTGGTGTAGTTCTAGCAAGAAATCGATTCTAAGTTTCGATCTGTTTCCTGAATGGTCTGGTGACTCTGGTCTATATCTGATTGTATTTTCCTTGACTTTAATCGAACAACATCGTTTAGACAATGAGACTTGAATCAATTGCACAAAAGTTTTACTTCAATCGAACACAAGTCAAAGATTATTAATAAATGTCTCTAAGTCTAGTGTTTATGGTTGATCCGAACCAAGTATCAAGTGGTTAAAACATCACATATGTTCTCTAAACCAAATTTTAAGCTAGCATCTATGTTTTAGCCTTTGACTAATGTCTCTGATTCATGCAAGTGTTGCAAAGGCATACATATACCAACAGAAGTCAAACTATTGGAGTTTAAGACCTGTAACGAAAACGATTCCTCTGCAACTGCTCCTTTTTTGGAGTTTTGCTCTCTGAAGTGCACACTACTCCTTTTTTTCTATCAACTATTTTTAATAAACAAAACCTTAACGTTCTATCAATAACAACATTATCGGTGTATGTGTAACCTTATATTAAAGGGATGTTTGTTTTAGCTTATTTATTGGGCTTATTGGCTTATTTACAAAAACAAGCTCATCTTTGTGTTTAGGCATACTTATCGACTTAGTCCAACATCAAGATTAGAAAAAAAAATTAAAAAAATTGATTACTAAAATTTAATACTAATGCATGATCCATGATCACAACATCAAGAACATAAAGCAACTAAGTTTAATCAACTAATTCAATTTCGATAATACCTCCTCGGTGTTCTTGTTGACTTGAGAATGGAATCTACTTCTCTTTGTTGCTAATTGTGTCGAAAAGCGAGAATGCAATGATCGTGATAAGCTCCGGAGTTAAGGATACTAGTTGCATCTATGCTCACATGATCAAATGACCCATTGAATGTCACCCGAGGAATGAAAAAGGATCGAATTAAATACCGGACAGTAAGAGGGTGTTTGGGATAGCTAATTGTTAAGCATATTTAAATGAGTAGTGGTAGTGATGTGTGGTGAAAGGACATGCTATTAATGAATGATTGGTTATGACGACTCCTTTGTCTACTTCGATCCTATGTTGAAAAAACAGAAGTTATGTATAAACAAGCAAACATATATAAAGAAGCAATAGATGATTACTACCACTTGATAGTAGCGAGCAATGAAAGCAAACATAGGTAATATTCCTAAATAGACACTCATTCTCAAAAGACATGATGTTTGCCCATGTCATGTGAGGAAAGAACTTTGCATGGACCTCGTGTAGTTGGGTCATAGATGTGCTATTGTTGCCGCTTGCATCCAAGCACGATGTGGGTTCACCCATAAAATGATAGATGGATTAGCCACTAGCTCAACTACTATTGTTAGCCTCTTGTCTTTGCTCAGTTGAAAGACCATTCACATCACGAAATCCCACAAGTGCTTCACTCAATAGAGTTAGCTCCACAAGCTCCATCACCTCCTTAATAAACATCCGCACATCATAAGATGTAAAGTATATATTATAGATTGGATTGAATTACGGTTGTCCCAACTGAATTGATTGAGAATAGACATATGAACACAATAGAAAATGAGCTACTTTTGAGATGCGTGTTCTCTCGGATAATGCTTAACTAAACCATATGTCATAATCCCAATTTTCAAGTTACTTAGTTATCGAAATAATAATCTTGGAAAAAACTATCATTGCCAACATCTATTGTGGACATATTTCTATGCTACTAATTGGCCCTTAATAATGCTAGGACGGAAAATTTTAACCTTTCTCGTTCTTTGAATCAACTCCAGAGGTAATCAGTAGCCATGCGAATATTGCAAGGACTCGAGACTGTGACATGCGGAAGTGAATGTCGGTTTGCTCACAATATCCTCGCTATGCGGGCACATGTTTCTTGCTTCTTTGGGTACCCAAAGATGCCGATCCTTCCCTTAGTGTACCCAAACTGTCTATGTTTAAGTGATTTGGTTTGGTTTCATATCCGCAAAACCAAACTGCTCTATGTTTTTATTCGCTTATCTTTGGATCAACCGACTTGCAAGAGCTTCCGAACCAAACGAATCATCAATTTTGTTGTGCTCTTGTCAATATCAGATAGTACAGCAACATCTTGCATAAATATTATAACTAACTACAACTTTTAATATTTTCCTAAAACTTTTCACGCGAAGAAAAATATTTCCTATATTTTCACACACGAAGATGCTCTTACTAAAAAATTTCACGCGCGAAGAAAAATATCCTAAATTTTCACACGCGAAGATGCTCTTACTAAAAAATTTCACACGCGAAGAAAAATATCTCCTAAATTTTCACACGCGAAGGTGCTCTTTCTAAAACTTTTCACGCGCGAAGAAAAATATCTCCTAAATTTTCACACGCGAAGATGCTCTTACTAAAACTTTTCACGAGCGAAGAAAATATTTCCTATATTTTCGCCACGCGAAGATGCTCTTACTAAAACTTTTCACGTCAAGATTCTCTTAATAAACTAATCGGTGCTATATTCTACTTTACGCAAACTAATGAAGTCGCCTATAACAATCAAGACCTAATTAGTAATCTATACATTCACATGTGACATATTTACAATTAAAACAATGATAATAACTTTAAATGCATAATAATTCACAATTAAAAAATTAAATATGATCAAAAAAAAAAAATAATAATAACAGCTACCTGAAATTATGTGTAATCTTATTTGAAAAGATTGTATTCTTCACTTATCTCAGCTTCAATTTTGTTGCTTAATCAGTTTATTGATGTTGAACGGCGGTGGTTTGAAAGGTGGTAATGGCGGTTGTCTGAACGGTGGTAATGGCGGTGGTTTGAACGGTGGTAATGGCGGTGGTTTGAACGGTGGTAAGGGTGGTGGTTTACTTTAAACGGTGGTAGTGGTGGTGGTTATGGTTGTGGTTATGAAGGTGGTTGGATTGGGAGAGAATGCATTTGTCTTTCACCTTTAACTGTGAGAATTTTTTTTTTAATATATTGGGTGTGAGGATTGTAGTTACAAAAATACCCTTGTTAGTAAAATAGTTAGTGTAAATTGTAAATTAATTTTAGCCATTAGATCTAAAAAGGAGGGATTAGATGGAGGTAGGATCTCTTCTCGCTCTCACCAAAATTAGCCTTCTCACAAGAAACACCCCTATATATATATATATATATATATATATATATATATATATATATATATATACATTATGGATAAAGATCAAATAAAAGACATATCCGTAAAAGTTAAAAGATTTTTTTTCAAAAAGTTCTCAAAAAATTCACAAGATCGGGTATGATGGTGCATGAAAAGTTGTGAAAAACTTTTTTTTTAAAAGTGGATATTTTTCCTAAAAAATTATGAAAAAGTACATTTGCTTATTAAATCGTTTTTTCATGATCAAAATTGGTTTTACCCAACTTATTTTGACTTTTTCATCAAAATAACATTCAAGATCTAACTAAAACAAGTTGAAAATTTTGTGCATCAAATTTGTTTTGCATCAAAATTGTTTTGTGTATTAAAAACGATCAAACTCAAAATTATAAAAATAATTTCACAAAAGTTTTATGCACCAACATACCCGATTTTTAAAATTTTTGAAATTTTGAAAATTTTTAAAAAAAACAAATTTTTATTCGATATTTGTCTTTTTATTTTACATGAATAACTAAGCCTGTTAAGAAAATAACTATGTTAATCTTTATATAATAAAAGAATTACATCATTTCAGATATTTTAAAACCCTTCTCATTGAAAAAAAAATTAAACCAATAGGAGAGTTTGATTTTACCACGTAGAAAATCACGTGATGTGATTGGTTAATAAAAGTCAAATTAAATTGATTTTGGCCAACCTTTAATTAATTTGGTGGAGAAATTTGGTTGAGAATAAAACACATAAAAACATAAGTGTCAAATATGTGAAAATAAAAACTTAAAAAAAGATGGGGTAATTAATAAAACTTTATTGGTTAAATTTTTAAAAATTGTATAGAGTTAAGTGTAATATTATAAGATTTCATATTTTTTAATAACTTTGGAAATCAGACAAATACTCCTTTATACTTTATAACTTAAAAATACAATATATATGTTGTTTTAAAACTCCAACATATAAAATTGTAATGGATATTAATGGATAATGAAAAATTCGTGCATAAGTATATAATTATATGTAATTATTTTTAAAGATACAAATAAAATAAATTTTTTTTACTAAACCCGGTATTATAACTGGTACTCAACTAAAAACATTCCACTCCCAATGATTTTCCTCACAAAATCCAATTAATCAAAATCATTGAATTTAATTCCTATTCGATTTTCTCACTTCATCCTCCTTCACAAAATCAGAAATACCCAAATTCCCCAACCACAACAAAACAAAACCCTAATTATCAAATTGACAATCAAACACAAATGAATGATCCATCAAATAAGCAAAATCACGGCACAATCAGTGAAGAAGACGTATCAGTCATCTTACAAAGGTAGGCCTTTTTCATTTTTTATGGTTAATTTTAGCTCCTTATTAGTTTTGGGTTTGTGGGTATGTTTTATTTTATGTTAAAGATGGTTGCTTTATGGGTTTTAATGAAGGTATACAGCTACAACTGTATTGGGTTTGCTTCAAGAAGTTGCGCAAGTTCAGGATGCCAAAATTGATTGGAATTTGTTGGCCAAAAGGACGAGTACCGGGATAACCAATGCCAGGGAGTATCAGATGTTGTGGCGCCATTTGGCGTATCGTGATGAGTTGGTGGACAAGGTGGAAGATGAGGTTAAACCTCTGGTATGATATGATTCTATAGAATTTACTTGTGTGTTTGTCTACATAGCCACGTTTGTAGCTGTCTACTAGTTTATGTTATTGTGTTACGATAACGTGTAAGTAGTGATGCCATAATATGCTGATCCCGTAATATGATTAGTAGTGCATGATTTTATGGAATTTAATACGGATACGGATTTGGATATATTGTTTGTTGTGCTATGGAGGTTTTTGTTGTCTAGTTGTTTATGCCGTAGTAGTTATGATAATGTTAAGTCGTGATGACGTACCTCATAATATGATTATTAGTTTAGTTGTTATGATAATGTTAAGACGTGATGATTTAATATGCTGATTTCGTAATTTGATTAGTAGTATATGATTCTATAGAAGAATGAAGCTTGTTGTTGTCTAGTGGTTTATGTCGTGGCTGTAATGCTAAGAGAAAATTTTGTTGGTATCTTTAACATGTTACAGCAACCTGTTTATGCTTTTTGATATAGATTGGCAAGTAGTGAAACTGTTGATACTAGTCAGAAACTTATCATAAGAGTTGGAAAATGTGATGAATTATGGAGAATAGAACTATGCAAATTTACTTTTTGGTTATCTGATAGTTACACGTAATGTTAAGCCTTTTGACCTCATTAGCGAACTTGTATATTGTTTTACTTTTTATTGTGATGGTAAAATGTGTCTGATGATTAGTATATGAATCTATAGAATTTTCTGTAGATATGCTGCCTTATTTATGTACAGTTTTTTCTTTTTACCTAACTTTGCTAGTAACCATACTAAAAAAGAGTTCTCTTGTTGGTATCTTCGACATGCTAGGAATGAGTAACATGACAAAGACAAGATCCTTGTGATGTCACAGATATTAATAATCGATCTTTCTAGAGATGGACAATTCATGTAATTCTCTTATTTGATTCCTCTCTTGATTAGGATGTTGATGTTTCGTATCATCTATTTGAAGCTTTAGGTAAGTTGCTTATGTGTTTGCAATGAGTTATAGACTTATTATGTACATTTAAGTTATGTTCTTTGTTGAGTTATGATTCTGTCCTTTATATTTGATATGTACATTTTTTTTTATACATATATGTGCATGAAGTGTTATGTTTTCTTCAAAATATGGACCTGAAGATTCTCTGTGTGTGACATCTAATAAATCCATCTATCTACGAGCTTTACAACAAATATAGAATATGTTTCCTTTGTGTTGACTGCATTCCCAAGAGTGGATGTTACTTTTGTGACCAAATAGCGATATGAAGAAATTTACCAAATAGGACTAAACTTTATGTGTGGTGACTTTAGTTTGATATTCTGTACTTGTGGGGTTGTTTTAAGACTCATAATTATACAATTTATAGATGATCTAACTGTTCCATTTATAATTATTCATGACTCTGTTGTGGATATTGGTTGAATCATAGGTATCATTTAAGCTTGTTGAAACTGGATGGATGCCTGTTTGTTCTTATCACCAAATACTAATAGATTTTCTTGCACCTTTTGACCTTGATTGATAATTAATTTATCAATTTACATAAAGTCTTTCCTCATATAAATACCAATTGGCAGGACGATGATAGTGATTTAGAATTTGAGCTAGAAGCTTTTCCACCTGTCAGCACTGACGCTTCGACGGAGGCTTCAGCATGTGTTAAGGTAAACAAGAGTACTGAAGTTATTGTTGTGTACGAAGATTAAAGTATAATTAATTTCCAATTGCCAAAAAATTGTTATTTTTCTGCTATACTTGTTCCTAGTGTAACACGATGCACATTAAGCAATACTTTCCAAAAAGGAGTTAAATTCTACCAGATGTTATGTGTGATTTCTAGAATTGTATATATGTTATTTATTATTTTTTCCGATTCCAAGAGAAATTTTCTTTGGAATCTTTAAAATGGGACGCCTCCGAAGCTAGGGTATAATTACGATACATATGAGACAATTAGGAAGTGTGCCTTCTGTTTTTAGGTGGCTTATGGGTCTAAAGGGACTTGGGACGAACGGTTACAGTTCAAAACAGTTGGGTGGTTCAGGCTGACCCGTAATACCTTCTTTTTCCATTTTTTAAACTTTTATAAATAGTTGCATGAAAACTAGTTTATATGGTTTTATGCATGAAAATAGACTTTCAGAAACTTTCAACCCGTTTCTATAGCTATATTTACAAATGACCCATTTGATCTGATTAGCGACCTGTTTACAAGTAAAATGGGTGTTGAATTTTCCACCTTCGGTTTTATGTTATTGGCACTGCCTCTTATTTTTCTTATAAAGTGGAGTAATACATTAGTCGACTCCTGGTTATAAGTTATTACTGGTTGTATTCTTCAGGTACTCATAGCTTCTGGTTCAACATCTGACTCTGGCTTGGAAAAGGGGTTAACCATCGAGGCTCCATTGACTATAAATATACCTAATGGCAAGTCAACCGGAAATTCATCCGAAAATCCACAATTTTCTAGTAATCTAAGAGGGACCAACATTACGGTTCCAGTTTCTGTTCAAAACAGCCACTCCCAGTAGTTGCAACTTCTACAGAAGTATTGGATACAAATGGTTCAGGCAGTGGCAACTTGCCACCTCGCAGGAAAAGAAAGCCATGGTCTGCAGCTGAGGACATGGAACTGTTTGCTGCAGTCCAGAAATGTGGTGAAGGGAATTGGGCAAACATATTAAAAGGAGATTTTAAGGGTGATAGAACTGCTTCCCAGCTTTCTCAGGTACTCTTTTTTTATTTAAACTATTTAGTGTAATATCCATGCATAATAAATAATGATATCTATTTGCCTTTCTTTGAAGTATTAAGCAAACTGAGATATTTTAGTTAAACTTTGGTCTTTTTACTTTTAAACTCTTCATGTGTTAGTAGTATTATGTCGTGTTTGATATGCAGTAATATAGGTTTGAATAATGCACTAAAATGATGGAACAGGACAAATATGTTTGTGTACCACATATGCATGGAATGAAGCATTCCTCTAGTGTATAATGTCTTTCATCTTGTTGATTTTTAGTAAATGAGAAGTTACAGTGTGACCCATTTTTTCTGCAATCTTCAAGATTAAACTGAAAACATATTTTAGATTATAGTCTCTTTAGAGATGATTTTTTATCTATTATTTATTTGTACTTATTTTAGTAAAAGTAGCATATCAGGAATCTGTATCAAATTTTGTGCCAACTAGAATTAATAGAATCTAACCACTTAAGGGTGGCCTAGTGGCAAAAGGGCTTGTGACTATCACTCTAAAATGTGTGAGGTCTCAAGTTCAATTCCTGCTAGGTGCAAACAACTTTAAGTGGCCACGCCAACCTCCTGAAAAGGGAGGGCTTTACCTGGTTTGAGTTTGTGGCGGTGGGTTCAAACCCCGTGGATTAGTCGGCCAAAAGGTCGGAAATCATGGTTACCAAAAAAAAAAAAAAATTAACAGAATCTCACTTAAGGAGTGCATGTGTGTAACATTACTTCTAGTTTGCACAATTCAGTAAGGATATGTCTTACATTAAGGGACAATTTTGAATACATCTTTGTAATAATCAAGTATTACAATTACGGACATTTTATCCCTATTTACTATTATAATTCCTACCCGATTCAATGCATACCAAAAGATATACATGAATTCATTTCCATTCCTGCAACCAACCATGATTAAATAAATGTAATGCCCATTCCACTGCCTTGTTCATTGAATTACCGTTTCCATTCGCCTTGCACCCTTTCATTTGTCATCTCATTCCCTCGGACCCTTGTGCACTATTATTTGGAGATCCACTTGTAAATATAAGTTCTAATTACCTAATACATGCCAATCAATTTATCTCAGAATCAAACTGATGGTTGGCTTTTACTTTGATAGCTCTACCATAAATGCATGTATTTTGATATTTAGTCATAAAATCATTTCAAGTTCTTTTAAGCTATATATGACTAGCAACTCGTGAACACTTTTTACAAAATAAAAAGGTATGAAGTTCTAGTTTAAAAAAAAAAAAAAAAAAAAAAAACTATCTCATTTATTTCATACCAGGGTGATAATTTAAGAGACACAATCACCTTATTGTTACACTAACCAGTAACCATTACTATTTTCAGAATTTGATTGCATATACTTGAATGTTAGATTTTACAATGCTATAACTCTATGTAATTACATACTTATTATATAAATACAACCTTCTGCTCAGAAGATCTATTTTTTTAGCATCCGTTATCCAGTTTGGTTAGGATGTTTGGGTTTTCCCAGGTTTCATGGGTTCAATTCCCGGCAACGGAGTATTATAGTGTCTTATGACCTCATATACACATCATTGATCCATCTTAGCTGGAATTCTTTTTTCCTTTGTGCTAATATTACGAGATAATGAACATTCACAGAGGTGGAATATTATCAAGAAGCGTAAGAGCAACTCTAATGTCAAGGGATCACAACTTTCTGAGGTACACCTGGCAGCTCGACGAGCGCTTAACATGGCTCTTGATCAACCTGGAGTGGATAGTTTGAAGGCATCTTCTTCAATTGGTACAACTTTTATTGCTTTTTGAATCCATCATTTATAATTTTAACATTAGGTAGGTCACATGATTTAGTACCCTTAATTGTCCCATGATAATTGGATGACTTTTGCATTATTGGAACTGCTCCATATCTATACTTAACTATTAGAGTTAAATATTTTCCAATTACTGGTATTGATTTTGGCTCATACAATTTCTCTCTTCTTTTACTGGTCATTATTTGTTATACGTGAAATTTTTTCCAGGACTATAAATCAGGTTAAATGTTTTAAGCCTCTTCCATGTCTGGTGAAAACTTCTCATTTCCTGCAAATTTCTCATATTAAATGATTTTAATGATGGTTTAAGTCTAAATTCAAACATGTGTGAAATATTTAGGTTGTTTAGGTGTTTGAACATTTGCCTTTCTAAAATTTAAGGGCCGAAATGGGTCAAATCAGGTTAACGTTCGAGCAAAGTATCTAGTGCGTTTAACCTTCTCAATCATTTTTATTCCTCAAGTATTATTGTAATATGTAATATTGTTTTTTGTCATCATAATAAAAGCATAAACTATTAATAATGTATGCACAAAAAACTTGCGCCTACTATTTTGACCCATACAAAAATAACGCATGACTCAACCTGTTTTCGACCCATTACCCAACCCAACCCACCAATCGTGCCAACTTTACTTATCATCAATAAAGATATCTTTATAATATTAAAGGTCTTTTGTGCTGATATGATTTCCGACTGTAATGTAAATAGGTAGGACAAAATCGAACATCGCCACCATTACCAATACTTCTATGCGTCCTATTATATCGGACACACCATCAGCTACCACGCTTCCCATAAGCAAGCCAGCGAAGACACTTCTGCCCCAACAGTTGCAACAAAACATTTTCTAAGATTCGCCGAAAACATCACCAAAGTCTCTCATCAATGGCCCAGATCCAGTTAAAGCTGCTGCAGTAGCTGCTGGGGCCCGCATTGTTACACAATCGGCTGCTGCAGCAGCTATGCTGAACCAACAACACTTGAAATCAGCCATGCACATTAAAAAAGGTGTTACCAACTTTCGTGAGCTCCATCAACCAAATGTCTCACGGCCTCTAGATCATAATTCAAATATAGGAGTGGGACCCGTGACACCGTCAAATGCACCCAGCACTGCCACCCAAGAAACAAAAGGTACATCCATTTCCAGCTCATTAAACTTGCCAAAATAGTTCAGCAAGATGAAGCTGCTGCTATATCAGCTAAAGTTAAGACTGTTCAAGATACATCAGAAAAACAAGTTAAAGATGTGGCTTTGCTTAATGTTCAATCTGAGATCAAGAAATCCGTTGAGAATGAAAGCGCAAAACAGGACCAATAAGAACTTGATTTCTTGTTGTCTGTTTGATATAGTGTGCATTTTTGGTAGGATATGTAACTTTATATCTTGATGTATGTTCAGTGTTGTATACAGTTTTGTTAGGAATGGTCAGGTAGCTTACGTTCAAGTTTATGAAAGCAATAGCTAGATGTTTATTTTATCCATGGTACTCTCTCTATTTTCTGCACTGGTTCTTGTCTTCTGGTCTACAATGCCAAATGTTGGTTTGCGGTTTAGATTCAGCAAAATAGCCTATTTATGCCCGTCAATTTTTTGATTGATGTGCATTTCCTGTGCAAAAATTGCCTGTATATTTGGTTGTTGGATTTTGGTGGTGAAAGATGGTGAACGAAGGTGAGGGTGGTGGTTGCCTAAGATTTTTGTGTGTGTGTAAAAAACGTCACAATGATCACTCCGTCCACCAGTTATTTACATGTCCCGTCACGTAAACAAAACGACTGAGTAGATGATGCTATGAGAACTTTCAATTAAAAAACTATTTTGCTGCCTTGACTAAAATTGGACATAGCTTTTATATTTTTGTGTCATTTGCTCACTACTATTGAGGTTAATTGAGAACATCTCACAAATCAATCCAATATTGGATAAAGTAATCTTTGATTGCCATGAGACTCTTTTCGGTGAATTAGGGTGTTGATGAAAACTCTTATTTATAAATGGAGTTTAATTCCAAGTAAAAACTCATAAGAACAGTCACTATGTTATTTAGCTAAAAATCTTAAATTGCATGTATGTTAAGTTAAGTATGTGTGTAGTTGGTTAATATGCATTTGATGATTGGCTTTTATGATAGGAGTCATATTTGTCAATTCAATCATGTTTTTTACACAATAAATGAGCCTGCTTATCGGGGTCTAAGTTCTAAATTGCCTTTGTACAGTGCGTAGATGCCTACTTGCTGTAAATGTAATCGATTTGCCGCAATGAAGAGTAGGAGAATTATGCTCCTAAATGCAACTAACTTTGATACTCATTTGCTGATTTATCACAAGAAGGGTGCTGATAGGTTAGATGGCAGTGATGTTTTCACAATTTTCAGTGGTTGAGAAGTCAAAACCATCAAGATAGAACAAAACTTTGCAAAGGGTCCTCCAAAAGCTAATGCCAACATCTGATGTACATATGTTTTTTTGGGTAAAGGGCATTCCACCCAGTAAAATACTGATGTACATATGTTGGAATCCCAACAAGATTATAAGATTGAGAGATTGGCATAGTCCATAAAGAGTATGATGTTTGTTGGTCCCTTCAGACAGGCCGTTGTTTATCATGATCAGAATCTGATGATTCTGATTTGTCAATAAGATGCTTAGAACCTCATGCTGCTGGTTTTTGTAGTAATCGTGAAGGTTTCTCACCTGTGTTTGTGTCGTTAGCGCAAAGAAACCTACAATCGACAAATACTCAGATACGATTGCACAAGTTTCTTACATATATCCTTGCTGTTTAAGTTTCCTACTTTGTTATCAAACAAATACATTTGCAGCAACACATAAGCAAAAGTTATATCAACACAAAAAAGACTTGTCAACATAAAACGAGTTACGATTGCATTAAGTTTATAATCTAATTTACAAGAATAATTATCATTTTTTAAATAATTTTTTCGTAAGTTCTTTTTCACCCTCACTCCCAATCAATATTTACATGATAATGAGTATTTACATCATAGAACAGATCACCCAACAAATCTTGATTCTTATCCAGATCAATGCTAAGTTTAGGACAAAATGATTCAGTCTTCATTTTGCCCATTTCTTTTAAGCTTCAGTTTTCTTGATACATCGATCTATTTCTTGTTGTCGTCACAAATCAAGTATCACTATAAATCCGAAACAATAAGTAGTAACCACCACCACAATGATTAAACCAATAAGTTTACATATAGATACATATTTACAGTTAATCGGCTAATAAGATAGAGGCTCAGTTGTGCTGTAAAGATGACAGCCATTGCTCCATGTAGACTTCATTATCTGCAAAACATATCGTCCGGATCGCTCGTAAGACAGAGATATAAAACTGGAAGCAAAAAAAATACCACCCAGAATATCGATGTCATTAAAACTGCCAAATTTAAACAAATTTTGAAAATTAGAGAAAAAGACCCATACGATTATTCAAAAAGTTATCACTAGAACTAAAATACATGAACATCAAAAACATAACAGGAAAAGGATCTAGTGAAGCTGCAGAATAATCTCCAAAATTAATTTCCTGATGCATACAAGGTAGTTTATGTTTACTCTGCTTGTGATACAAATTCCTTATTAATTTATCATCTTATTTGCCAATTTTGCCCTTACCGACTCTCAAGAAAGTACTTGAGTACCCTTGGAATCGAGTCATGAAGCATATGACGTTTCCTAGCGCCAGAATTTTCCACGTCTCAACTACCGTTACACCGCCATAAGTCCCACCCTTTCTTATCTCGATTTATATTATTTCTTATTAAAGATTTCTTACTAAGTTAAATCCTCACAAGAAGATACTCAGAACTAATTTTCAGAGGAAGGCTTGTTCCTACTCATGTCTTAAACGTTATTGATACGTGTTTCCATTTCCTTGTTTCTTCAAAAAGGTAAGAGGTCAAATCAAAAAATTTGATGATGTTTACTTCATTGTGATGTATTTTTTACTAAGAGCATGCAAAAGCTTCCAACTAGATATGTACATATATTAGGCTCATTTGCATCTTCATTGTTACTTATTTTATGCAGCTTGATATAAATCTAATGCCTAGTGGTTCCTTATTTCATTTCTATAGACCATACTTTTCAGTTTGAGGCTCTCTAGTAGTAAAAACCTACAGAATGGTTTTAGTACACATCACGTGATACATAATTTAGGTTAAACAAGATTTTAAGGGAGGGTAATTTAGACATTCAACTGAAAGTCACACTTTGAGCCATATGTTAAGTCGCATCGCAAATTTTATGGGACGGTAAAGGAGCGAGGTTACATAATATGGTAATCGGTTCAAAAAAGAATTGCAGCCATCTATAAGTAGCAACAATCAGTTTTTACTTTTTAGTGTTTAGAAATATAATGCATCAGTTTCATATCCGCTGGGCCAAAACTAAAGATCTAGGACAGAATGTGTCCGTTTCTAACTAGAGATCTTTCGTTCTTACACAATATGTCCCTTTTTGTTATTTTATTTAATAATAATTCTTCTCGCATGATTAAGATTAGTTAAGTATTGTGGAGGGTGGTCAAAATGAGGCCTGATTGTCTTAAGGAGCATGCTAATAGACAACCATATTCCCCAATCAGAGCCATAGTGAGGACTTCCACATAACTCTCACAACAGTAGTGTTGTTGTGGCGGTCTCCGTGAATAATATAAAGATTGGTCAAAACCAGTTGAGTTTTAATTGTCATAAAGACCCTGCGCATAGACAAGCATGTTCCATGTTTGACATTCAAAACCATGGTGACTTGGTGAGGACTAACTCCACAAAACTCACACGAGTATGCTTCCATCTGGTATAATCAGATTTGTCAAACACTCAAACTTAATTGTCATAAAAACAACAAAAGAACATGTAAACACTATCTTCTAAGCCCATTGTGTTACATCTAACAATTTAATAAAGATTATTGAATTATCATATAATCAGCTTCAAACCACACATCCAAACAGCCCCTAAGTTTTATACCAGATTCATGAATATTAAGTAGCAATGTAAGAAGCAATACCAGTAGAATATATGTCTGGGACTATACCAATAGTATCTAAGAATTTGTCATTTAAACCTTTCTTTTTATCAACAGTATCCCCACTTCCACGACCATAGCAAGGCACCAACACAGCAAAACTATCATTTGAAGACTCGTCATCATCGCTGCAAAAGCCAGCACCGTGAGGTTCCATCCATCCAATTGACCAATCAGAATCATCAGATTCTGATCCTGATAAACAACCTCCATCTGATGGAACCAACACAACATCGTATTCTTTATCCATTTCACGTTCTTTTCGGCTATGCCACTTTCTTTTTACCCTTTTAGACGTTGAAGGTGCCACATTTACGAATTTCAAAACCTCAAATTCTAACTTATTAACATCCGATGAAGACTTTTTAGAGGAACCTTTAAGTTTTGTATCTTGATGCTTTCCGCTCCATGCCCACCATGACAACTGTGAAAACACCACTGCCATTTCACCTATCAACACCCTTGAACAAGAAAATGACAATAGAATAAGATGAACCTTGTAATTATGCAAATTAAAAAAAAAAAAAAAAAAAAAAAAACTTAACTAAAACCCGTAGTAGATTTATAATCGAACTAGTAGGATACCCGTGCCCAGAGGCGGAGATAAAGGGGTTCGGGGGTCATGTGACCCCGAGCGAAAAAAAATTTAGACTATTTTTGTAATTTGCCCCCAAAAAACTAATTTTAAAAATTATCATATTTTGCCCCTCGACAAAAATTTCGGCTCCGCCTGCAAGCCATGCAGTGGACCATTATCTACTCTCACTTTCCCTATATAATCAGCTTAAGTTGAAAAGGTTGTATCAAACTAATAATTATCCCTCAATTTCCCTATATTTGAAGAAGTCGTAAAGTGAATATACTACAAGCGTTTCGTGCACCACGTGTTATGTACACAACTGGTTATCTCCCGTCACTTTCGCTAAATAATAATCAATCCATTTCCCAAAAACTCTAATTAAAATTTGACAAGTATCCCCTTAATTTACAAGAAAATTGTCGAGAATTTTCTCCTCATTTTCCATATACAGAACTATGTAGGGGCAGGGAGGGCCCCCCCAAATTTGTACCTAGTATAAATATTATAGGTTTTAGGGGTAATTTAGTTGAGGTTACAAACAAATCTCCGATTCTACCCCCAAAAAATTGTTTAAGTTCCGTCTATGCATATATGATCCAATCATGATCAATAACATGACTAACCTAATGTTAATGTACGTGATCAAACCAAGATTGGACGGCCTAGATTAAATCTCCTAATTTTCAGATATGTTGTTTCCTTCACTCTCTCTCATGATCAAATCCCAAAACCAATTTTCACCTTTTATTTTTACTTAAACAATACTGACAACATAAACTAATAAATAAAAAGTAGCTTAATTTTCTCATAATAATACCTTAAAGGATCAAAACAAAAATCACCAAATTACTACCACTAGTAAAACAAAAATTAGTCAGTTATATCAGATGGGTATATAAATCAGATCATCTTCCATGTAAATTATAATAGAGAAAATTAAATAAAAAATTGCATGATAAAATTAAATACCAACAGTAAAGGATCGAAACTTTGAATGATGGAAATTAAGGTTGGAATCGAATTGGATTATTTGCGGTTTTGGTTTTGGTTTTGGAGTCGTGTGGTTGTATGATAGTGGCTTTAATAATTCATCCAAAATTTATTATTTATACTAGGGTGATATCATATGATAAGAATAAATTGTGGAAATTCTATTTTTATTTTCAGTCCTTGCTGTTATTACTAAGTTATAAAACTAGCCTATGTATTTATTGTGTCCTAGCATAAATGTATCTTACAATGTACTCTAGTATATACTTTTATTTATTCTATTCTATTGTATTTCTTATCTCTTATGAATTACCGTATATTAAACTTGATAATTCTTTTATTTGTGTATGTCATTTATGGATTATCACTTCGTTAGTGCTCGGTTATACCTATTGAAGAGGAGAATTGGGGAGTGGATCTTGAGACTACGCGAGTACAATTGCACATTGTGAGTTTAAACTAGATATGTATAATCGGCTAACTTTCGAGCGTAATTTCATGTCAACCGTGAAAATATCTAGAGAAAATCCGTTAAAATAAACGATCTATGTCTACACACTATCGATGAATAGGACTAAAAACTATATTGAACAAAAGTTAAACAAATTATAATGAAAACTTTGAATATTACCAAATAAAGAAATAAAGATGAAGATCACTTTGATTCTGAATATCACTTTAAACATATTTTTGTTACTTATATTGTGCTATTGTTTATTTAATCTAGATTATTTGATTCCTAATGTATATTAGTAAATTTATTTGATGTATCTTTTTCAAAAATTATCTTTTAAATATATTCTTTTAGTATTACAAAGATATTTTAGATTGCTGATTTTTCTGCTTTATACTTATGTTTAAAAAGATGCCTGACTAAAAATAAGTGTTTCTGAAAAGAGTGTTTGAGTTTGATTCTGATTAAAAATAAGTATATAAACAGATTTTAGTGTTTGACGGATTATGCTTATTTAACTAAAGAGTTATGGTACAAAAAAATTACTAAAGTTTCTTAAAAATTTGTCTTAAGTTACTAAAGTTTTATTTTGTTCACTCAGGTTACTGAACTTTAAAACTTTGTTTACTCAGGTTACTGAAGTTATAAAAATATACGTTCAGGTTACTAAACTTTGAAACTTTGTTCACTCGGGTTACCGAACTTATCAAAAAATATACATTCGGGTTACTCGAACTAACACTGAATTTATCGAAGTGTATGCTTCCAAAAGTTCAGTAACCTAAGTGAACAAAATAAAACTTTAGTAACTTATGACAAATTTTTAAAAACTTTAGTAACTTTTTTGTACCATAACCCTTTAATTAAATGATAGGTAAAATGACAAACTTTCTTCATTTGTTACATATTGTTAAGTTAGTTAATCGTAATAACGACCTATACAATTGATCTAACAAAAATTAGAATATGTTATACAAATAGCACGAGCAAAATTTTTGATAACATGTTAAAAACTTATTTTAAATCATTTGTATCAGGATGTTTGTTTAGTGGGTTAGAAAGTTGCATATTGTTTGTAGAGTAATGTTTAGGATAAAACAATTTGATCTACAGTCAAGAACTATAGTTTTGGATTTCATCGTTCCAACAAAAAAAAAGAGTTCCAAACCACAAGAAATTTGGTGTAAATTTTAGGAAAAAATTCGAAAATAGATCAGTCGTTTTAGTGCGTATCATCTTTTATATATTTTTTTTTCAAAAGTTTAAAATAGACCAGGGGCAACTTTTTTTTGAGAAATATTTGTCTACGTTTGACACGCTGCCTTACCAATCGAATAAAAATAAATCACGATCATATTTTGACTCGGTTGCATTGTACAAGTTGCCAATCGTCCGGTTTATTTTAAACTTTTAAAATTTTAAGATCTACAAAGAATATGTATTTGCTGACCTGGTCTACTTTTGAAATTTTCCTAAATTTTATCATATTCATCTAATATCTTTGTTCAAAAAAAACAATAATAATAATCTATTACCCATATTATTCTTGTTGTGTGTGGTTGTGTGAAAGCCTTGTAGAAATAACTTCAATTTATTTGCTTCCACAATATTGTGTTATAAACTTCTCATCAAAACTAACTACTCAAGGATTGTAATAAGATTCAACCATGTTACTACTAGAAAAGGTATACCAAAACCATGAAATTAGCCATTTGAGAACTCGCCTCGCTTTAAGTTGTTTCAAGAAATGTTTTCACAAATCCTCATTCTCAACCTAACCAAGTTTTTGGTCTTGAAGATTCAAGAGTTGCATCAATCTATTTTAACATTTTTGTTCCGAATCAAATATAATAAGTTCAAAGTAGCAATTTTCTGTTAGAATAATATAAATAACATGAAATGTGTGACATATTCAAGAACAATATACATATTTATTCTCATTTTGTTTAACCTTAATGGTGTCGGGATTATAAGTATCGCTATGCTTGGATGCAAATCGATTAGGTTAACCGCTTGAATAACCCTCAAACTTAACATTCTATCATATGAATATCTTAAGTGAACCGGTCATAGTGTTCTAGCAACTTTACGCTTTTGTCGCTTTTGAATTAAGTTTTGGGTCCGCTTTGAATATCTTTATTTTCTTAGGGTTCAAGTCCAAAATTTTATATTGGCTTTTTCCCAAGCTATAATCCACTATAAATATAGAGAATAGATTTTGTTTAGTTTTGAGCTTGTGATTAAACTCTAAAAGTTATTAAGAAACGAAAATCCCAAAAGAATTTTTCGACCTAAACAGTTTGTGTGTCGTTGTTGGTTTCAATCCATTCAAATATGTCGCTTGAACATCACTTAATATTTTCATTATTTTTATAAACAACATCATTAAATGGGCATATTGACATTATGGTATCTAATGACATGGTTATAACACCACGGGCCGTTCGGATATGTACCAATTTTAATGAAATATATAAGTACACATATTTTCTTATAAAAGGTAGTGTGTTGAAGACTTGAAGGGGTGCAAATAAGAAATAGACAACTTGTGCAATGAAGACTTGCACATCAATGAAGTTTGACTTTAATAACAATGTACTACAAGTGAAAGTCTTGATCAAGTTGTTAGGTCACATTGTCAAAAAGTTCAATTGTTAGGTTTGTGGATTGTTGTTTGTGGTGCTTACATGTTATGTGTCTACTTTATATGTTCACTTACTTACGTGGCACTTTCTTTGATCAATAATTATTGTGAGGTATTTTTGTTGTGTTTTAAAAGTTTTAATCACAAAATATCTGATTGTGTATAACTTTTTTAATAGGGAAAAATATAGAAAATGACGAAAATGCTTGAAATGAGAGGTTATTGTTTCATAACGGATACAATTTAATTATAGGAGTATATCATTTACGGTGAAAACGTTATCGTTTTTTGGTTTAAAAAACTATTGCAACGACAATTTTGTGAGGAAAAACAAAGCATAAAACGAAGGCGTTTCAACGTAAATGCAAAAATTGCAAAAATACCATGCGACTTTTATAAGACTTACTTTGAACTTTCTTATATTTATGACTTTTTATATAACAAAATTTATCCAGAACGGTACCTTTTTTTGGTTTAAAATAAAGTATTGAAACGACTATTTTGTGGGTAAAACAAAGCGACGACGCCAAAACAACGTAATTCGGCGTAAATGCAAAAATTGCAAAAACATATCCCTAAACTATGCAACGTTATACAAAACCTAGCCTGAACTTTTTTATATTTATGACCTTTTTTATATAACAAACTTTATTCGTCAAATATGTAGCAAATATCTAGCGAATTATTTAACAAAAATATACCGGTGCGAAGAGCTCGGGTTACAAACAAAACGAGCCCAATATTAATTTGTTTTCGACGTACGTACAATTTTATAAAAATGTTGAAGTTTAATATATTTTTATAAAAGAAAACAAATTTTCAAAACATACTCGAACTATCTAATAACTTTAAAAGCTACATGTGTACAAATAGTATATAGGGGCTATTTTTGGAAAATTTAGTGCATTTGTAGGATTAGTTCACACCCAGAATGGGTCGTTTAGGACCGCCACATTGGAATGAGACACCATAACTCAATGAAGATCCGAGGAGTATAGGGTCTCCCGGTCGTTATGTCTAAGCAACCGCCATATAAGCTTAATGAAAATGGCCCTACTTTTGAAATGATGCAAATGCTTATTTAAAAAGCTACATGGAAAACCAAGAGTGTGGTCCTCAAGACCACCAACCAGATATTACTTACCCAAATTTACAGCTAATGAGGACAAGAGATAAAGAAGTTACTGATCAAAGAAAAATGGCAAAAGGATGAGGGTCAGTCAGAAAGTAATGTAATGTGAAGCTAGTTTGAGCTTAACTACAAGCTTATCAGAAAAGCTTTAGACTAAAACAGATATGTGGCCCTGAAGACCACCTAGAAGACTGCAAGTAGACCAAATCTTAGACCTTAGCTACTAGAAATGAACCTAGTGCATGGCCTGCACTTTCTGTAAAAACTGAACATCACATGACTTTTGACTTTTGAAAATAGATTAAGAGTTTGACTTTGGTGAATTTTAAAAGCAAATGTAAGACTGATATAGATTAAATATGATGTAATGCACCTTTATCAAGCAAGATTAACAAGTTTTAAACCTATTTGATTTGTTTTGAGTTAAGCGATTCCAACAGAGAGGCTTAACAAGGCAGTTAAGATGAAAAGTTGACTCATGATGCAGCCAAGCACAAACCTGTGACAGATATGAATACATATAGCAATATCAAACCTAAAGCAACTAATCTACTCCATGTTACTAACCTCTAACACAGTTTAAACAATCAATCCAAACACTCCTTTAAACTTCCTAAGTGCAATTAAAACTTAGAAACTTGATTAAAACTGATTAACACTGAATCAAATGAATCAACCAGACTTAAAACTACATCCATTAACACCTTACAACCAGAAATTTATCTTAAACAGATTTGACTTTTGAACTTTGACTTTATTTGACTTTACAAGAATTTTTGGAAAAGCGAAATTAAGGACGACTTGCTCAATCTTGATTTAGAAATATTAAAATACCTTAGATGAACAAATTTGAATAAGCAAAGCAAAGTAAAACTTAAACCATAATGTCCCTAAACACCGTGACTCTATAATGGTAAGGTTCGTAATGTTAGTAATCTGTTAGGCAAGGTTAATCATCGCTAGTAGCCTAGTACTAATGTTATATTCAAAGATCTTTCAAAATGATTTTCTATATTCAAAGATCTCAAACTATCATACCGACAAAAAAATCTCTCTCATAGATTGAGGGGAGCGTGTAATGTTCCTTGTTCATTATATATTAAACCATACCACATTTTCTCCCAAATTTTCTAACTTATTTAATTAATTGAGATCACAAATCTCAAATGGTTTGAAATTTTTGATCGGGGGAGAGAATGTGATTTAAATATTAAATCTGATAAATAATGTGATTGTTTAAGACTCAAACATGCACTCCTTCCTTCATGTGCTAAACGATTTCAAGTACCGATGCATGTTGGATCGATGTACTCTAACCAAACTAACTTAAATAGCTTGTTAAGGTTTAATAACCTCGGATAAATCCTAAGTTATTAACAATGAAACACCGAGTAATCTTTATTAAGTCGCGAATTTACTTAACAAATTTAAGAAGAATATAACTTTAACTTTTATTAATAACCCTAAATCGCTTGTTATGCAGATTATTTAACAACTCTAAAACTCTAATAATAATCGTACTTTAGAATTCTAAAATTCTTCTCTAAAACTCGTACTTAATGCCAATCTAGGGTCCTTTATAGGCTCAAGGATAACCCTAGTCGGTTTACAATTTGTATCCTTGTACGACAAGTAATCTAAAAAGAATATTCTAGAATAAACAAAGCTTTCCATAACGAATATAACAGTTCTTTAGCTTTGCAAAGACTTTGACTTTGACAAAGATGCTTTGACTTTCTCTTTAGCAAGATTTTTGACTTTTCCAAGATTACTTTGTCAATCTTCAAGACTTTAACATTCTTCAAGACTTTCATATCCCAACAATCCTCCCTAACTTGAATTCTACTTGCTTGACTTCAAGTTCCTTTGTAAACATATCTTTAATACCCATCTTCAAGGAAAGATTGTGTCTTTGTCTTTGGATTGTATCTTTGTAGACTTTGTGCTTATATCATCATTATCAAAGTATTCTTTAGAAATTATTCTTTACATCATCCTTGATCAAGAATCTCTTTTCAAAGAACATTCAAGAAGCTCCATCTTTTCGAAGAACATAAGGCAGTTTGTACATTAATTCGCTTTAAGTTTCACTCTATTCTCATCACATCCGGTGTGTAAACTCTTGTGAGAGGTGAATCATTGAAAATTTAATGGATTTAATGTCTATTTACCAAAGCCATTAACTCTAGAGTAGCCAAATGTTTTGATGTGTAAGATCATGGTACATTGATAACCATATGATTTTTAGCAAATCATCACTATCAATGATTTGATTTGTCTTTACCAAAAGTCGCACTTTTTAGACTAGTTAGTTCTTTCATCTATGGTGAACTAATTACCAAATAATGGTTTTTCCACGCCTTACCACAAGCCATTTTCTTGTGGGCTATCCAACTCTTCACATTTACCGATATGGTGAGTTGATTACCATCCAACTTATTAGCAAGTTGTCAACTATAAAACGGATTTGAGATATCTTTACTAGAGCCGTTTGCTCATGGATTAGCCAATCCTTTTGTAACCATGGTGGATTGATAACCTATTGGTGTTACCATCTCAAAACCATTTATTTCTTTTAACCTTTGTTTCAAAATATTTGTCACTTAACAAAAGTTTTTCAAAATCATTAAGCGGTTTAAAGCTACAAGCGATACTTTGATAAAAGTCTTGTTTGATCGCGAGACTTTGAATAAAGTACCGATATATCAAAATTTATTCAATTAAAATTCATACCGTTATTCATCATCATCGACCATAGTAGTCCATCCGATAAACAATTTGATGACCATAAGAGCAATTTCATTGTCTTCTTCAACTTCCATTCCATGCTCTAACATTCTTCTCATAAGATCTGTCTGTAAGTGGATATCTTCTATCTGCTAGCATGTGAATCATAGTCCTATCTTCTAACTCTAGAACATGTACTCAGATTCTTCAAAAATCTCCAACCGATAATTTCCCAAGCTTCTTGGTTCTTCCAAATCTCGGTGCTTTGTTCTTCGCTTCCCAAATAGTTGTGTGGAAAACTAGAAGGGGGTTGAATAGTTTTACCAATTTAAAACTTCCTTTTAAATATTTAGATCGACTTATGTCAATCTATTTGATTGTTTATGTTGGACGTTAATAGATAGATATATAAACGTGTAATGAAAGATAAAGAGTAAGAAGAACATCACCACGACACAAGTATTTATAGTGGTTCGGCTACAAGGACACCTTCCTTGCCCTACTCCACTCCCTGAGTCACCTACTTGAGAGTTCGTAAACACTACAACAACTCCTTATGGCGGAGAAGCCTTCACAACGTCGCTTAACCTTTTTCCGGTACAAAGCTAAATACCGAGTTCTTTCACACCAAGGCGAACCACACCTAACACAACGTTGCCTACCCTTTATACGGTGCTAGGCTAACCACCGAGTTCTTTCACACCTTAGGAGAACTAATCCTTCACAACGTCGCCTACCCTTTATTAGGTACTAGGCTAAGTACCTAGTTCTTTCACACCTTAGGTGAACTACACCTTCACGACACAACACCTAGTCTCAAGGAGATCTACTCCTTGTTACAACACCATCAAGGATATCACCATCCTTGTATATAAACAAATACATATATGTATAACGATGCACCTCATCGATTATACGACCTAGGCATTCTTCCCAAATGCTACTTGATTTGATTCTTTGGCATCCTTCACTAATGCCTTTGACACAACGCTTGGCACCCTTCACTAATGCCTTCGTCTTGACACCTTTAGCATCCTTCACTAATGCTTTGACACGGATGATGAGCACCTTTCACTAATGCTTTCATCTTGACACTTTCGGCATTCTTCACTAATGCCTTCAACCCAACATCTATGGAGAAAGGAAGAACTATCAACAAGATAACCTTAGTAGTCTTGATGATGACGAAGCATGGCAACTCATGGACTTTGAGCTTGCACGTCTTCAAGAGGTGGTGATCTTTCCTTTGAGAGGAACCTAGTAGATCACACAAAACAAAAGACAAACTACATAGATCACTTAGATCCGAGGTTAGAGGTTAGAATACTTTGGGAAGTATATATGAAAAAGTACACATAGAGAGGAAGAAATGGCTCTCTATTTATAGAAGAAATTCTCTTACATTTACCGGATCCCACGGATCCCTACCACAAGGATCCGCTAGCATAAAGCTAGGGATCCGTGGTCCGCTCCTCTTTGCCCATGGGTCATGGGTTGATCCATGGTTTTCTTTCTAGATACAATGAACTTGGTTAAGTGGTATATATAAAACCATGGGTTATGGGTCAAAACCATTTGCTAGTTTTACTTATTTAGTATATACTTGTTTTTACCCATTTTAGTATATACTTGTTTTACCCATTTTGATATACTTAGTTTAAGTATATGTTTAATCCAATATGTAAACACTAGTTGTTGTACATATGTATCTAAGTCATAAAATCACTTATACTTGTTTTAGTGTTTTATGTGAAAGCGTAAGTGTGTTAGAAAACTATTAACTCAAACTATTTACGTACTTTATTTGTTTCGTTAAAATGATTTTATATTTGTTATCGACAAAACATTAGAAGATCGTAAAATATAAATAAACGTTTTCACGGCTTATTTGTATTAACAATCTCCCCTTTTGTTGATGACAAAACATAAAATTATTTTAAGGAAAAATCTAAAATTGTAAAAATTTGAATTTGTAGTTTTACTTTCTTCTCCCCTTTTGTCGAAACAAAAGTGTTTAAAAGAAACTAACACAATTTTTATAAGAGAAAAAAATGTAAAGAGAGCAAGTGACGGAATGGTACTCGTCTTAACTCCCCTTGACGAGTCCATCCCTTTGAAAGGGCGTCAAGGACATAACGTAAAATAGACTAATTGTGTTTGCAATCAAGTTTGCAAATGGTTCGTCTAAGTGGCGAACGTGCTCCCCTTAAATATTGCAATGTTGCAATGGGGTGTCATGAAGTGTAACCCAAAATAGGATTAAGTTTGCAATTAATTTTGCAATGTCATTTGACACAAAGCTCCCCTAGCTTTATGGTGTCAATATCTTCATGTGTATTTTGAATAACTACAAAACAAAGGTTAGAAAAACAAGAGTATAGTGCATAATTTCCGCAAAAGAGACTCAAGTTAGTAGAAATTTGTGCTCTGTACCACGGATCCCACGGTTCCCTTCAGGAGGGATCCGTCTAGTTATCTGGAAGGGATCCGGCTATTCATTACAGTTTCTTGGAAGAAGAAATATCAAGGAGTGCTATTGGAGGGAATGAGATATATAACAAGCACAACACACATAATAATCATAGCATAAAGGTATTCATTCAATAAAACAAGAGATACACAACCAAATCTCTAAAACTAAGAGAATGAACTAGCCAAATAGGTGCTACTAATGCTAATAAGTTAACCCAAACTTAAGATTCGACTAAAAGCTTAATGATGATCAAGGATGAGAAGGGTTTCCTAAACATTCTCAGTTTGAGCTTGTAGGTCATGTATTAATACATCTAGTTCATGTTTCATTCTTTCAACATGTTTGCAATGATCGCACTCTTTGTCATGGTTTTGACTTTCTTGAAGTGGAGGTTCAAGTGAAATGGGTTGAGGATCTTCAAATGATTGTGTGGTGGGTTTAGTAGAATTATGTGATGAAGTCCTAGTGGAAGCACTCTTCTTGTGAATTAGTTTGATTGGTTTTCTTAGTGTGGGAGAGATCCTAGTTTTGGTGGACTTACCCGAAGGTGATTTGGTTGAGGAAACTTCATGCATGATTCTAGCAAGTTTCTTGGGTGGTTCTTGAGTGGATGAGTTAGCACTAGGAGCCTTAGTCATAGTGATGGTGCTAGTAAGAACTCTTTTAGTTGCTGATTTTGGGATGTGATTTGAGAGTGGTACCTTAACACTAAGGTTGTTTGGTTTATAAAGGGCAATTTGAATTAGGAAATTAAATTCATGGCCATTTGAAGGGCTAGGCATGCTTTTGGGTTTTTGATAAGTTCTATGAGGATAATCAATGAATGCTAAAGGTGGTTGGAGACCCAAAAGGTGACTTGAATTCAAATATGGAGCTGGTTTATGCTCTCTGTATTTACGGATCCCACGGATCCCTTTCCGTAGGGATCCGCCTGGTTGAAGACCAGGGATCCGGTTGTCAGACTAGGTGAAATTATTATGTTGTTGTAAGGTTAGTTTAATCATGGATAGACTTAATTTTGAAGTCTTTAGCTGTTGGATATCTCAAATCCTTAATCCTAACAGGTAATTGTGCCTAATCATGGTTTTGATTAAGAAAATTTGGCTTTGGGTAGTCTAACTATATGTTTGATGACTAAAGTGTTCTTGGCAATGTGATGATTGATATGCACATGGTTGAGATTCAGAGTTTCACTGATCTAGGAACTCATTTAAGATGAGATGAAGTGTTTGAGTTAGGAAGATGAGTTGAAATGATTGTTTTAGCTATGTTTGGCATAAACTGTCACCCGGATCCCACGGTTCCCTCCTTGAAGGGATCCGGCTAGGCTAATCCTAGGGATCCGGCTCTCGTGATTATGACAGTTTGTAATGAGGTTTCGGGAGCTAAGGCTTATCTAATTTTGAATGTTTCGGTCTCCTAAGGGTTTAGGATGAAGGGTACTTGAATGATTAGAGGTAATAAGTGTTATAGCAAATGATTGCTTTTATGGAAGAAGGATGGGACAAGAAGACTACCAATGGATGTCCAAGGATAACACTAAGAGTTATGAGGGTGTCAAGTCATAATAAATGATCCTAGTGATCGGGTTTTAGCTTGAGGTGATATTAAGAAAAATTCTTAAAATTTCAAGAATTGAAAACTAATTTTGTCTTACCTTGAGATATAAAAGACTAGAAGCAATTTCCTAAAATTGTTTAGCTTGCTTTCTTAAAGTGTTTTGAGAGGTGAGAAATAGTTTGTGAGTAGTTGAAGCGGAAATATGGTGAGTTTTAGATGTGTTGATAAAATCAGACTAAGATCTTAAGTAAGCCTTTAGTGAATCTAAGCCTTTCTCATCCTTGAAGTGGACTTAGTTGGGTTCTAAAAACATATGCCAAGCTAATGTGATGTTATCTAGAAAGCAGTTTTGATGTGTTGAATGCTGCATTGTTGGTCTAATGTCACGGTTCCTTCAAGGGAAGGATCCGGTTAGGCTAATCCTAGGGATCCGGCATCTGCAGATCGAACCAACACGAAACCTACAGAAAATGATGTGCGATTTTGTACACTATTAAATCTATAAAACAAGCAAATAGGAACAAGCAAGTTATCATAAAATATCACTTACAAGGTAAAATGCTAAAAATACCAAAAGTACTAAAGAGATCATTCAAACATAAAATAAATGAAACTAAGCACATTCCTATTGTCTCTTTCACAATTCTTCCTTTTCCTTTTGACGGCTTAGTGAGGTTGTAGCGAGGTTTTGAATCATGCCTCTTATTTGTATAAATTCATGGTCTCGTTTGGAATGGTTGGAAGTTGTTCGTGGTATTCAAGGATTTCCAATTTGATGTTGGATACGGGTCGATGTCTTCCTCATCTTCTTCTTCTTCTCCTCCGCCGAGGAGTCCGAGAGAACTTGGTTTTTCTCCATTGACCATGAACCGTTTAGAGGTTGTTTGGTAAGAGGTACCATGACGTGATCGGAGAGGTAATGATCATCGTTGATAGGGATGGTTGCAATGCACTAACATACTTACAAAGTCGTGTTAGGAGCATACCGTATGGAAGTACCATGTTGGAAGCTTTGAATACCTCGACCATTCTCCTTACCATGTAGTAGGCAAGATTAAATGGCCTTTGGTGAGTAAGACAATAGATCATTTGCACAAGACATGCGTTTGGATGATCTTTGTTTCCAACTAGGCTAATGATGTTTTCCTAAGGATTTCTTCCCATTTTCTAAACATGGAATGCATTTGAAAAGTTCCATTTTAAAAGGATCACGGTGAATGAGCTTTTGTTACGATCGTAATGGGATTGGTCGGTCCTAATTTTAAAGATAGTATCACGAATGGTTTCGGGATCGTCGAGAGGAGTGTGATAGAGGCTTGGGATCAAGTGCACGGTTTTGAGAGTTAATTGCCCAATCTTGAGTACATACAAATTCCTCACAAGGAATGCGAAGAATTTGAGCAAAAGTGTTGAGAGGAAGAGTAAAGTTTTGTGTGTTGATGATAAAGGCGATTGAGATGCTATTATCGGTGTTCCTAATGATCCTAAAACTTTTTTAGAATTCAAAAATTAAAACCGGACAAATTTGTTCATCAATGTCAAGAAGGCAATCAAAGTTGATTGTTGAGAAAATTTGACGAATGTCGGTATCTTCAAGGAAACATTCCTTGACTACACGTCCTTCGTGAATAAGTTGTTTTGTGAGGCTTTTGAAAATTTTACGGTTAGTTTTGGTCAGACCCCTTTTATGATAGTAATGAGTAAGGTAATGGACGGTGTCATGATGATCTTGTTGAGTGGCTTTGGGCATGGTTGGTCCTAAAAATACAAGTTTTTCAGTTAGGTTAAATTGGTTGATATGGGTTTATGGTTTTGATTTGTATTAACAATGTTGTAAACACAATGTGATTTAAAAAAACAAAAACCCCTTTTCATGATTAGTTTGAAAAAACCCTAATTAATTGATTAGAAATTAAGAAACCATAAACCCTTGAATTAAGATGATGAAAATTAGAACAAGTTAATGTAATTACTTACAATGGTGTTATAGGAAGGAATACATGAAATTATGGAAGCCAATGAGGATTAATTCAAGAGCTTGGTCGTTTTTTTTTTGAATAGAGGAAAGTAATCGGTGGTGAAATTTTGAAAGCGTATAGTGAGTTACATTCCACGGTTCCCCGGATCCTTTGTATTTGGGATCCGGCTAGTACAACTAGAGGATCCGATCATCGTGAATGTAAAAAGGGTTGTTTAGCATTATTTTTGTAGTAGGCTTATAAATTAGCTTACAAAAATAGTTTGGAGGTATTTAGATGAAGATTGTTTTTGGATGACGGCTTTTGATGAATCACATATCGAGGGTTCATATGTGACGGCGGCGTTAGTTTGATTTAATCAAAAGGAATACCATTCCGATGATGAAAAAAATGGAAAAGTGACGAAAGAGACTTCTAACGATGCTAGTGATTATTAAACTAAGAAATAAATTGAACTCATGTAACCTATCTAATGAAAGGTAAAACATACCTCTATGCTTCTTGGTTTGGCTTAATACCAAAAATACTTCATGAGCTTTTAAAGTAATCCTTTGTACTTGGTGTACGTAAGTTGTGATTACTTTATAGATCCTTCCTTGAATGTTGTCTTCATTATTCTTTGAATGAAGATTATGGAGAGATTCTAGCATGAAGATTTCTCGAAAACAAAAGTTGTTAGAATGATCTATCAATGTCCAACAAAATGATTTAAAAGAAAATATGACCTTAAAAAAATCCTTCTTTGTAGTTTTCAAACATACGGATCGTATCAAGTCTTTAAAGTACAACATACTTTAAGAACCTTGGTAACGAAGCTCGATGCCAATTGTGGAAAACTAGAAGGGGTTGAATAGTTTTACCAATTTAAAACTTCCTTTTAAGTATTTAGATCGACTTATGTCAATCTATTTGATTGTTTATGTTGGACGTTGATAGATAGATATATAAATGTGTAATGAAAGATAAAGAGTAAGAAGCACATCACCACGACACAAGTATTTATAGTGGTTCGGCTACAAGGACACCTTCCTTGCCTACTCCACTCCCCGAGTCACCTACTCGAGAGTTCGTAAACACTACACCAACTCCTTATGGCGGAGAAGCCTTCACAACGTCGCTTAACCTTTTTCCGGTACAAAGCTAAATACCGAGTTCTTTCACACCAAGGCGAACCACACCTAACACAACGTCGCCTACCCATTATACGGTGCTAGGCTAACCACCGAGTTCTTTCACACCTTAGGAGAACTAATCCTTCACAACGTCGCCTACCCTTTATTAGGTACTAGGCTAAGTACCTAGTTCTTTCACACCTTAGGTGAACTACACCTTCACGACACAACACCTAGTCTCAAGGAGATCTACTCATTGTTACAAAACCATCAAGGATATCACCATCCTTGTATATAAACAAATACATATATGTATAACGATGCACCTCATCGATTATACGACCTAGGCATTCTTCCCAAATGCTACTTGATTTGATTCTTTGGCATCCTTCACTAATGCCTTTGACACAACGCTTGGCACCCTTCACTAACCTTCGTCTTGACACCTTTAGCATCCTTCACTAATGCTTTGACATGGATGATGAGCACCTTTCACTAATGCTTTCATCTTGATACTTTCGGCATTCTTCACTAATGCCTTCAACCCAACATCTATGGAGAAAGGAAGAACTATCAACAAGATAACCTTAGTAGTCTTGATGATGACGAAGCATGGCAACTCATGGACTTTGAGTTTGCATGTCTTTAAGAGGTGGTGATCTTTCTTTTGAGAGGAACCTAGTAGATCACACAAAAACAAAAGACAAACTACATAGATCACTTAGATATGAGGTTAGAGGGTTAGAATACTTTGGGGAAGTATATATGAAAGTACACATAGAGAGGAAGAAATGGCTCTCTATTTATAGAAGAAATTCTCTTCTGTTTACCGGGATCCGGCTAGCATAAAGCTAGGGATCCGTGGTCCGCTCCTCTTTGCCCATGGGTCATGGGTTATGGGTTTATCCATGGTTTACTTTCTAGATACAATGAACTTGGTTAAGTGGTATATATAAAACCATGGGTTATGGGTCAAAACCATTTGCTAGTTTTACTTATTTAGTATATACTTGTTTTTACCCATTTTAGTATATACTTGTTTTACCTATTTTGATATACTTAGTTTAAGTATATGTTTAATCCAATATGTAAACACTAGTTGTTGTACATATGTATCTAAGTCATAAAATCACTTATACTTGTTTTAGTGTTTTATGTGAAAGCGTAAGTGTGTTAGAAAACTATTAACTCAAACTATTTACGTACTCTATTTGTTTCGTTAAAATGATTTTATATTTGTTATCGACAAAACATTGAAGATCGTAAAATATAAATAAACGCTTTTCACGGTTTATTTGTATTGAGAAGCGGTACCTTTAGAAGCGGTACCTTCTCTTTCATCACTAGCTGCACCTCATCACTAATAGCTTGAACAATCTCCATCATTGAAGTAGTCAATGGAGTGTCCTGCCGATGAATAAATCACTTTTCCTTGCCATAAAAGTGAAGATCTTGGTGGTTGCACCACAACGGTGTAGATCGGTGGGCTTAGGTACATCGACAGTTGTTTGTTCGGGAACACTTGAATAAACCTTGGATACATCAACCATATTGAACCATGAGAGATGTGTAGAGCATTCCATCTAGGATCGACCTTGAAAAGTTGAAAATTCGATCTGTAGCTAATCACACTATAGCGGATGCTATGTTAGACCCAAATTGCTCCGTGATGTACTTTTAGCACTAATACAATGAAGTAGTACATGAACTAAATACTTCCATTGAGGACAAAATAAGGGTTTCTTGAATGTTTGTTCGATTAAGGACCCTTCATAGCCAATGTTCTTGAATGTATCCCAAATCGATTGCTTATCAAAGCGAATGCCCCTTCTCGCATCATCAAACAATAAGTCGTCACGTATAGAGGCTTCAATAACCTTCAGTTCTCCCAACAAGCTGTTGCTTGAATATCTGAATCATCATTCTCCATATGAACCCTAGCGATTTGCCCAAAATTGTTGAATCCATGGCTCAATGATATCGGTTCCACTAAAGTGCATAACTAATCGGCGACCCGGTGAGAAAATCAATGATATCATGAAAGATAACATTAGCTTAGATCTTTTCTAAATTCGCCACCATGTTGTGTTTTGAAACGTATTCGATTTGCCATTTATGATATGTGTTCACGAGAAAGTGATATAGCGAATAATATGGGTGAAAGAAAGAGATATGGAAAAGATTATAAGTGATCAATATGAGAGGAAATTCGAGAGTAGTTATTTATAGGTGAGATCTAAAAAATTACGACCCTTAATAACAAAGTTACCGTTAGTAGTAGTTACCCTCAATATTACCGTTGGAGCATTGCTTTGATCGACACGTGTGCGATACTTCCAAAAGCGATTTTTCAAGCGGTGCTTTCATAAAACCAAAAGGCGATTTTCCCATTCTCCTCTTTTCAATAGCAAATACAACAAATAAACATGAATATCCTCCCTCAAACAATGCATAGGACTATACTTACACTAAATAGTCCTCCTCAAATGTAGCTCGATAATTAATCATGCCAATGCTTACCACCAAGTGATTGAATCTTGAAACATCAAAGCCTTTGGTGAGTAAGTCACTACATTATCATCCGTGTGAACCTTGACCACATTAATTAGCACGTGCTCATAACAATCTCGATGAAGTGATGCCTAATCGAATATGTTTGGTCTTGGGTGATAAACTGGATTCTTCACAATGCAAATGGTACTCTCATTATCAATATTGATAGGGTATTCTTGAAATTGAACCCATAGTCCAATAGTTGTTTATGCATCCATAAAACTTGTCCACAACGACTTGCGGCAGCCACATATTACCTTGATGAGGGATGTTCTTTGCAATAGTCTGTTCTTGCATTGCCATAAGACTAATCTTCTTCCAAGATATTGGCATCCTCCAGTGGTGGATCTTCGTCATAATTGTCACATGCATAATCACTATCGAAAAAGCTTCCAAGTGAAAAGGTGAATCCTTTGGATACCACAACCCTAACTTAGGTTGTTGTTTCAAATAAGCGAAAATTCTCTTTCTTGCATTCATATGAGACCTTTGGTGAGACTTGATATCTTGCACATAAACAAACAACAAACATGATATCGTGCCTAGATGCGATGAGATACATAAGACAACCAATCATTGATCTGTATAACTTGACTTCAACGGTTGTCCATCTTCATCTTTTCCCAGTGAGTTGATAGACTTGATAGGTGTAGTTCTTGGCTTCATAGCATCAAAATTGAACTTAAGTATATCGGATACATACTTGTCTTGGTGATAAAATACCCTCCTTTGACCGCTTAACTTGAAGTCCCAAAAGAAAGTTAACTCACCCATTGAACTCATTTGAAATTCATTACGCATCAATTGCTCAAACTCCTTGACCATGGATGTTTGGTAGCTCCAAATATGATATCATCAACATACACTTGAACCAACATGATATCCTTCTTGTCTCTCTGATAAACAAAGTCTTGTCAATGGCTCCCTTACGTAACCATGTTGCAATAAGAAAGTAGATAGCCTCTCATACCAAGCTCTAGGTACTTGATGTAAGCCATAAAGAGCCTTAACCACCTTGTAGACTTTGTTAGGATGAGTAGGATCTTCAAAACCGAGGAGGTTGCTTAACATACACCTCCTCCGTGATCTTGCCATATAAAAGGCACTCTTTACATCCATTTGATAAACACGAAATCCCATATAGGATGCAAAAGCAAGGAAAATTGAATTGCTTCAATCCTTGCTACAGAGCAAATACTTCATCATAATCCACTCCTTCTTCTTGTCTATAGCCTTGAGCTACTAACCTTTCCTTGTTCTTGATGACATTCCTCTTTCATCTCTCTGACTCGAACACCCATCTTGTACCAATTACCTTCTTTCCATCGTGTAGATCACATAGTACCCAAACTTCTTAAAGTTTAAATTGAAGAAGTTCTTCTTGCATAGCTTCAACCCAACTCTCCTTAGTTAATGCAGAGCTATATTCTTGGGTTCTTCTTGAGAGATAAAACAAGTGAACAGGCATGTTTGATGATCCTTGTGATTCAGTCTGTTTTGTTTATAAACAAAGCTAAGTAAAGCATTGTGAGGTGTAGAAAAACCCTTAGCTTTGTTTCTTGTAAGCACTCCATGAGAAGAAGGTCCAATGATTTGACCAGTAGGATGATCTTTATGAATTTTTAAGGTAGGAGTCTGTGGAACTTCATAATCCTCATCCATGTTTGTGTAATCGGCACCTTCATTGGAATTTGTGAAAATACCTTGACATCATACTCATCATCGATATCTTCTAAACCGGGCATGGTAGGATCATCCAAATCATCCAAAGTCTTTGTCAATAGGTGCGTGAAGACTTTGATCAAAATCTTCATCAACCAAAGTACTATGAGTGAACTCTGCGGTCTTTGTCTTTTCTTTACTTCCTAATAAGCTCTTCTCTGCTCATCATTATAAGAATGCGCTAAAACATCTTGAAAAGCATCGATTTAGTTCATCTTGAATAGATTGATCCTCGAGACAATGAGGATTTTGGTGCATCGATGCTTTTCTTTGGTTCAACGGTATTGGTTCTTCATCGGGAACAACATCGGTCGAATATGGACTCCATGAACAACATCTTGTAAATCTTCTCCATTGTGTACAGGTTGATTTTCTTCTCTAACATGTACATAGTTCATAGAAGGAGTCAAAACTTCAAGATCAAACATCCAATCGGGACCTTTACCCTTCCGATTGGCTTGATCTTCTAAAATTCAACATGAAGACAATCTTGAACCTTCTTAGTGACTCTATTGTACACTCTAAAACCTTTCTTGTTGGTGCGGTACCTAATAGATAACCTTCTTGACTTGCCATCAAACTTGCCCAAATTATCAATGGTATTGAGAATAGTGAGAGGGCATCCAAAGGCTTTAGAAATCGTATGTTGGGTTTAATTCCATCAAGAACTCATAAGGTGTCTTCATCGAGGTTTTGGTGATACTCATCATAGCACATAGCAAGCAATACTTGACTTTAGCCGAATTGAATAGGTAAAAGTGAATCAAGCATAGTTACGGCCGCTTCAATCAAAGTCCTATTCTTTCTCTCTACAACACCATTACATTGTGGTGTTCTTGCAATCTTGAACTCCTCTTGATCCCTTTGTTGGCACAAACTCATCCATAAGCTTGTTCTTGAATTCATCCCATTATCACATCTAATACCTCTAACCTTGAGTCTCGGTTGGTTTTCAAGTGCTATTATAAGATTATGGATAGCATCAAAAGTATCATCTTTAAATCCTAAGAAAATACCCAATGAATCTCTCGCAATCATCTGTCACAACCAAGCGGTACTTTTTCTTGTTTAGGCTTGCAATTGAAATAGGTCCAAATAAATCCATATGTATGACTCAAAGGTTCTCTAATACTCCTTTCCTCAAGCTTCTTGCATGAAGCTTTGTGTTGTTACCCTTCTTGCACGCCAAACAGGGTGATCATTCTTGTAAATCTTTGAAGGTAAACCTCTAACTAAATTCCTTTGACCGGTTTGTTGATATTCTTGAAATTTACATGGCCCAATCTTCTATGCCACATATGTGCTTCTTGGATGTTGCTTTTGCCACTAAACATGTAGCTCTTCCGGAAGAGTGAAGACTCTTCATATCCAGATGTACACATCATTAGTTCTTGGTACTCTAAGAACTACCAAGTTATCATCAATAGGCTTGAATCCGGGAAAGGATGAGACATTCTATGTCGATGAATAACACAGGATGCTTTTATCACGATTTGAGGCCGACAATAAGTTGAACTTGAGCTCCTTCACATATCTAACATTCTCAAAATATATGCTCCCTGTCTTGATGGTTCCTTTTCGGTGATACGTCCTCCATTAGGATCATTCCCAAATGCAACTCTTCCTCCACAAATAGATCTAAAATCGACATAATCTCCTTGTCTCTGTCATGCTTCGGAGCAACCACTATCTACAATAAGATGATCTTTAAGCTCCTCCTCAGGTTGCCCCGCACAAAGATACAAAAGTTAGTGTCTTTTAGGAACCCAAGCCATTCTTGACTTGTGTTCCCTTTGTGGAGTAACATACTCAAATTCCTTGAGTATGTAATCTTCACGATTTTGTAGACGAGAATCAAGTATTATCTTTTGTTTTAAAACTTGTGGTGAATTTTCAAAGAAACTTTCTTTTCAACAAAATCTCCTTTTCTTTACCACAAAATCATCTTTATCAAAATATATGTTTCCCGAGTACTTGTTGAAAGTACTTGTTTTTCATCATCGATACTTTCCTTCTTAACCCATTTAGTTTTAACTTCGGTGTAGAGTCCCTTGATCTAGTTACTCTTACGGGTTATAACGCCTTCTAGATTGATAGTAATTAGATCTCCTAGGGCTCCTATTCCAAGAGGTGGTTGGTGAAAGCGAAAGACTTTGAGAAAGTATTGTATTTTGCTTAACATGCCTTGGAAAGTGTTTGAAGGTCTTGTAGGTTTTGAAAAGGGTCTTCTCTAGTGAGGGTGCTGTAGTGCGGTGAGAAGTTTCTATGGTTAACCTTATTTGAATGGTTCCAAGTCGGTCTACTCTCTCTAGGTTTTTGTTGATGTGTCATTCTTAGGGAACTTACTTAGGTATTACAGATGTAAGTCACAGTCCTTAATCAAATGATCGGGACTAAAATAAACAAAGCAGAGTTTTTGTTCGTAATCCCAAAATTTCTTCTTCTATGTGTATTACCAAACCTATCATGATTTCTAGGTGAATGATTAAAAGCTGTTTGACCAAAATTATCCCAAAAGGTTTAGTATGATTGTGAAAAGGTTTTCTTAAAGTGCTTCTTGAAGGTGTAGCGATGCTTTGAGGTAAATCTTGCTTGACTTTTAGCATCATCTACCTTAGGTGTCTCAACTGTTTCTGTTGGGTTTCGGACCTAGATTGACCAATAAGCTTCTTTCTAAATTCTAGGTTGTCTACACCAAAATGAGAAAGATCGGGTCTTATGGGTTGATGACTACTAGTGGGATGTGGGGCGGACATGATAACCGTTGTCTTGCTTATATTACGGAGGTGGTTCACTAAATGATTCCTCATTACTAGATGTGTCAACATAGTTAATAAGCTCATCATCACTAGTGGTTATATCCTCAAAATCAAGGTCATCCTTATCACTAGGTGGGTTTTCTTCTACACTCCGAAATCCATACCAAAACCTAGACCACCATATTGTAAGCTCTTCTTTGTTTTTGAACATAAGAAACATGAGAAAGACCAGATTCTTTCCAGGCATCAAACTTTGCTAACAAATCATCTCTCTCCTTAGTCGGTTTCTCAATTTGAAATCTTACAATTTAACTTCCATTCACTTAATTTTAGCGATAATCCTATTGTTCATACTTTTACATGAAGCCATTTTATTATTTTCATGTGTTATAATTTTGGCTTCCATAGACTCTAAGGTTATTTGATAACTGCTACCCCGAACCTAGCTTTTATACAATTATCTCTTTCAATCACATAACTATTAAGTACTTTTGATAAAAGTCATGACGGTTTGAGCATACCTCGGAGATAGGGGATGAGCTTGGTGAAGTAGCCATCATAGCAAGTAGAACAATATCATCTTCACTCTCCATGCTCCGATCAAGCTTCCAAAACCATCTTTAGAATCCATAGCGACATGTCCAAGTTCCTCATCAAAAGTTGTGCTCGGTCAAACTCTTCCACGTAATCCTCCACAGCTACCATACAAGAGGGTTCTTGGTTCATCATCAAACTCGGCCTCAATCAACCTCGATAAATTCTCTTGAGCAACCAAAGCTTTTGTTTCTATAATAGGAATTTCTTTCAACTCTAGCTTTGGTTTCTCGGTCATCTGTTTGCTTGATATTTAGCAAACCTACATTCCCTTGCAAAATGTCCGTCTTTTGACAATTGAAGCATTTAATCTTGGATTTGTCAAAAGTGATTCCTGTTTTGGCTTGAAGTCAATGCCTCTTCTTGTCTTCTTCATAAACTTCTTTATCCTTGCGGTGATCATAGCAACTTACCACGATATCAATTTCTTCAAGAGCATCCTCTTCAACTGTGAGAGATCTTTTCATAAGTGATGTAGAGAAGCTTGTTGTGCAAAGAAGGAGCATACAACTTCATCCGAGTGGATGGTTGGTGGGGCTTCTTTGAAGCGGTGGGGGTAGAATAGGAAGCAGATTTTGAGCAACAATACTTTGAGTAGGAGCGTTACTTTTGGTGGAAGTAATGCCCCTCTTTTCGATGATAAAAGGCTATACTATGAGACTTTGAACTATTTTGGCCATTCATCTCATGCTCATACACCTTGAGATGATTGTAGAGATCATCAAAGTCCATAACATCAAACCAGTTGTCCTCCGATCATTCTAGCAATCACATGCCATGTCGATGGCGGACTCATAAGAACTTGAGATTAGCATCTTCAACTGAAACCTATGCTTTGTATAGCTCCAACATCTTTGAGAAGGTTTGGAATCATCATAAGCAACATCAAGGTTTCTCTTTCTCCAACGATGAATGTTTCAAGCTCTTGCTTCAGCAGATTACATGCATCTTTTGGAAGCATCATTACCTCCAAACCTTGTCTTGAGAGCAGCCCGAGTTGCTTTGCATCTTTAGCATCATGGAACTTGAGAAGATGACCATCTGGAATGGCGAGACAAGAGAATGTTGAGTGCCTTCTCTTGATTCCTTAATGTTGTTCTTTGGTAAGGCGCCTTAGGTGCTTTGGGTTGTCGGTATGTCAATAGGTTGGAGCGACTTCATTACCATTTACAATTACATTCCACGATTGCATGGTGCAGAATTGCAATGTCTTGCCTCATCTTCATGCTCCATAGATCGTATTCTCCTTCTTAATGACGGTATCACGAGTGAGGTGATGGAAGGTGGTGGAGCGACATCGGTCGACATCTTTAGGTTTTAGGGTTTCTTCTTAGTCGAGTTTCTACACAAGCTCGATACCACTTGTTGGATCGATGTACTCTAACCAAACTAACTTAAATAGCTTGTTAAGGTTTAATAACCTCGGATAAATCCTAAGTTATTAACAATGAAACAACGAGTAATCTTTATTAAGTGCGGAATTTACTTAACAAATCTAAGAAGAATATAACTTTAACTTTTATTAATAACTCTAAATCTGCTTGTTATGCAGATTCTTTAACAACTCTAAAACTCTAATAATAATCGTACTTTAGAATTCTAAAATTCTTCTCTAAAACTCGTACTTCTAATGCCAATCTAGGGGTCCTTTTATAGGCTCAAGGATAACCCTAGTCGGTTTACAATTTAAATCCTTGTACGACAAGTAATCTATACAAAGAATATTCTAGAATAAACAAAGCTTTCCATAAACAAATATAACAGTTCTTTAGCTTTGCAGTACTTTGACTTTGAGAGTAGTACTTTGACTTTCTCTTTAGCAGTACTTTGACTTTTCCAGTACTTTGTCAATCTTCAGTACTTTAACATTCTTCAGCACTTTCATATCCCAACAATGCACATGTTGAGGGGGAGTATTTATGAAAGATCAAAAATAATTGAGGTACAAATGCTTTGATATCAAATATCACAAGTACCTTGATTGATTTTCAATTGGTTTTAAGGCGGAAAGAACAATACCATACGACTGACCTTGCATTTACTTCATTGGAGTCATAAGGATGGTAAAGTTAGGTATTCGTTCCCACGATCCCGCCATAGAGGATCTACCCAGGGACAATCCACTAGATAGTGTAGAAGTCCTTAGGTATGATTAAAAAAGGAGAAAAGTGAGAATAAGGGAAGAGTTTCGACTGAGATGGAGCTAGGACTAGAACAAACCCAACAAGGTTCTAGTAATGAAGTCTCGGTAAGCGCTGAAGGGGTTGAAGAATGAAAAAGAAATATAAAGAGAAAGGGTGAAAAGAAATAGCCCTCCAAATATTCAACCTTAGGGTAGAAACCGGGTTCAATTCATATGCTATTGGTTGTTACCAAGGTAACGCCGGTATTGAGGACAAGACGTCATGGACCCGGTGACGCACTGCACTAAACCTTCCAGCTACTCAAGTTCTCCTAAAAGGACTTGTTTCATTCTCACGGAGAACCGATGTAATCTATCGACTTTCTCTTAGAGATGGTTGATATTGAAGTAGGAGACCCTTTCCCTAGTCTCCGCATAGGAAAACCAATATGCACTATTGAGTCTAGAGCCAAGAGATCATCAATAAATCTCATTAGGACACACTTTCAATATGCTTGCTGTTTCATACACCGTGAAAAGCAAGAAAATATAATAAGAGTCCTACGCATTATCCTTGTGGTATTGCCAGAACATCTGAGTGATACGTAAAGTATTCACAATGAAGATGGAAATCCTTCTAGAGCCAACATCAAACAAGCTCTTGGTGGGTGACATGTGAGATCCTTCATGGATCAAACTTGTGACAACTGGAAAACAACGATGGGGTGATTCACATTTGAATCAACCTTGTTCCAGTAAAGGAATTGACGTATAATTTTGGAAAACCCTTCGATGTGCACAACAATTGTTTTCTAGCACATCGACTACGCATAAATTTTAAAACAAAAGTATTTGTGATTGAAACTTGATTTTGCTCATAAAACTTTCATTGTATTGCAAAAACTCTTTATTCATCAATACGCGATTGTTTTTTCAAATCAATTTCTCATCAATCAGTGAATCTTAATTCGCTGGTTCACTCACTTCATGTTGTCTACTTTGAAACGCTCCGGTTTGAGAACGGCTAGTTCAAGCTGCGAAACCCTGTCAAGGAGATTCTTCGTAATTCTACCTGATCGCAGGCAGTATTTATATTGATCAACGGGGAACCATTGTTCTTGCAACCCTATTCAACGAAAGTGAACAAAGACACTTTCGTGTGTTTATTGTTAACTGTTGTTTGCAGAAACACCCGACGGTTGCAGCTGATGGCAAATGAGACGTCAATTCATAACTACATGTTCACACTTCACACTCCCAATCAAAGAAATCATGATAATAAAAGACATACAACAATGCTTTCGTAAATCTGATGCATAATATCATGATCCAGCAAAGTGTGAGCATGTTGGTCCAAAAGTCACAACACCACATGGAGGCAATACAACGAAGGATGATTCAGAGATTTACTGTGACTGATGATCTCGAAGACAGCTCAAAGATCACCAAGTCAAGGAACATTCAAAGATCACTACTGGAAGTACAAAGATTGTGGACTTTGAAGAATCAAAGACTACGAGCTAGAAGATTAAACTTATGTAATATAGTGCTAGAATTCAAATTGTAATTTCCGGGGTAACCTCCCTTAGGGGGAGATTGTTAGGATTTAGAAAATCCATATGAAAGACTCGCTCACCCCGACTGTTATTTAGTACAAGTTAGTTCGTAGTATTAAACATAGAACGTTTAGTTTAAGTATCACCGTGGAGTCGAGTCAGGTCTTTACCCACTGTCAGCCCGCTCTACAGCCTGTAGGGGCGTTTATGTATAAGTATAAATGCCCTCTTCCCACCAAGGGAGAGGGTTGGAACTTCATTTGGTTAAATCTCAACCAACTTACTTTCTCTCTCTAAAAAGTCTCCCATCTCTCCTTTCTCTCTCTACATACACGACTTAAACCACAAATCCATACGTATTTATGTTATTTAGTATCCTACACCATAGATTCTCAAGAGCAGTCTTAACCATATGAGCAACAACAACTTTGAATCCCAACAAGAGTCAAGATGAACTCGTGTTACATGAACCGAAAAAATACCATCATCGTCCATGCTCCATCTCCACGAGTTGGGCTCGTTAAGAATTTGGACCTGACCGAATTCATAAACTAGAGAATCTAAGACAGCTTCATTACGGGAGCCCTCGACTTGCCTCTTTCAACTCCAAACCCATGAATCATTTACTCTCCGATCTGAGAGTAAGCAGTTTGTATTTGCTTCTAGGTGATATAACCTGTTAAACCTAGACATTAACGTGCAATTTCCATTCCATAGGTCTTTCCAAAATCGAATAGAAAGACCTACTTTACGGCTAAGAGTACTCATCGACATAAGGTTACGCTGATGAAGCATAGAGTATCTTAAAATTATTGATGCCCAAACGCCACTACAATTGCATCCTTTGAGATCAATACCCGCTTCCACGCCATGAATAGACACAATGACACGAGCCCATAGAGAATCTGGATTGTTAACAAGACGCCATCTCCATTTTTGGAGAAGAGCAAGATTGAAAGCTTTCAGACTTCCAATATTTAACCCACCTTTATCAAACGAAGCCATAACATTTTCCCATTTAAACCATGAATTGTCTCAAGGGATTTATGAACGGATTCAAGACATTTGAAGATCGACATGTAGTAGATCCCGAGGCTTCCTAAAACTGATTTTATAAGAGCTAGACGGCCCCCAATGGATAAAGTGCTTGCTTTCCAAGAAGAGAGTTTAGCCTGAAAACATTCTATCAAAGGACGCCAATTGGAAATGATGTTCATGTTCTCTCCAATAGGTAAACCAAGATAAGAAAAAGGAACAGCACTTGAGCTACACCCTGTATCACGAGCCAAAACCTCAATATCATGAGAGTTCACCCCAAGACCATAAGCATTAGATTATGAGGCCCGAAGCAAGATAGAACACATGAAGAACACGAATGATATTATTCATATCTTGCCTATTCCAATCAGAAATGATCACAACATCATCCGCATAAAAAGGTGAGATAATTTAAAACCTGAATCTTCTACCGAAGCCCTGTGAATAAGACCCGAAGAGACCACATTTTTTAGCATGAAGTGAAGCCCTTCCATAATAATAATGAATAAGAAAGGACTTAGCGGATCGCCTTGATGTAAACCACGCTTTATCGAGAATTCACTAGAGGGACTTCCATTTATTAAAACATAAGCTCTAGCTGAGTGAAGGCAAACTTGAATCTAATTTCGCCATTTGTTTCCAAACCCAAGACTCGATAACATGTGATCGAGAAACTTCCAGCTTACAGTATCGAAGGCTTTTTTATAGTCAACCTTAAACAACATCAAATTTCTTTTCTTCTTTTTGTACCACGACATGATCTCACTAAGCATCAAAGGGCCATCAAGAATATATCTTCCTGAAATGAAAGCCGGTTGTTCTATTCTCACCACTTATCAATGACTTTCGAAAGCCTATTAGCCAAAAATTTAGCAACAATCTTGTATTGCATACCAAACAAAGATATTGGTAGAAAATCTTTAATGTGAATAGGATTGGAAATCTTCGGGATCAACGTAATAGAATAAGAATTTGTACCTTTAGGCATGGTAAACGTATCAAAAACACCCCTCACAACTTTCACCACATATTCTTTCAATAGCTCCCAATACGTTTTTAGAAAAAGGAAAGAAAAACCATCCGGCCCGGGCTTTTTGACTCCCACAATCCCAAACAGCCAACCGAATCTCTTCATCAAAAACATGTTTTTCCAAATCCAAATTGTCATTTTGGTTTAAGGTAGGATGCGGTGTAACAGTAGATAGATCAATCAAGGAATCTGAAACATCAAATTTGTCTTTGTAGAATTTAAAGAACGCCGTTTTAACTTGACGGGGGTTAGTAACCCAATTGCCATCGATCATAATACCTTGAACCGTTTAATGGGACTTCTTTTGCTTCAATATACCATGACATAATTTTGTATTTCGTCTCCTTCAACATCCCATTTAACCCTAGCTTTTTGCATCAAGTCCATGTCTTCTAGCTGTTGTATATCATCACATTCTTTGAGAAGCTTTAGATGATCCTCCTTTTCACTATCCGAGGCTATGTTGGAGTCAATATTTTCTTTGATATCAGTTAGCTTCATCATAACCTCTTATTGTCTAGACGCTTCAATGTTTTTGGCTAGGCGATTCCACTCTTTAATATTCTGCTTGAGCCATTTAAGTTTCTCATGAAAATGCATTTGGGGATTAGCAAGCGAGCACTCGTTATAAGCCTTCCTAATACAGTCATCAAAACCATCATGATGAAACCAAGAATGAAAGAATTTGAATAGGACCGGACCGTAATCAATCTTATTACAATGGAGCAAAATTGGAGTATGGTATGACCAACTACAAGGAAGAGTTATGGCTTTAACATCCGGAAAGATATCAGTGACATTTTGAGATATCAAGAAACAGTCCAACTTGCTCATCTTTGAACCCACCTTATTCATCCATGTAAAATTGCGACCTACCAAAGGGAGCTCTAGTAAACTTGCATCATCAATAAAAGTGTTAAATGTGTTAGCTGATTGACGATGGAACTCAGTGCCATGGCGCTCACTTTCATCTCGAACTTTGTTCAAATCTCCAAAGAGAACAAAATGTCCTTCATGGTGACGAATGAACTCTAATAACCTATTCCACATGGCAATCTTATCAACCATTTCTTGAGGCCCGTATTTATTGATCATAAAAAATACATTATCTAAATTAGCCCATATCCCTTTAACAATGATATACCAATCATCGCACCAAATTTTCTCCTTGAAGAAGTGATTTGGATCCCAAACAGAAATTAAACCCCCTGAGCGACCACTAGAGAGACTACCAGCATAGTCAAATGTGTAGTTACCTGGTATGTGCTAAAACACATACCATTTATTCACCAAAATAGGCCCAAAATAACCAAGAAATAGCCGTTTATTCCTAACATTTGTTGGTTTCTTGAGTTTATGCATGTGCAGATACGGATATGGCAAAACACACAAAAGAAAGACAAATCAGACAAAAACCCGAGCACGAGAAGGAAAAGAGTGCAAAAGATGAAGCCGGGAAATCAGAAGTGAGTGATTGTGAATATTTTGATGCTTAAAGGATGATTTTTGAAAGATTGAATCAACTTTAAAGAATTGGCAAAATCAGTCCTTCAAGTTTTAGAAATTATCAGAAATTACCCTTGGAGTTTCAAAGTTGTCAGAAATGGTCCCTCATCTTTCTTATGATTGGCAAAAGACACCCTTGAAACCTTGTGCTTGAAATTCCAGAATTTACCCTTAACTTTCACAACTTTACATTTTATACCCTTTTATAATTAACTTTTCATTTGAAAAATCCTTTTAATAACCAAAGAGTCAAAAAACCAAATAAACCTCTCACTTTGAAAACTGCCCAGTCCAATACCTTATCCCATGAACCTTTTACTCCAAATGGACCACCTGTCATAATTAATCCCAAACGAACCCGTCTAATTAATCCACGGTCAACCCAAAGTCAAACGGTAATAAAGAATTCCCAAAAAACTTTACCCGCCAACCCTTTTTTCCCCAATTCACCTTTTACCCAGATTTTATAAACCCTAAAATACCCTCTCCTCCAATTGAGCACAATTACACAAATTAAGGGTAATCACGGAATTTAATGGTACTATCGACATGTCAGGAATGACATGTCAGCGATCCGTAGGAATGCTTGCCTCTGATTGGTTGTTGAGACGTGGGCAAAGTGATCAAAGGGTGGAGATTGATTGGGTGATGATGGGACTTGATCTGATGGATGAAATGCGCTCAAAGAAACACACCTCCTTCCTTCTGGATCCTTCTGATGGTACAAGCTCATCTATAAATACCCTGGAATTCACATAGTTGAAGATATCTAGTTTTTAGTAGCTTGTATTAGTTTTAATTTACTTTTAAAATGTTTTTAGTAGTTTTCTGATAATTTCAATATTGTACTCTTCATTTTGTACTCAATTTCAGTTTAATAAAAAGCATTTATAATCTCAGTTTTCTTATTTGTCTTCAATTACTGTTTAAATCACTGCTTAATGTTTGTTTGATACTACTTTCAATCATTGAAGATTATTTTATCATTAACTCAGTTTGTTTAGTTCTCAATCAAAAATAACAAAAAAATAAGAAAAATATTTGAAAAATAAAAAAAATGTTCAAATCCTGTTTTTAAGCTTCATTAAGCTCATATCTCTGTTTGTATAAGTTTACTTAAGCTCTACATAGCTTATAGTGAGCTTATTAGTGTTTCAAATTCAGTTTCCCATTTAAAAACAAAGTCAGTCAATCAAAGTCAACTGAAGCTTTTTGGAAGCAGGATTGGGTTTAGTTGCTCGGTTTGGATCAGAAGTTGGGTTGATTTTAGCTTGATTTGGAGTGGTTAAATGGGTATTAGATAGGTCGTTTAGTTCTCAGTTGCAAGCCATAGTGGCTGGACCACTTGTAAGTTAGATTAATACCTAGAAGTGTTAATTGTTGCTTGATCATGTTTGGTATAGTGTAGTTAATTACTGATTATGCTTGTTTAGATTTCAGTTTTTCTATTTTATAAGAATTGAATCATTTGCTGTTTTGATGATCATATCTGCATAATTAGGAGTAGGTTTATTTTAGTGTTAATTTTGATTTCACTGCACCATTTAGGTTATTTAGTATCATTGGAATATGATCTGAGTAAAGTATGGTTTAAATCTGAGGTTTGGGTTGTGTTAATTTACAATTCAGTACTTAAAAGATTGTTTGGGTCAGAATGATTAATTGAATGATTAATTGAACTTGGGAGTTGTTCAGTGTTTAAGTTTAGTTTCTAGAGACTTATTTAGGTTTATTAAAGTCATTTTAGTCATTTATTTGCACTAGCATTCTCTAAAAGTCAAAATCAGATTTAATCATTCATAAGTATAAGATCACTTGAGTTTAAGTATGCATTAGCTTGGTTATAGGTCTAGAAATCATTAAGTTAGCATAATTAGGTTCCATTATAGCTTATTACATCAAATAGATTAAATTAGAAGCATTAGAATCTCAATAAAGTCAAATTCCATTTCTGCTTTAAAAGTCAAAAAAGTGTTTTCTCAGTTCTGAATGCTCATGTTTCTGGAATTTTAATTCATACATCCTTGGTTAAAATTGGTTGAAACTTTGGATTTTGAAACTCTTTTTAGTGGTTTATTCAAAAGTATTTTTGGAATCTTTTAGTGAATTTTCTAAAATGGTTAAATCAGCTGTTCAAATTGGTCTATTATGCCTAGGGGTGTTCATGGGGCGGTTCGGCTCGGTTCGGTTAGCGATTTTAACTATTCATCGCGGGGCGGGTAGTTCATTTTACAATCCAAAACCGAACCAAACTAGGCGGGTAACCGGACATGCGGGTACCCGGAATGAGCGGTTACCCAAGGTTCGGGTCACGGTTAACCATTAAAAAAAATCGTTCAAATAGGACGAACAATAACTAAAATTAGAACTTAATATTTCCTGGTAGTAAAATTAAATGACGTTGAAGATATTAGAGTCATTGTAAAGTTGTTCCGTCACAACAAAAACATTCAAATTATCATATGTAACAAAATAACTAATACTATTTATTTGACGTTTATAGGTTACGATCACTTTAATCAAATGTAATTCATGGACGTTAATACATAATTATATCAGGTAAGTAAAAATGTGTTATACGATAAAAGTAGTGCAAAAATATAGTTAATATTTGTCTATTTTTATGAATGGTTTGTTAAAACCTACATGTATATCATACACGGTTCGGTTCGGGTAACCGCGGATAAGTAAAAGTAAAAACCGAAACTGAACCGTGATATGCGGGTTTTCGGTTTCGGTTTTCTCGGTTTGGTTTCTTGATTATCGCTTTTTTCGGTTTGGTTAGCGGATCGGCTCGGTTTGTCGGTTTCTCGGATATTTTGAACACCCCTAATTATGCCCTGTTCACACACTCAGCATTCACTGAGTGTGTAATGTACTATTCTGAGAACTTGTATAGGGATTATTATAGCTTCTCTAGGGTCCAAATTTGGTTACAAGTTCCTTGCCAGGTGTTTTTGAGGTTGTGTTATCTGGATTTCAGTTTCTGGCTTATCTTGCAGCTTATTGTTAAGCTGACTAATCAGGTTAAGGTTGTTTGAATAGGACTTGGATTTGTGCTCAATTGCCTTTAACTTGTGTTTAATTGGTATTAATCAGTTACATTAGGTTGATAAATGTTGGTTTTAGCTTAGTACTGCTTCTTGTAGTTTCTGGTTTCATAATTTAGTTTATAGCTTATTTTAGCATAACTTATTTCCATTAGTTTGCACCTCAATAGCATTTCCTGTGATCACAAGTCACATTTGATATTTTTCATAGATTCTCAGTAATTTTTAGAACTTTTCTGGAATTTTTCATAATTTTCCTAGCTTATTTACTATTTTTCTGCATTTTAAAACAGTTTTTAGCACTTTTTATTAGCTTTTAATTAAAATAAATCAGAAAAAGCTCACAAAAATATAATTTCAATTTTATTAGGTTAAGAAAAATCAAAAAGTCATAAAAAATATTTTTCCAGATTTTTTTTAGTTTAATTAGTATTTTCTAGCCATTTAATTAGTTTTAAATTCATATAAAATTGAGAAAAAATCAGAAAAATACAAATTTAGTTTTGAAAATTCTTTTTAGTTAGTTAAGATTTTCGAAAAATAGTTTTGTAATTTTCTCATAAGTTTTCATAATTTTAGTATTTTAGATATATTTTAAAAGTTAAAAATTAGTTTTAAATTCAAATAAATTCAAGAAAAATCATAAAAATTAGTTTTAAATCTTAGTTAAATTTTGAATTGAATTTTTTAGCTGTAGAATAATTTTAGATCACTTTTAGGGGTTAATTTAGAATTGTTTGCATTTAATTCACGGTTTAGTTAATTCGTAATTTGCGTAATTAGTTATAATTTGCGTTATTAATTGTAATTCCTCGATTGCATAATAGATTCAATGCCCTTAATTGTTTCCCATTACTTTCCCTTGCCCCATAGTGTAGAAATCCCCATAAATTCCTTATTTCCCATTCAAATCCCGAATAACGCGACGTGAGTTGAAAATTTCATTCATCTCTCGCTTGGAACGATCCAGGGACTCAAACCTAATACGTTTGAGTTGCCCAAATACTACAAAACTCTATAATTGGTTTCCCGACGAATCAATTTTTGGCGCCGCTGCCGGGGAGGGCATGTAGTGAGTTTCCGATTCCGTATCGATTCGCGTGCATTTGAAGATCCTTCCCCGAATGAAGTTATCGTTGTTTTTGTATACATATCTCTTTTTCAAAAACCCAAAAAAAATCTAAAAACACCAAAACATTCTTCCTAGAGTGTTTACAAAACCATAAAAATTAAAAAAAAAACCAACAAAAGAAATCAGAACGTCAATTGTTACGTCGGCTCACCTCAAATGTACAACCTATACACGGGGTATAAGGAAGTCTTGACATTAAATTGAAGACTGAAGAAAGATCCACTCTTCTTTCCCGCTCATTGCGTGCTTTTGAGAGCTACGAAAGCACCGATTAATGAGACGATTCTAAAAATATTGTGTTTTCAAAATTTTCTTAAATATAAAAACCCAAAAAGATTTTTCCTTTTCAAAATTTGTTTTCCTTTTATGTTTTCTATTTACAAAAACCCAAAAATAATCTTCTTTACCCTCTGAACCATCAATTCTTTCCTCTTACCCTTTTATCCGTATAATTCTTCGTTGTCTTCGTCTTATCAACTCATTTGCATATGGTGTGGACCCGAATATGGTGGGAATTGTCTCGGTTGTAGCAATGGAAATTCGGGAACCGAGTTTGTTTACAACCAAAATCCTTACAATGAGACAACCGATTTCCTTAACCAACCCTCATACCATGAGACGGAGACATACTCTTGTGAGTACTTTGGAGGTCCGCACCAAGGTTTTCAATGTCAAACTCAATATAACAATCAGACCTTTGGTTATGACCCTTATCCATATACTTCACCAAACCCGTCACAACAATCATATTGTTGTGAGTATTGTGGAGGTCCGCACATTAATTCCGATTGTCAAATGCAGAACTCGCTTGTTTACGAGCAAGTTCCTTATAACAATTATGACTATCCTTATAACCCACCTCCACAATACCAAGAGATTCAACCACAACCTCTCCAAATTACTCCAGAAATTCAAAGATGTCTTACAATACTCGAAGAATTTGTTAATAAACATGCTCTAGAAAAATATCCTCATCAGAAAACTTATGGTGAATTACTCGCTAAAGAACAAGCCGCTAAAGTGAGTTCCCAATATTGGAAACCTTTCGTTTACAACTATGATGATGATTCTGATGAGGAATATATGCTTCCGAGTGGCAATCCCACTCCCGTTGAGGAAGTTAAAGAAGGAAAGAGCATGGAAGAATTGTTGGCGGAGGAGAATGCGAGGAGTCTACTTGCTATATATGATAACAAGGAAGACGAAAACCCATAAGGAAAGAGTATGGAAGAATTGTTAGCAGAGGAGAATATGAAATGTCTAAACGATGAAAGATCTATACTAGAATTACTTGAAGAAGAAAAACGAGCAACTCAGATTGAAAAATGTATTGAAGAGATACGAATTGAAGAACAAACACTTGAAAGACGTGCCCGATGGCTCGAGACTTATATTGACGATGATGATGATAGTGACGACGATGATGAGAGTTTGTCGGTGAACCCACTCCCGTTTCTGAGCCTTTCATTTCCGACTCTTCCCCTTCACTCACACCGGTTGAGAAAAGTGACGTCCTTTTGGAAGAGGTCGATGATTCTATTTCTTCGATAATTGTTGAACCCGTTGACTCTCTTATAATGGGGGACGAGCCTCTTAGCACTATTCCGGAAACGGAATCCTCTAGTGTTAAGAGCCTTGACCCAATCCCAAGTGAGTCCAAGGATGTATCTGACAGTGATTGTGATTCCCTTTTATGTGATTCTCTTGATATTTCCGAGGTTACTTCCGGGATTTTCTCAAATCCTCTTTTCGAATTCAAGGACGGCTATACCTTTTGCGAAGTTAATCCTATTTTTGACAAATATTTTGAGTCCGATTCAGAGACCACAACGGAAGTGGTGGATATTGCTAGCTCTCAGAGCACACCACTTGTCCCATCTCTGTTTTCTGACCTTTCTCTCCCGTCATGTGATGTTGATGTGCTACGTGTGTACAAGTTTTAAATTTCTAAAAGGTGAATTACCAATATTACCAATAACACATACGAGCAAGTATACTCGTCCGTTATAGCAAGATTATGAAGGTAAGTCGGGATCGCTCGCAGGGATTTGAGTGAATCTAAGCACAAGTTCGAATCAACAGAGTCTATCCAAAACATATAACAAAGCAATTAGATATAATGAAATTCAGATGATTAAAAACTACATTTGCTTAAACTAGTTTCATACCCTAGATTAATGTGATTGTGCTAACCTCTTAACATGTTAGTTATGATAATTAGTTGGTGTACTAATCTATTGTTCTTACAAGTTAAACCTTCGTCAAGATTTTAGTTCATAAAAACAAGCATTACGTTTAACCAATCAATTCAAGTTTCATAAGTTTACTTGTATAAACTTAAACATAAAAACATCCACTTGTTTCATCAAATTGCTAAAGAAATGGTCAATACAAAAGGTAACCGATCATAGACAAAAGGCTACAATTGATTATCAACAACTAATCTTATGACCTTTTAGATGTTTCCAACCAATCCAATTTGATAATCAAAAGTGTTTTATTACAACCACACCTTAGTTCCTTTGTATAATCAAGAATAATGGGTAAAACAATCATCCATAGACAAAATGATTATAACTAGTTGAATAACAATAAGTTCTTTTCGACCTCTATGATTACTATCAACTAGTCAAACTTGATTAACAAATGTCACTATGAAACTTTAGCAAAATTGGATCTTAGAATCAACTTGAAATTGAATTAAAACATGTTAACACAATCACTAACTAATCATATGATAATCAACATCATTTAAGCAAGTGTATAAAGAAACTAGCCACTCATAACAAACATGAACATAAACTCAGAACTTTAAACATTAGAAAAAATGATTAAAGTCTTACAATGCTTGGAATAAGATTACAAATGGTGAAGTAATGATTCCCAAAGTATTGGGGTAGACTTCTTGGTGATTTGGCCTCCAAATGTGGAACTTCGGAACTCAAACTTTCACGGACTTCTAAGGATGAATTTGAGAGCTTAAGAGCTTTGTTTGATGAGTAGAGATATGTATTGAAGTGTGTCTCATATGCTCACAAAAGGCCTCTATTTATACTAGTTCAAAGCCTAGGGTATTAATTGCTGAACTTGGCCTCCAAGGAACAAGGAAGGACTAGAATACACCAAGAGAAGGACCTAGAATCGTTTGGATGCAAAGGAAACTTAGTGATGAAGATTTGGCGGATCTGGGTCCTCCAACCGAATCGGTTACATGACCAACCGATCCGGTTGGTCTTCTAAATGGGCCAACCGTTTCCGGTTGCGGTGGCGACAAACGGTTGGTGATGGCGTTTGGCACTTTATGGTCATTTTCCAACCGATCCGGTTGGATTCTCTGATTCTGAAACTTGATCTTTAACTTCTCTTTGGTAGCGAACTTGGTTCTTGAATCACTATGGTCTTCAAAGGTACTTGAGATCTTGATTTGTGCTTGACATGCTTCAATCAAACGGGAATCTTCTATTTGTTGAACATTACTTTACTTTTCCTTCCGTTTCCTACACTTGGTTATAAACACTAGACAAACATCTTTTGATGCGATTAAACCTTGAAATCATAAATATAACCAAATAACATATACAAAAGCACACATAGCTACAAGAAACATGTACAATCGGCGTTATCAAATTCCCCACACTTAAACTTTGCTTGCCCTCAATCAAATCTAGGAAAAAAACATCCTTTGGTACAAGATCGTGATTATGAAAAAATATGACGCAAATCTACCAAGTACAAGTACGAGAGAAGATTCATCAATTATGCTTTTAAAGGTGAAATATTCAAGATGTTTGACAATATCCAATGATTTTCTTGCATGATTAACATTTCAAAACACCTCACGAAAAAGGAACGAAATATAATTCACTCAATCACTCATTTAGTGGAGTAACAAGATAAATCACACTCATTGCTCAGTCATGATTAGATTATTACCATAAACTTGTACAAGAAACAAAACTCCACCGACGTGGCGTGAGCACCAAGTAAAAACATCTAAAGAGGACTTTTATTCGAGTTATAATGATATGGCTTCGGGTTAAGGGTGTGGATAAGGCATAGGAGCGTTTATGAAATTGGTGTTAAAATAAAAATAAAATCAAGTCTAATACCCGCGTTGCTAGCTACCAAACAATCCATGAACCAATGAATGATTATAGCTTCATTTTCTTCTTTTCGGCTTTCCACAGCTTTTTGCTTTGCTTTGCCATGACAATTTTTCTTCGAACATAGCACATTGGCTAATATATCCATACTTTCAACATTTTTTTTTACACATAAACTCATGAAATGGCTCAATCAACCTCACAAGATGTGGTACTCATAATCATTTGAACAATCTTCACTTTCCAGGTGACTAGCAACCAACCGTTTAGACATTGATAAGGGTTAGGCTAAGGTTTAAAGTGTAAAATCTTTTTGTATTTTCTGGGTGAAGTAAAAATAAAAAGGATGGCTCAGAGGGTGTAAGTAGGGGTATCTAGTGCTAAAATTGACCACTACAAATGGGTCCATGTGGGTGGTTAACTAACCAATGTGGCTAGCTAATATAGCATGATATGAAAAATGGAAGGCCATTTGGGTTAAATCCTAAGGTGCCTCTTTATCACACGAATTCACTTATATCGCACGAATGCGATCTCACTGCGGTCTAGTAAAGATTTACAAGTACAAGTTCTAGAATAAATAAAATCACCAGCACACTCATAGCAAAAGTGTAACACCCTAGGCAAATCCTACATCGGTTTGTGGCACGGAGAGATCTTTGGGCTCATAAGATAACATTCGCCTTACAATGACACAACGCGTTTTGTGGTCTCTGCGGGTGGAGTTCTTAGGAGCTGGCGGTTAAGCGTGCTCGTGTGAGGTAGTCTTGGCTTGGGTGACCACGGAAGTCTTCAAATGAGGCCACAAAAACAAAGCCGTGAGCCTACGGGCAAAGCGGACAATATTGTGGTCGAGATAAGGCGGGGTGTTACAATTATAGTATCGAGCCCGTGTTTCGTCTTGTTGACCTTAGGATTGACTGTGAGGACTTGGGTGACACTAGGCTTCCGTCTGCATTACGATCTCTTCGATTCAGTTTATTGTCGTTCGGTTTGACTCGATATTCTTTTGTGTTCGTTGATTTGGCCTTCTTCCGTCGCATTTGATTTTATTATTTTGTCTTCGCACATCCGTTTGTCGATCGTTAGATGGAGACTACCCGTGGGCCGAAGATGATGGTGCCGAACTGCGTTCTTTGCAGCGATCTCTGGTGGAGAGGTTCGTGAAGCGAACACCCATTGCCGTCTTCTTGGAGGAAGGCGGACGGACCAACCAAGGACGCAAAAGACGGAGACAAGATTCAACCGGTGGTGAGAAGGTTCATCTACCGTATTATTTGGACACAAATTGTGTTACTCGATTCGTTTGTCATGCGTTTTGGGCGTGATATTCATTAAATGATTACGATCGGTATTACTTTTCTTGATTTGTTCGAACTCGGTTTGAATCTTGAAGTTTTATCGTTTGGCATTTTGTTAATATCTCGACTTTTCTTTTGGATCGTCAGTAATGAGTCATGAGGAACTGTTTTATGTAAGTTGGTGGCCTTCTTTCATTGTGATATGGTAAGTTGTTTGATGTGTTATATCTTTGTATGTATCGATTACAGTGCAGTTTGGTATGTTACTTGCTATCGTATGTGATATGTTTTGTTGTGATATTGGTTATGTGGTTGGTCATGACTGAGGCGAATATGATGACAACAAGGACTTGTTATGTGATGCAAGTATTATGGCCTTTGATCAACGTGATAATACCGAGATCATATAATTTGAACTTATTGAAATCATACGACGTCTTGAAATGCACGGGTTTGGTGCGTGAATGGACTAGGGCTTATATCCGTTATTTGTCGACTCCTCATGTTCGTTTGGAATTCATGCCTCCTTGCGAGATTCTCACCGACAATTGTTACGTATAAGTTATGTGCGCTTTGGACCAAATCCTTATGATATGTTCGAAACTATGGTTTCTCGTCTGTGTAAATAGTACGTCTCGTCTACCTTTGTGACTTCAATTTCGAGGACGAAATTTTCTTTTTAGAGGGAAGAATTATAACAACCTAAAAATTTGAATAAAGTTTTATTAAGATTTTGGATTATATCCTAAGTTGAATAAATAAATAAGTAATATGAAAACTATATCTTAAGAAATAAAATATAAAAATTAAAACCCAAACAAACCCAAGCCCAACCCAAATTTTGTAAACCCATATTAGACAAAAAAGAAAAAAAAATCACCATTCCCCTCCAAAACGTTTTTACATAAAAAAGATGAAGAGAAACCCTAGCCTCCATAACTAGTTGTCATCAAGAACTCAAGATCAAGATTTTTAGTAATTCCGAAGGTTTGAGTACGATTAATCGCCTATTTTCTTTAACATCTTTTGTTTTGAATTTTTATTTGTAACTATAAATGATGGATATGATTAGGGTTTATCAAAATCTCAGTAATTAAGTATGTTTGATCATTAAAACATAATTAGGGATGTGTTGAAAGTTTTATCTTGCGTTGATTAGGGTTTAGGTGTTCTTTGTTGGATCGGAGACAGTTTGTAGTCGAAATTGTGTGGGTTATAGATCGAATTTTATAAGTGCAATAATCTGGGTTTTCTTGGAAAAGTTTATTTTATGTCTTAGTTAAGTTTTCCAAGTGGTTTGGTCGAATTTGGAGTTGTCTAAGTCGTATTTTAAATTTTACAATATCAAGTGTCAAAGCTGAGAAAGCGGGTCCGAAATTTAGTTGAATTGTTTGATTTTCATTTTCAAACCATAAAGAATTGGGAGCTCTCCTTTTACAGGATTGACATTTATGATATAAATGAATTTCTGGGAGTTTTGGGAATTTTTCCAAGGTGTCTAAACAGGTCCAATGAGTGTAAACTTTTAAGGTGTATTTTCGACCACTTTACGGGTAGGTCTGGACTTGTGATTTTCCATAGGCCATTTGGCATAGAGATAGAACCCACCAATTTTGGAGACTCTTTTAACTCATATGGGAACCCCAGGATTTTACTTGATTTCTTTTGAGCTAAGTAAGTATTTTATAAAAATCGCTAAAGTCTGGTCCAAATATGAGTTTAAGAAAAGGAAAGATAAAACAAGGATATCAATAAGTAAAACACTTACACATGCATAAGAAGCTTATAAAATGAGTATATAAGTAATATATGATATCAATTCGTGTAGATACGTTGAAGGAGATACGACGTTGCTTTCCGGTGTAACTTTCTTGTTTGCTTTGATTTCGTTGCTAAGGTACAGATATTCTATCCCTTTTCAGTAGGGGTTTCTCATGATTCGTTTACATCTTTCGACATTGGTTTTGAACTGTTATCCTTTGCTCTGAGCCTTCTTATTAGGGCTTCCCTATAACTTTGCTATGCTTCCTTTGATTGAATCTCATCGTGAGCTGTTTGATATGAACCTTCCGATTATGAACCTTTGATATGCATCTTTGATTATGAACTTTTGCTATGGACTATGATATGAACATTTGACTTGAACCTTTGATATGAATCCTTTTGATATGACTTTGCCTTGACTGTCGATTTGAGACCCGAGCTATCACTAGGCATGGGGTTCCATGTCCGTGTCATTGATGCACCAATGGCATGACTCTAGTGTGGTTGAGTGATGTTCCACACCGTCCACTTCTCATTATCGATTATGAGCTCGATATATATTGTATGGCCACTATCATGCTGCGGGCGTATGGATGCATCCTAGATTTGTTACATTATCGATATGTTATGATCTGTCGGTGAATGATGTCGGTGTGCAATCTGGCGTCTTCACGATCGGAACTAGCTACTCCATTGGTTCTTGAGGTCTCCCTCCTATTGGTTTGGTATTCCGAGGTCACCCTCCGAATACAATGGCTACTATTGGATACTAATGGCGACTATTGCCACTATTGATATTGATTTGTTTTGTTGGCTCGGGATGGATTTCCGACGGACCTTACACTATTGATATACCCATATTGTACCTTCCAGACACCCAACGCACTATATTACGTATTGATTATACATTACTCGGTACCCTTATGTGACTCATTCTACTACCATTCCATTCACGTCTTAGGGTTATTATATGCTTATTGAATTTGATTATGCTAGTTATGTTTTATGTGACTCACGATTATCCTGCTATGATGTGATTAATATGCGGTTATCCGAGTTACTGTTTCTATCGATGATATGTGATCTCACCATTATGTGACCCTACTGTATTGTCGGTGATCATGCTAATGTTTAATCGATAGTTTTGTACATTTTATTATGTACTACGTTCGATTGATCTCGTGGACTATGACTATCCGTTGTATCCTTATCGCTTGTTGTTGACTGCCATGTTTGCATTTCGGTTTATGCTACGGTTTGATTGGGTAAATGGTTCGACTTGTGACGTCGGCTTGTTAACTTGTTTAATTGCCTTGCTATGCCCTAGTTCATTTAATTATATTGCTCATCTGTATTTCCTACTTGTTACGTGTGGTGCCTTGTTTTGATTGCTATTTAGTACTTAGTTGTTGTAATCTTGGTTATGTTTTCAACTAAGGGTTTTGACACTGTGAATTGCCATGCTCACTTATTAATTAATTGCTTCCGCTTTTCTGTAGACATCTGTTTGGCTTGTATGTCTCGATTTCTGAATTGATTGTATGACATATATGTTGTGTGGATGCTACTTTGCTATACTTGTTTATGTTTCGATCTTGTATGCTGGTTTGTATGTGCTTGTTTATATGTCATCAATGCTTTGTTTTGCTTCGATTCTCCTTGTTATCTGCTCGTTTGGATATACGTATAATTGTGTTCTGCAGATCCTCATTGACTCATTGTTCTCATTTATTTGTGACTTTATTATCCGTTTCCTTTGTTCATTTTGCATTTGATTCTATTTAGCTTCGTTTTGTTATATCATTCCTTTGGGCTTTTAAGCTCGGCCGCATTTCTTTTCTGCGGTGTTAGGTTTAAAGATGGGCTTTGATGGGGTGAGAGTTGGATTATCGAGTGGATTAACCCTAGTTACCTTATTCGTTGGACTTGTTTTGGCGGGTTTTGTTTGAGATTTCATTTTATTTTAACATTTGGATTTTGTAAATTCCTTGTAAATCTTTGGTTATTATGACTTGGTACATTATTATTTAAAGACTTTCGCTTGAAAATTTTACTTGTATGTTACGATATGACACGGTGACACTTCTACCCTTGTCGGGTTGGGGTGTTACAATTATAGTATCGAGCCACTCTGAGCCGTTCGGGATGGTGGGGCAAACCTCATCGAGACGATGAGTCCCAGGGGGGTGATTGTAACACCCCAAGGCAAATCCTACATCGGTTGTGGCACGGAGAGATCTTTGGGCTCATAAGATAACATTCGCCTTACAATGACACAACGTTTTGTGGTCTCTGGGTGGAGTTCTTAGGGCTGGCGGTTAAGCGTGCTCATGTGAGGTAATCGGCTTGGGTGACCTGCGGAAGTCTTCAAATGAGGCCACAAAAACAAAGCCGTGAGCCCTCTGAGCAAGCGGACAATATTGTGGTCGAGATAAGGCGGGGTGTTACAAAAGATTTAAGCATAAAAGATGTATGCTTCTTATAGAACGAGCTTCAAATCTTCACAATTTTAGTGGAAAGGACTATAGTATGTGCTAGCAAATGTTTATCGATCCCAGAATGGATTGCAATAGTAATCGGAACACATCTCGAAGTTTTCAAATATTACCGGTTTACGGTGGTTTGATCGATTATTCTAATATATAATCCTAAAAGCGTGAAAATGACTAGATCATAAGAGGCGAGACAAATTTTTGATTTTAAGCATAAAAACTCTAATTTTTTTCTATTCACCCCCACACTTAAGTTATACATTGTCCTCGATTTGAAAAACGAACTTCAAAGTATAGAAATAGGGAAAAATAGAGATGAAACCAGATATTCTAATGAGTTTATCAGCTTAAATTCTCTTATTCCTAGTGTCCACTGGAGAAATCATTACCTGCACAAAATCTTATAAATAAACAAAAAGTTTTATTAAGAGGTAGCACCCCCCCCCCCACACACTTAAGTTCAACCAAAGGTTTAAACTTTGGGGCGTGACCATAGAAAATCAAATTAGAAACACACGGGTTGCCTTCCGAGAAGCGCTTGTTTTATTACCGAGTCATCAGTCTGACTCGAATCTTCCCGAATTCACTTGGCCACAGAAGCAGCCTTGAACATTTTGAAAAGTTCGGGGATATACATGAATTCTTCACCAGTAGCTTCAATATCGTCCCAGACGAACTTAGCAGATGGTTTCCAAGGAACAATTTGTGGGATTCTTCACGGAAAAGGTGCTATAAAGGTGATTGTTTGAATTCATTTTCGGAAAGCTGTTGCAATGAAACTTCATTCATTTGCTCCTTGTTATAATATAACTTGATTGATTGCCCATTAACAATGAAACTTCCACCACTTTGTCATAAGTTCGACATACCGGATGGATATCCATGTATAACGATATATGGTCAAACCATCTTGGTTGTAATTTAGGAGCTTTAATTTGAATTTCATGTTGGAAAGCATAACTTTATCTACGGCTTTGAATTCTTTTGAACTCTTAGCTTTTGTCGTGATAAGCTTTTGTTCTAGCTTTATCTGAGTTTGGAATTTTCATAAGCTCGGAGTCTTAATTCGTCGAGTTTGTGCAATTGCAAGAATCTCTTTTCTCCGGCTATTTTGAGATCGGTGTTACGGTTTAAGAGCCCGAAGCACGATGTTCAACTTCAAGCGGCAAATGACAAGTCTTTCCATACGAGTGCATGCGGGGTTGTGCCAATTGGGTTTTATAATCCGTCTGAAACGCCCACAAAGCATCGTCAAGTTTCTTTGCCCTTTGAAGGATTGTCCTTCTTTGTTTTCTCGAGTATTCTTTTGAGAGCTCTGTTGGTGTTTTCAACTTGCCCATTGGTTTTTGGATGATGGCGATTGCGAATCGATGATGAACTCCATATCTTTTCATGGTTTTCTCCATTTCTTTGATTCTGAAATGGGTTCCTCGATAAACTTTTCAAGGCCTTGGAATTCCATAGCGAGCGAAAAGCTTTTGAGGAAATTAACGACCACGAGCATCGTTCGTTGGTAAAACTTAAACTACGCCCATTTGGACACATAATCTATAGCAACGAGAATGTATTGAATTTGTGGGATTTAGGAAAAGGTCCCATAAATCTATTCCCCAAATATCAAATATTTCACACACTTGTATGCTTGTCAATGGCATTTCATCTCTTCGTGAAAGATTGGTGGTTCTTTGTGAGCGTCACAATTTTGAGCGAGTGTGTGTGCTTCTTTGAATATTGTTGGCCAATAGAATCCGACATCAAAAACTTTTTAGTTGTGGTGGAAGGATCATAATATCCCCGGTTGGGCCATGATGACATTAAATCAAGAATCTTACAGGTTTGAACCGAAACACATCGTCGGATCATTCCGTCGGGACACATTTGAAAAGATATGGCTCTTCCCAAAATATTATTTCGATTCGAAAAATTTGCTCCTTTGAGCATGAGTTAAACCTTTTATGAGAATTCCTCCTGCGAGATAGTTGGCAAAGTCAGCAAACCAAGGATCGTCAGTTCCATCGATGGTCATGAGAGTTTCATCGGGAAAGTAATCATCGATTTCTTCTTCTTTTAACTCCTCAAGATCGGGGTTTTCAAGACGAGATAAGTGATCAGCAGCTAGATTCTCTGCTCCTTTATTATCTTTGATTTCTATGTCAAATTCTTGGAGTAGCAGAATCCATCGAAGAAAGCAGCGGTTTAGCATCTTGCTTGAGTGAGCAGATATTTAAGTCTTGAATGATCGGTGGCTTATTTGTTTTGAGAGCACAAGGTAGATCGAATTTGTCGAATCACGAAAACTACGACCGATAATTCCTTTTCGGTGACGGTATAATTTTGCTAAGCACTATTCAGTGTCTTGCTAGAAAAATATATAGGTCGAAAATGTTTTCCTTCACGTTGGCCTAAGACGGCTCCAACAGCAAAATCGCTTGCGTCGCACATAAGCTCGAATGATAGTGACCAATTAGGTGAAACCATTATCGGAGCACTAGTTAGTTGATATTTCAATGTTTCAAAAGCTTTTATGCAATCAGCATTGAAGTCAAAGATAGATTCTTTCTCAAGAAGTTTTGTCATCGGACGGGATATTTTTGAAAAATCTTTGATAAATCGGCGGTAAAAACCGGCATGTCTTAAATAACTTCTAACGGCTTTGACGTTAGTTGGTAGTGGAAGTTTCGAGATAACGTCGATTTTTGCTTTGTCTACTTCCATTCCTGCACTGGAGATTTTGTGTCCAAGCACAATTCCTTGATTACCATGAAGTGACATTTTTCGATTAAAGACAAGATGTGCGACCGCATCTTTCGAGCATTTATCAAGATTAGAAATACAAGCTTCAAATGAGTCTCAGAAGGCGAAAAGTCCTCCATGAAAACTTCCATGGAGGTTTCTAGCATGTCTTGGAATATGGCTAGCATACACCTTTGAAAAGTCGCAGGCGCATTGCAAAGACCAAAAGGCATCGCCGATATCGTGGGTTCAAAGGACAAGTGAAAATGGTCTTTTCGTGATCGTTAGGATCGATTGGAATTTGGAAATATCACGAAAATCCATCGAGGAAACAAAAGAATTTATTTCTGCTAGTCTTTCAAGCATTTGATCCATGAGCAGGGTGGAAAGTGATCTTTTACGGTGGCTTTGTTTAATTTCCGATAGTCAATACAAACCGTCGACCGGTGGCGAGTTCTAGTTAGAACTAGTTCATTCCGTTCATTAGTCACAACCGTCATTCCTCCTTTCTTGGGAACACGATGAGCAGGACTTACCAGGGACTATCCTCGATTGGGTAAATGATACCGGCATCGAGAAGTTTTATGATTTTCTTTTAACAACTTCTTTCATGTTGGGATTAGTCGGCGTTGACGTTCTATCACGGTTTAATCCGCTTCTTTGAAATTGATTTTGTGTTTGCGAAATGGGACTAATTCCTAGGATGTCGAGATGTTTTCCAAGCGAAAGCTTGTTTGTGATTTTGAGGGCGAAACTAAACTTTCTTTCTCATTGTCCTCGAGCAATGAAGATATGACTCTTGAAAAGTGAGTTTTCCTCCAAGTAAGCATATTTAAGATGATCGGGGAGAGGTTTGAGTTCTAGATCATGGGTGGTTCTTGATGAGGATTTAATTCGCATCTCGTCATTGAAAGTTATTTCTTCAAAGTTTCTTCCTCCAATTTTTCTTCTACCGTGTTATCTCCTTCGAACTCTACTTTCATGAAATCATCAAACTCTTTGTCAAAGTCTGTTTCATTGATTTTTTCAGAAGTAGTCATGAATGGATCGGATTCGTTAAGTAATGCATCAATTCTTCGTCGATGACTTCATCAATAACATCGATGTTGAAACAAGTGTCATCAACTGGAATGTGGATAGCGCATCGCTTTATCGATTAGAAAGGTGATTCGATCTTCTCCAACTCAAGGTTGAGTTCTTTTCCTTTCACTTTGATGATTGCATCGGTATTTAGGAAAGGTCTCCTAAGATGAGTGGGACTTTATTATCTTCTTCCATTTCCAAGATTACAAAGTCCACGGGAAAAATGAATTACCGACTTGAACAAGCATATTCTCGGCAATACCCACGGGATATTGATAAGAATGCTTTGCTAATCGAATGCTCATTTTGTTGGTTTTAGGCATTGTTGCACAACTTGGAATCTGTGAATAAGGCATCAAATTGATACTCGCGCCAAGATCGCTAAAGCATCGCATTTAATATTATTCAGTACATGGAATAAAAAGCTCCCAGGATCTCCGAGCTTTGGTGGGATCTTGTTTTGGACAATAGTGAGCATTCTTCGTTGAGAAAGTAGGCGATATTTGTTCTAGCTTGCTTTTGTTATTATTTAGTTCTTTCAAGAATTTCCCGTAATTGGGCATTCCGGCTAAGACATCAACGAGAGGAACATTGAGTCTAACCTCTTTGATTATTTCAATGAACTTCTTATAACGCTCTTCCATTTTTTCTTTCTTCAAGCGTTGAGGATAAGGAATTTTTGGTGTATACGCCTTGACAGATGGGGTGGTTTTCTTTGTGGTTTGAGTTGTGTTGTTTTCCTCGGCTTCAACCTCACTATCATTGGTGATAGGAGTATTTTCATTAGGATTTGGTGGTGGATCGTACGAGAGACCACTTCTTGTGAAGACAACATTGATATGCTCATTTCTTGTTTGTGGTGGACGATCGTCTTATCATTTGATGGTTTTGGGTTGGACTAGGTGTTACTCGACAGCGAACGGATGGTCGAGAGGAATGTTGGTCGAGAAAGTGCATAAACTTGTTTTCAAGATCTTGGTTAGATGCTTGATGATTTTTGTCCTTGCTCAACTTTGGCTTTGAGATTGAAAAATTGATTTTTGATTAATACAATTCTCTCATGGTTTTCTCGAATTCGGTTTCTTCCATCTTTTGTCGGGGTTTTGTGGTGGTGGTTATCGGTTCGTGGTTGAGAATCACGGTTGTCATCCTTGGTCGACGATCTTGCCAATTTCGAATTTCAACCGTAATAGTTACTACGATATCCTCCTCCACGGTATCCTCCTTGGCGTAATTTGCTTCTCCTTCGTTAGGTCCACCCATAGGCTTATCGTCGCACTTCGGGCGATGGATGATTTCCTCCACAATTGTTGCATCCGTCTCGCATTTCCTTCATTTCATCCTTGATATCTTTGTATTCTGAGTCGATTTTTGAGGTTGAGGCTTCCATTTTCTCCATGAGTTTGAGGTATCGGTGTTTTCGACAAAAGCGGTTTTCGGAGGGTTTGGTTTTGGAATCTTTTGACCAATCGAGTTTGAGAAGTACTCGATCTTGAGCAATTGGTGTGCATCGTTGGGAGTCTTATAGAAAAAATTCCTCCGACATCAAGGATGCCTTGAGAAATTTCATCTAGTCCATGGTAAAGAATTGGATAATGGTTCCTTTGGATAGTCCATGTCCATGACACTCTGAAACAAATCTTTCATCGAAGCCAAGCTTCGACAAGTGATCGTTTGGATTTTGTGTGAAAGCGAATTTCTCCCATTAATCGATCAAACATGGCGGTGGAAAGAATCGACACAAAGGCTTGCCTTATCTCCTCCCAAGTATTGATAATTCCCGGGGTTAATTCATTGTACCATACTTTAGCATTTCCGGCGAGTGGTGATGGGAAAAGCTTTAGTTTGATGGCATTGACATTGGTGTCGCCATAATGGAAAGTGCCGCAAATTTCGATGAATTCGGCAATGTGCTTATGCGGATCGGCCCACGCACGACCATCGAATTGACGGTCTTTGATCATGGAAAGATGATGACCCTTCAAGGTAAAGTTGCCACCAAGGTTGATAACAACAATAGCACTTCCGGAGGTTGGTGCTACGGCTCGGTTGGTTCCCCACATGGGTTGATCGTCCGCCATGGTAAAAGGTAAATTGGTGAAAGCTATGTAAACAACTTTGGCTTCTACGAGGTTATCAAATGGTGGGTTTAGTACTCTTGGTACACAATTTTCCAATGGTATGAAAAGTGTTCTTCTTCGAATCAAACGTTTGGGGTTGGTAAGAGGTGTAATTGATTATATTCCCGCTGCACGAGTGTTCATACAATGCCCTAGAGAATCCAGGCAATATCTAAACACACGGACAAAAAAACGCAACAGTTTTCCGGGACGAAGGGTAACGGATCGATTGAGTTGTGATGAGCCGGTTAGATCAGTTTGGGTGAGTAAAAAGTGTAACCGGTTCGGTTGAAGGGCAACCGGATTGGTTGAGGCTTCTGAGAGAAATTTTTTTGGAGTGAATCGACTTATGGGGATTCAAAACTTGCTGAAACGCAATCAAATCCCCGGCAGGGGCGCCAAAAACTTAATGTGCTACGTGTGTACAAGTTTTAAATTTCTAAAAGGTGAATTACCAATATTACCAATAACACATACGAGCAAGTATACTTGTCCGTTATAGCAAGATTATGAAGGTAAGTCGGGATCGTTCGCGAGGATTTGAGTGAATCTAAGCACAAGTTCGAATCAACGAGTCTATCCAAAACATATAACAAAGCAATTAGATATAATGAAATTGGATGATTAAAACTACACTTGCTTAAACTAGTTTCATACCCTAGATTAATGTGATTGTGCTAACCTCTTAACATGTTAGTTATGATAATTAGTTGGTGTACTAATCTATTGTTCTTACAAGTTAAACCTTCGTCAAGATTTTAGTTCATAAAAACAAGCATTACGTTTAACCAATCAATTCAAGTTTCATAAGTTTACTTGTATAAACTTAAACACAAAAACATCCACTTGTTTCATCAAATTGCTAAAGAAATGGTCAATACAAAAGGTAACCGATCATAGACAAAAGGCTACAATTGATTCTCAACAACTAATCTTACGACCTTTTAGATGTTTCCAACCAATCCAATTTGATAATCAAAAAGTGTTTTTATTACAACCACACCTTAGTTCCTTTGTATAATCAAGAATAATGGGTAAAAACAATCATCCATAGACAAAATGATTATAACTAGTTGAATAACAATAAGTTCTTTCGACCTCTCGATTACTATCAACTAGTCAAACTTGATTAACAAATGTCACTATGAAACTTTAGCACAATTGGATCTTAGAATCAACTTGAAATTGAATTAAAACATGTTAACACAATCACTAACTAATCATATGATAATCAACATCATTTAAGCAAGTGTATAAAGAAACTAGCCACTCATAGCAAACATGAACATAAACTCGAACTTTGAACATTAGAAAACATGATTAAAGTCTTACAATGCTTGGAATAAGATTACAAATGGTGAAGTAATGATTCCTAAAGTATTGGGAAGACTTCTTGGTGATTGGCCTCCAAATGTGGAACTTCGGAACTCCAAACTTTCTGGACTTCTAAGGACGAATTTGAGAGCTTAAGAGCTTTGTTTGATGAGTAGAGAGATTTGTATTGAAGTGTGTGTCTCATATGCTCACAAAGGCCTCTATTTATACTAGTTCCAAAGCCTAGGGTATTAATTGTTGAACTTGGCCTCCAAAGAGCAAGGAAGGACTAGAATACACCAAGAAAAGGACCTAGAATCGTTTGGATGCAAAGGGAAACTTAGTGATGAAGATTTAGCGAATCTGAGTCCTCCAACGGATCGGTTACATGACCAACCGATCCGGTTGGTCTTCTAAAATGGGCCAACCGTTTCGGTTGCGGTGGCGACCGAACCGTTGGTGATGGCGTTATGGCACTTTATGGTCATTTTCCAACCGATCCGGTTGGATTCTCTGAGTTACAGAAACTTGATCTTTAACTTCTCTTTGGTAGCGAACTTGGTTCTTGATCACTATGGTCTTCAAAGGTGCTTGAGATCTTGATTTGTGTTGACATGCTTCAACTGAAGCAGGAATCTTCTATTTGTTGAACTTTACTTTACTTTTCCTTCCGTTTCCCTACACTTGGTTATAAACACTAGACAAACATCTTTTGATGTGATTAAGCACTGAAATAACGCAAATATAACCAAATAACATATACAAAAGCACACATAACGCTACAAGAAACATGTACAATCTTAGCGTTATCAGATGTTATGCAAGATGAAGAAAGTGATGAATCCGACACTGAGGATATTATGGAGAATGATTTGGAAATGAAGCCCGAAATGAATGAATTAACTAAAGTGGTTGAAGATGATATTCTTGATAAGCCGCCAAGTGATTCTGATATGGAAGAAATCGACTTATCTATTGATGACTTGATACCACTGGGTATTGAGGATGCTGATAATGACCCCGAGGGGGATGTGCTGTTATGTGATGGATTTCTTGACTCCTCTTTCTCTGATGAGTCCACCATTACTTATCCCGATGAGCCCACATGTGAAGACAAGATTTTTAACCCCGGGATATTCGACATAGATGAGCTTTATGCTAAAAACATTGTCCGAGATAAGGATCCTCTGATAGATGCCTTTATTATTGAGCTTTCACATCTTATCCCTTACCATGAGCTCCCGTATTCTTTTGAGTATTCTCATTTTGATTCATCATTCCTTCGTCCCCCCGCTAAACCGCCGGATGATGGATCATTCTTTCATATACCTTATGTGAGTTTGGGGTATGTTATCCCATTTGTGCTTAAGCCCGACATCTTATCCACTGACCCACTTTGATCTCATTCTTTCGTGAATGAGGACACCGATTTTACCATGGTATCTCTACCATTTTCTTCCCCAAGGACAAATGAATTCGAGGGACGAGTCAGGGCTAGCTACTCATTGATCAAAAACGATGGCGCTTCGTGGGAGCACCCCATGATTATCTCTATCTTCTTTCTATTTTCTAATAAGTGACATGAAGGGGTTAGCCTCTTGACTTCTCGTGTTTGGTTGTTTGTGATGTTTTGTCTAGGTTTTCCCGATGTAGAGACTCTCGTGCTCAAGTTTGTTTTTCTCCACTCAAGTTTCATGATCGATCTTGTTGGAAATCGATATCCTAAATCTTATCGACTAACGTTTATCTTTAAGCATACTTCATAAAGCGGCTTTTAGATTTTCGTTGATACCCTTGCCTTTAAACATTGAGGACAATGTTTTGTTTTAGTCTCGGTGGGTAATCTTGATTTGATTTGACCGCACTTGCTTACTCTTTGCCGTGTACTCTATAACCCCGTTTTCCTTAGAAAATGAAAAATTTGTGCAAAAATGAAAAAATTAAAATTTTTGTAAGCTTTTGCTAGTTTATGATTGAAAAGTCTTTGAGTTTCTTAGAAGTTACTTTAAATATCGTTTTCTTGAAAAAGTCTTTGCTAATTGCTTAGACAAGAGGCTATAAAATGCAATTCTAGCTCACAAGGCCAAGAATTTGCAAGCTTCCCTAAGTGATTTTAAATATGCGAAGCTTTAAAAAGAATTTGCTAGTTTCTAATAAGTGACTTTAAAAATGCGAGACTTGATATTATTTGACGAAGTATTAGCTAAGTTAATATATGTTTGACACCTTGTTGACTTTCCATTGGTGAGAGTAGGAATAGAATTTTGACTTGACGGGCGTGTTGAGCCTAGCTTGTTCCTTAACCATAGATAATTTAATTATCATTAAGCATCCACGAATCTCATTATTTGGGATTTTAAATTTGCGGAGATCGAGGAATGATAGAGTTACTTATGAGTTTAGATGCTAAGCGTGGAGTAGATGGTTCTCTTTAGAGCCCATCGAAGGTACTTATGGCTTTTTGTTCCCACAAAATTGTCTCACCCCATATTTGTGAATAAATAATTAAAGATGTTAAGTTTTTGACGATAGTTAGTTCTTTATCTTCTTTAGAGAATCCTTGTTTATGAGAGTTGGGTACACATCAAGGTACTGTCAGTGTTGCGGTGTAATAGAAAACTTATTCTTGATAGTTTGCTGCTATTGTTTCTATTGTTATAAAAGCCGTGGGATTCGGAGTTTGGCAAAAATTAACATGAAATAAAGCCCAAATGTATTAAAGTGAAAAATTCAAAGGCATAAAAGTTTTCTATGTCCGACGATACCCCGTTGTCATGGACTTCAAAAGGTGGAGGAAAATCCAAAGTCATAATAAGACTTGATAAAGCGGTAATCCGTTGAGTTAGTGGTTGAAAAAGACCGAGAGCCTAAATTGCAAAAATGTAAATGTCTTTGAAAGAGTGTTAAGCCAAACTTTGAATCAGGAGATATCTAAATAAAAGCACTTCTCTGGACTCGTATATGAGTTGTTTCGGTTGTAATAAAAGGATATCTCACTAAATCGTGTTAAATTAGGACCTTGATGTGGACCTCATTCTTGTGTGCAACGGTTTTCGAGGAAGATGGATAACTAATTAGCGACTTAGCTTCATATCTTTATCGGAATAAAAATTATCGAAACGAGAAACTTGAAGAAATTCATTTCTCACAAAAATGAAATAAAAAGAGGAAAATGGGAGCAAAATGTAATTACACAAGTAACTTCCATGGGTAGTGTTAGCATCTAAAGTCATATTTAACAATGATTTTGATTTTACGCTTAGTTTGGGGAATTGTAAAAAATCAGGGACGATGTATTCTATCCGTATGGTCACTCCTCGCTGAGTTGTGTTTCCAACTCCGTGATCCTAAAAATGTCATTTGAAAAATGTTGGAGTTATTGATCGACATGAAAGTTCAACAAACCGTCACTCATAATCGGAATGTGCTTAATCGTAATATCTATATGTGAATTAAAAGGTAAACGGGGCGTTTTTAAAATTAAGGGTTTCTTAATCTCTTTTGAGGAATCTTTGCTACTTTTCATAGGTTTAGTAGAAAGAGATTGAAATCTTTGGTTTTAGAAGCGTGAGTAGATTACATTGCGTGAGGACACGACAATCGTCTAGTCTGGGGTATTTTGGTATGTGCTAAAACACATACCATTTCTTCACCAAAATAACCAAGAAAGAGCCGTTTATTCCTAATATTTGTTGGTTTCTTGAGTTTATGCATGTGCAGGTACGGATATGGCAAAACACACAAAAGAAAGACAAATCAGACAAAAACCCGAGCACGAGAAGGAAAAGAGTGCAAAAGATGAAGTCGGGAAATTAGAAGTGAGTGATTGTGAAGATTTTGATGCTTAAAGGATGATTTTTGAAAGATTAAATAACCTTTAAAGAATTGGCATAATCAGTCCTTCAAGTTTCAAAAATTGTCAGAAATTACCCTTGGAGTTTCAAAGTTGTCAGAAATGGTCCATCATCTTTCTTATGATTGGCAAAAGACACCCTTGAAACCTTGTGCTTGAAATTCCAGAATTTACCCTTAACTTTTACAACTTTACATTTTATACCCTTTTATAATTAACTTTTCATTTGAAAAATCCTTTTAATAACCAAAGAGTCCAAAAACCAAATAAACCTCTCACTTTGAAAATTGCCCATCAATACCTTATCCATGAACCTTTACTCCAAATGGACCACTGTCATAATTAATCCCAAACGAACCGTCTAATTAATCCACTGTCGACCCAAAGTCAAAGCGGTAATAAAGAATTCCCAAAAACATTACCCGACCCCCTTTTTCCCCGATTCACCTTTTACCCAGTTTTATAAACCCTAAAATACCCTCTCCTCCAATTTAGCACAATTACAAAAATTAAGGGTAATCACGGAATTTAATGGTATTATCTGACATGTCAGCGATCCGTGGGAATGCTTGCCTCTGATTGGTTGTTGAGACATGGGCAAAGTGATCAAAGGGTGGAGATTGATTGGGTGATGATGGGACTTGATCTGATGGACGAAATGCGCTCAAAGAAACACACCTCATTCCTTACGGATCCTTACGATGGTACAAGCTCATCTATAAATACCACGAATTCACACGAGTTGAAGATATATAGTTTTAGTAGCTTGTATTAGTTTTAATTTACTTTTAAAATGTTTTTAGTAGTTTTCTGATAATTTCAATACTGTACTCTTCGTTTTGTACTCAATTTCAGTTTAATAAAAAGCATTTATAATCTCAGTTTTCTTATTTATCTTCAATTACTGTTTAAATCACTGCTTAATGCTTGTTTGATACTACTTTCAATCATTGAAGATTATTTTATCATTAACTCAGTTTGTTTAGTTCTCAATCAAAAATAACAAAAAAATAAGAAAAATATTTGAAAAAAAAAAAAAAATGTTCAAATCCTGTTTTTAAGCTTCATTAAGCTCATATCATTGTTTGTAGGGGTGGAAGCGGTAGAGCCAGCTCGTGAAAAGCTCGGGATCGGATCGATAAAAAGCTCGAGCAGCCGGGCCTAAGCGAGCTCAAGCAGAGCTCGAGCCTAAGTTTGGGCTTATTTAATAATCGAGCTCGAGCAGGCTCTATACAAAAAGCTCGTTTGGCTCATGAGCCTAAGCGAGCCCTAGAAATATATACGTATATATTTTCTATCGTATAAATGTGTTAACGAGCTCGAGCCTTGTGTTAACGAGTCGAGCTTTGTGTTAACGAGCCGAGCTCGAGCTTGTGAAAATTTTCACGAGTGAGCTCGAGCTCAAATGTGAGGCTCGAAGCGAGCTCGAGCTCGAGCTCGAGCTTTTTATATAAACGAGCCGAGCTCGAGCTCTGGCAGGCTCGGGCTCGGCTCGGCTCGTTTTCACCCCTAGCTGTTTGTATAAGTTTACTTAAGCTCTACATAGCTTATAGTGAGCTTATTAGTGTTTCAAATCCAGTTTCCCATTTAAAAACAAAGTCAGTCAATCAAAGTCAACTGAAGCTTTTTGGAAGCAGGATTGGGTTTAGTTGCTGGTTTGGATCAGAAGTTGGGTTGATTTTAGCTTGATTTGGAGTGGTTAAATGGGTATTAGATAGATAGTTTAGTTCTCAGTTGCAAGCCATAGTGGCTGGACCACTTGTAAGTTTTGAATTATCTCAGTTTTTAGATTAATAAGTAGAAGTGTTAATTGTTGCTTGATCATGTTTGGTATAGTGTAGTTAATTACTGATTATGGTTGTTTAGATTTCAGTTTTTCTGTTTTATAAGAATTGAATCATTTGCTGTTTTGATGATCATATCTGCATAATTAGGAGTAGGTTTATTTGAGTGTTAATTTTGATTTCACTGCACCATTTAGGTTATTTAGTATCATTGGAATCTGATCTGAGTAAAGTATGGTTTAAATCTGAGGTTTGGGTTGTGTTAATTTACAATTCAGTACTTAAAAGAGTGTTTGGGTCAGAATGATTAATTGAACTTGGGAGTTGTTCAGTTTTAAGTTTAGTTTCTAGAGACTTATTTAGGTTTATTAAAGTCATTTTAGTCATTTATTTGCACTAGCATTCTCTAAAAGTCAAAATCAGATTTAATCATTCATAAGTATAAGATCAATTGAGTTTAAGTATGCATTAGCTTGGTTATAGGTCTAGAAATCATTAAGTTAGCATAATTAGGTTTCATTATAGCTTATTACATCAAATAGATTAAATTAGAAGCATTAGAATCTCAATAAAGTCAAATTCCATTTCTGCTTTAAAAGTCAAAAAAGTGTTTTCTCAGTTCTGAATGCTCATGTTTCTGGAATTTTAATTCATACATCTTTGGTTAAATTGGTTGAAACTTTGGATTTTGAAACTCTTGTTAGTGGTTTATTCAAAAGTATTTTTGGAATCTTTTTGTGAATTTTCTAAAATGGTTAAATCAGCTATTCAAATTGGTCTATTATGCCTTGTTCACACACTCAGCATTCACTGAGTGTGTAACAGCTTATTGCAGAACTTGTATAGGGATTATTATAGCTTCTCTAGGGTCCAAATTTGGTTACAAGTTCCTTGCCAGGTGTTTTTGAGGTTGTGTTATCTGGATTTCAGTTTCTGGCTTATCTTGCAGCTTATTTTTAAGCTGAAAGCTAGTGGGTTAAGGCTGTTTGAATAGGACTTGGATTTGTGCTCAATTGCCTTTAACTCGTGTTTAATTGGTATTAATCAGTTACATTAGGTTGATAAATGTTGGTTTTAGCTTAGTACTGCTTCTTGTAGTTTCTGGTTTCATAATTTAGCTTATAGCTTATTTTAGCATAGCTTATTTCCATTAGTTTGCACCTCAATAGCATTTCCTGTGATCACAAGTCACATTTGATATTTTTCATAGCTTCTCAGTAATTTTTAGAACTTTTCTGGAATTTGTCATAATTTTTCTAGCTTATTTACTATTTTTCTGCATTTTAAAATAGTTTTTAGCACTTTTTATTAGCTTTTAATTAAAATAAATCAGAAAAACTCACAAAAATATAATTTCAATTTTCTTAGGTTAAGAAAAATAAAAAGTCATAAAAATATTTTAGATTTTTCCTAGTTTAATTCGTATTTTCTAGCCATTTAACTAGTTTTAAACAGTTTTAAATTCATAGAAAATTGAGAAAAAATCAGAAAAATACAAATTCAGTTTTGAAAATTCTTTTTAGTTAGTTAAGAGTTTTTAAAAATATTTTTGTAATTTTATCATATGTTTTCATATTTTTTAGTATTTTAGATCTATTTTAAAAGTTAAAAATTAGTTTTAAATTAAAATAAATTCAAGAAAAATCATAAAAGTTAGTTTTAAATCTTAGTTAAATTTTGAATTGCATTGTTTAGCTGTAGAATAATTTTAGATCACTTTTAGGGGTTAATTTAGAATTGTTTGCATTTAATTCACGTTTTAGTTAATTCGTAATTTGCGTAATTAGTTATAATTTGCGTTATTAATTGTAATTCCTCGATTGCATAATAGATTCAGTGCCCTTAATTGTTTCCCATTACTTTCCCTTTCCCCGTAGTGTAGAAATCCCCATAAATTCCTTATTTCCCATTCTAATTCCGAATAACGCGACGTGAGTTGAAAATTCCATTCATCTCTCGCTTGGAACGATCCGGGACTCAAACCTAATACGTTTGAGTTTCCCAAATACTACAAAACTCTATAATTGGTTTTCCGACAAATCATTACCCCACATTGACTTAATACGAAACAATTCAAGACGCGTCATCTTTGATTCTTGGACACCTAAAAATTGAATGTTATTTTTGTAGCACATTTCCTTGATCCAGATCTGTTTCCTCCTTTTCTTAGAACCTCGAATGTTAATAGAAAGGATCTTCATTTATCCACCATCAAAACTCCAATTATGTCTATCAACCTAGGTAGCGAATTGTGGCACCCTTTAACATCGTACCCCAATTTTTCTCCAACCTCTATGAGTCTAGACATTTCATGAATAGTTGAGATGCCCCTTATATCATTACGTTTAAATTTGGCAAAATGTGTCGAGCACTTACCAACTTTGGATTGAAGAGAGCTAGTTGAATTTTCCTTTTTAGTATTTTTGTAGTGTTCAAAACCTGGTGGGCGACTCAAATCTGATGAACTAGAATTGTCCAACCGATCCATTGGGATTTCAGGTATCTCCTTTTCACGAATAACATTATCTTCATTACTAGGGATACTTTCTTCTTGGTTCTTTGTCACATCGTTACCTATCTGAACTTCATGTGAAGCCTCATGTATGTCCTCTTCTTCGTCACTTTCTGATTATGAATTTACTTCCTTATCTTTATCAGAGTCGATACCCATGTTGGAGTTTGATTTAGTCTCTTGAGATGATGTATCATCAAGATTTATACTCCAAGATCCCAACTCTTGAACATGAACATCATAATCTTCTCCATGAATAGTCACCTGTACCACATCAGAGATAAAAGATTTTTGTCTAGTAGCCACACATACTCTTCCCAAGCTCATAGACGTGGAGCTATCATTCTCAAAAAACATAAACTTTCCCACCACTGATGCAACTTTTTATATAGGCGTTTGATCCCCATGCACATAGGGGAAGCCCGATATTTCCAACCACACCATTCTCTCATCCACATAGAATTTCTTGGACACCGGCTTAATCAATGAAAAGAAGGACTTCAATGTGTTATTGTTTTTGAAAGTATTGCACGTCTCCACATTTTGGAATTGCAAACAAAGCTACAATCCACCAATATGATGAATCTTAATATCGACAAAACCCTCTTCCCTACATAAGCGGTGTAGAAAGAAGATGCAATTTTATCTACCTCTTTGTGGAACAGTTAGGAATTAGAAAATTCCATAGTGAAGATCCATCCTGTCGGTGTCGGTCACCCCAAATGTTATCTAGCTTAAGTTAGCTCGTAGACTTGTCATTAGTTCGTTATTTAGTAGTTTATTTATTAGTTTGTAGCGTAGTATAGTTTAGTGCAACACCGTGGAGGAAGGACGGGTCTTTACCCACTTGTATCCCCGATCCACGGGCCGATAGGAGGTCGTATTTCATGTAACTATAAATACCCTTCCATCCATGGAAGGGGTGGTGCTTCTAATCTAATCTTTCACTTTTTGTAAACCAACTCTCTAGCAAGAACACCCTCTCTCTCTACTTTCTCTCTCTAAAATGGAAAACATGTATTTTGATCTCCCAAGACCACCCGAATCATTCAACACAATAAATATAACGATCCTTCAATTGGTACCAGAGCCAAGGTTATTGTGTTGTGTTGATTTGTGTGGTTTTGTATCATGGTTATGTTGGTATTTGGATCTTGTTATAAAATGTTTTTGTGCTAGTTTGTTGGTCGGATTCTTTTTCCTTCTATTATTTTGGTCAAAACAATTTGTAACAGTTCTCGATGGTGTTCTTTATTTGTATCAAAGTCCAACTTTTTTGTCCAAACATCAGTCCTCTTAACTATGATAATAAATGGTCATATGCTTCTTTTTTAGGTCAAATTGGGTCGAAATATAATGAGTCCGTATGATTTCTTTTGGGTTATGTTTATCCGGTCATCTTTGCTTATTCGTACCATGGTCAAAGCAATAAAAATGATACTTTTGTCACTTTTTCTGGGTTCCTTTGAATATGGTCGGAAAACTTAATCGGAAAACTCATCGGAAAAAGTTTATTTTCATCCTAGCGAGTTGGCTATTGAGTCACTTGCTGTCGTGGCGACTTAGTCGTGGCGACTTAGTCGTGGCGACTTAGTCGTGGCGACTTAGTCGTGGCGACTTAGTCGTGGCGACTTAGTCGTAGCGACTTAAGTTAGCGACTTGTTTACATAAATGGTTAGCGACTTGTTTTGGACAGAAAGGATGAAGAAGAATTCAGACCCGACCACATGACCAACAACAAATACCAAACACCAAATCAAGCTCGACCTTAGTTATTTTCTAAACATCATCGGTCCAACAATTGAAACTGAAATAAGACCATGAACGTGATTAAATCTCAGTCTTGCCACATCAAATCCATAACAACAACAAGACCTACTATCTACTGACACCCGCAAGACCCTCACATATCTCTCCTCAACACACATCTATCTAACACCAATCATCTAACTAAAATAATTTAATCTCAGACTCGGTTCAATCGTTCAATCCTTCACAGATTTTTTTGATTAAACCTTATTCCTCATCGATCAATTTAGAAGCGAAGCTTCATGTTAATATCCGAATACTATTAAGAATAATTGATAACAAATACATTATAATTATTCTTTGATTAGATAAAAGACCAACATCAAATTACAACAAATGATAAAACCTACCCGAGACCCTTTTAAAGGATCATGAAGCCATGAACAATTTGAATATGATACGGGTCTTGATTGGTTTTGTTGACTAGTATCTTGATGAAGGAAGTCGTGAATGATGTGATATATGATCGATTTGGATAAATCGAGTTGTGAGAAGTTTGGTGGTAGGCGTACATGAGGAGGGGCGGATAGTATTGTGAGTTTAGGGTTAGTCTAGGTAAAATGTGTGTAGGTTTTGTGATATATGTAACGGATTATAAGGAGTTGTTGGATTGGAATGGGCTTTGCAACGTCTACTATCTTATGGGTGATGTGAGCAGTGTTTAAACTTTACCCATGGACAAAATTATGGATTGAATGGTGGGCGAGAATTATATTATCAAAATATTTGTTATCCGATTATGTTTTATACAAAATATTGGATACAACTTTTGATACTACTTTTATAAATGAGTGGTAATTTTGGTATGGTAAATTTTCACGGAGGATACAAATTCACGGCTTGAGCTAAAAGTTGATGAAAAATGACTACGAGGTTTGTGTGCGGTATTATTGATACGTAATTGATGTGGCGTTATCTCCATATGTGGTCATTACTTATAGCCGTTGAATCATTGGAGGTTCAATTTCAGCAATTCCCATGGGAGATTCGGTGCTAAAAATGTCAAAGACACTTCATAGTCTAAGCAAAATCGTTCAAGAATCTTCAACGTCAGTCGTTAATTTTTTAAGATGTCTGCTTATGACAAGAACTTCTCGTGCAAATGGTCGTACACGTTATGATGCTTCCGAAAGTTCGAAACCATCATGGGGGAGAAACGTGTACTTTGATGTTTTACGGTCAACCTCAGGGAAAAGGTGTTTATTACACTTGACTTAGTATGGTTTGTGAAGTTGTCTACATTTGGGTAAATAATTGTTGATGGTATGATGATTGTTGTTGTGGTATGAGGGTATAATTGTTGATGGTATGATGATTGTTGTTGTGGTATGAGGGTTGATACTTTGATATATACAGTTTCACGTTGATTATTATGTCACGGCTTGGCTTGAATGGAACTTTGTTGACTACGGGGTTGTTTGTACGGTATTTCTTATTTGGCTTTGCAGTAAGGTTTTCCGGGCGTGTTTACTTATTTCGTCTTCTTTAAGAAAACCATTCCGCGAAGATGACTTGTTTGGGCTTTTATAGAGTGTGATAAAGACTTGGCTATTTAGTTACGTTTGTGATTCTTTCTCGCTTAACAACGTTGCTATCACTTCGGTGTCTCATTTTTTTTGAGAATGTCAAGAGGTTTTGTACATTGGGTACACCGTTTCTTCTTCACAAGGATTAGTACAAGGTTAAGTAACAAATCTGGGAAATTCTACTTCATGATCAAGTTTGGTATATCGGGTTTACTTCTCCATGTGGTCATTACAATAGCCGACAGATTGCGTGATTGATGTGTTTTCCAAAGTGTTGATTGGATGGTTGATGTTGTCGATGATGTTGGATTATGGACCGTTGATGAACCGCTGCATGTTCCCCTAAAACAGATATTCACTGAAACCAAAGTCGTCATAACACATTCAAGCTGACATTGTTTACGGTTTTGTCTTGATTTTGTAAAATCCATGAAAGAACATATTTCTCGGTTTAAATCATAGACTTGTAAAATCCGTGACAATGGAAACATCCTGGTATTAGTAAAGTGCATTTCGGATCTATCTTACGGTTTATTCTTGGTTTTGTAAAATCCCATGAAGAAACTATTTCTCGGTTTAAACCATAGAGTTGTAAAATCCGTAATGATGGAACCATCTTGGAGAAAAGAAAGTGTAATTCGGATCTTACTTGATCTTGGTGCTACGGTTTACCTTCAAAGAAGGGATAAAAGGATGTACTTCATGAATGGGGTGTGTGTTTGGATATTAGTCATGGCAGTTTGGTTATTACATGGTTTTACGGGGTTATGTGCTTCTAACCATGGTCGGGATGAAACCATTATCAAAGTTCATTTAAATATCAAAGAAGGCTAGATTTGAGCAGTTCAGAAGATGTGACAGCGGCGTTAATTCAGTATTATTTATTTGAGGTTGAAGTGAATTATCACGGGCGAGTGTACTTAGTATCTGAAGGTATCGGGGATGGTTGGATGAAGATTCTTCATGATCCTTGTTCGAGCTTACTATCATAAACGAAGACTTGGAAATCTAGTTATTGTTGGGTGTCTTTTACCTTTTCTTTTACCACTTGGGGGAATTGGGCTCATACCACCACAAAATAACTATCACTTTAAGGAGTTACGTTGTAGTGCTCAGTGTCACATTCATTTGTGGACTTTCAAGAGGTGATGTACGTCTATTACTTGATGGTTGGTTGGTTGAAGAGTATAGAGTACTTAGAGATTCAATGGAGCATGATTTCTCGGCACCGCTCTTTGTTTCATATGTACAAGTTTAAGTCACGAGTTCGGGTTAGTTTACTTCAGGGTCAAATTCATCATATTGGGTTTTCTCCATCAGTTGTCACTACAAAGAGCCTACTGAATGATAATGGGTTGGATTACATGTTTTGCTAAGAGATTTGAAAAGAGGGAGATTATGACGTATGAACACAACAGTTCATGCCTCGTTCTCTAAAGAAAAGAAAAGTATGCGTGTCGATGCGCTTTATCTTACGAAGAAGAAATCTTCTCTATTATGACCATTCTCATCAACATGCTTCATACTTTTCCATGCGCTTGGTCATCAAGTGAACCGGGCTACCAGTTGATTGTTTTCTCATTCCACTTTCTCGACTATAATGAAGATGGCGACATCATGTGCTTATTTTGCGGGAGAGAAGTGTGAATAGACTACATTTGGATAATGTTCACTTATTTAATCAAGAATGGCATCTCCGTATGCAATTCTTGAGGGAGAAAAAGTGTGAATTTTTGCATTGTTGATTGATATTTGAGAATATAAATGGTCATCGGCTCTAAACTCATGTAAGAACCGAGCTTCTTCTTATCGGGTCATCTTCACATGGGTTTTCTTCTCTAAGAGCCGTTGGTTGACATCTTCACTCGGATTGATGAGTTTATCGACAAAGTGCTTCCGGTTAATGCTTCACGTATACATCAACATGATGATTCGAACAATCTCTGTTCTTGTTTGATGTGATTGGTAGTTTGGTGTTACCATCTTGTGTGTTCGTTGCGGCTGATTCTTGATTTCCTTGATGAACATCTTTACATTCTTGTTTGATTGGGAGGATTTTAGTTAAGGGGATTTGCAAGATGTAAGTTAATTGGGATGCTTTTTGGTGATGTTCTTGTTTTGGTGAGTTGAAGATGTTAACTATCTATTCCCCAATGCACAATCTTGAAGAAGGTCGAGTCTGATCGGTTCTACATTTTACGCTACATGTTAGAAGACTAAAGGCGAGTTGCATTTAATGATCTAAAGACTTCTTCTTAATCAGGCATTTATCAAAAGATTGTCGGTTTAGGGAGAGCACTAATTGGGGAATGTGATATGTCAATTTAATCCCCAATTAGACTTGCTCATGTTCTTGACAAGTTGATTCTCACAAGATATTTCTTGAGCTAATGATGTTCTTCTCAATAAGATTTCTAGTATACGGGCTTACAAATGAGTTCTTTGATTACGAAGTGTCAAAAACCGGCAAGGGGCATAAGGAGACAAGCATCTAAGCGAGTAAACTTGATGAACTTAATACTTCTAAGTAATTGAAGATATCCGGGAAGACAAATGTTATTACATGAGAGAAACTCAAGGTTTGACTCATGGCGAGTAAACTTGATGAACTTAATTCTTCTAAGTGATTGAAGATATCCGGGAAAACAAATGTCATGACCGCAGAGAAACTCAAGGTTTTACTCATCAAAGCGTTTAGTGTTCTTATTCCAACTATGTGGGGAAGAGATGTTAAGTTAGTTTCGAAGATAAAAGAGGTACACAAGTGTGTGATGATCTCGATGTTATCACAATCATCGGGGAGAGAGTTGTGTACATTGGGGCTCAATTTGTTTCACTTGAGGGCTTAATCGGTGATTCGAGAGATATAATCACTTATTCGGAGTTGACATCCGTAGAGATTGTCATCCGAGAGATAATCGATGATTCGGCTGCTTCTTCAATGTTATCGGTTGTTCTCTCTTTGGGGAATGTGTGTGCTTGGGTCCTTGAGCTTCATACACATTCATCGGGGAAGAAAAATGTGAACATGGGGAGGTGTTCTTCATTCCCCTCATGATGTGTATTCGGGAGAGTTCTTGGATATTGGTGTACTTGGGTTCTTGAGCTTCATACACGTTCATCGGGGAAGAAAAATGTGAACATGGGAAGGTGTTCTTCATTCCCTCATGATGTGTATTCGGGAGAGTTCTTGAGCATTATACTAAGAGGCGGATTGCATCAATTCAACTACTTGGGGAAGTGTTTCTTGACACCTTTTGGAATGGATTGCTTGAGACTTGATGGAAATGAAATTTGAGAAGATTATTTAAAGTGGGATGATACGTTGTTTGTTCTTCTTGATGATATAACCCGAATGGAGATCCTCGATTATCGTTCTTAAATGGAGCGGTGGGATTTATGATAATGGTGTGCTTCTCTTGTGCACTGGCTAAAGCAAGCTTGAAATAGAGCTTGAATCTGCTCATCTTAAGGATTTTCGGTTTGGGGAAGCGCGAGTCTCACTTTCGGATGGTTCAATTTCTTTCTTGATTCAAGAGCCTCGGAAGCTTTGGTGGTGAATGTTTAAGAGTTGATGACTTCTATCTTCTACAACGTCTTTTCGATATCCTTATCTCGGTACTCGTATCATCATCTTCTTTAACTATATCATCTACTCTATCCTTGTATATATTTATCGAAAAACAAAATACAAAATTATAAAACCAACAAAACAAAATAGAAAAATATAAAACCAACAAAAGAAAATAGAAAATATAAAACCTTCAAAAACCATAAAAATCGAAAAATTTCAAAAACCAAAAATATGTTTTCTCAAGACATGTCTTACGGTATCGATAACATCTACGGTCTTAGAAATGTCATTCAATAATGGCACGGGACCATAGATGAAGTTCGAGCGAGGAGGTGTAAATATTTTTTTCTCAAAACATGTCTCAAACTATGGCTTCTGATTATTTGATTGTAACCGGACTTCAATAATGGCTTGCGATTACTCGGTGTAACCCGTGCTTAAACTATGGCTTGCTATTATTTCGATAGCAACCCGCTCTTTCAAAGAAAGGAAAGTGCTACGCTAAACAATTTTCAAATATTTCGTGCACTTATCCTAAAACAAAATGAGGAAAGTATGTCGAAGGATGCTTTGTTCCTACACAAATGTTTTCCGTCTAAAATTCTTGAGAAAAATATTTGTTGTTTTCTAAAATGGTGGTAAATGAGTTGCTTTAAAAACAATCGATTCGAGTTTTTCGATAAATTGCAAACTCAATCAATGACTTGATGCGCTTTTAAACTTTTCATAAAATGAGTCATTGATTGAGGGAGAATGTTTTCAAATCTATATCATCTAACGAGCTTTCTTAATTATCCTCGTGCTTAATTAAAAATGATAATTGCACGTGTCGAAGGACTAGGAATTTAGGATATGATTGTTAGGTTTAGATGATTAGAGTTTGATTAACACATAAACCCCATGCCTTATATGATTGATTGATATGTTGGATTGACTTTTATTAGTCGATTCTTTGTTTGGGTGATGTCGACCACCATATATCTGTATGTGTGTTCACTAACGTATGCGGTATATTGGTATATAAGAATGTTCCCGATCCGGATCCCACTATTGAATATGATTGGATGCGAAAGGAAAGGGTAACTATATCTTGGGTTGACAAATGAAGAAACGGACTTAATTGGACTTCAATGGAGAGTTGGCATAAATGCAACGTAAGAGGTCTCACGCATCGGCGAGATGGTTTTCTTGACAGTGAAAGAAGCGGAGCTTAATTGGACCTCGGTTGGCATTCAAAATGCAGCGTAAAAGAAGTCTCACTTGCATTTGCGAGACGGTTTTCTTCCAAACCCTACGGCAACAACAACGAAAGCTTCTCAACCACTAACGAATCTTTGTGCGGGGATACCATTTTAAACAATTTTGAATAAATTTGAATTAAATTGTTTTGAAAATGGAAAATATTGTTTTGAAAATATATTGGACTAAATTTTGAAAATCACGGACTTCATTTTATCAAAACTTAAGTCACTCAATTATCGACTTGGTCATGGATTGAGGGAGAGTGATTTAAAATAAAATATTTTCAAACGATATTTCTTCACAAAAGTTCCGCTTTGTACAATATAAGTGGTGATCTAAAGATTTAATGTTATGTCATGGTATGATTTTTCTTTAGAATCAAGGTCTTTCAAAATGAAATTTTTTGTTCTTGTTTGATTGTGAAATTGTTTTGTTTTACTTAAAGATCTCTTAAAAACTATCATACGACACTAACAATCTTTAATGTCTTAAAATGGTCCTTATCATCATCTTTCAAAATTGAATCTTGCCACGTCTTTCCCCAAAATTTTCTAAATGATTTAAATCGGTTGGGATCACAAATCTCAAATGGTTTGATATTTTGATCGGGGTAGAGATCGTGATTTAAATCTCAAATCTGTTTTAAATGGAATTGGTTTTAGTCCTTTAAAGGCACTCCGCCTCCATGTGCCAAACGATTTCAAATACATAATGCACATGTTGAGGAGGAGGATTTATCAAAACCGGATGAGTATTTAAACAAGGCCACATTTTCTCCCATGTTTTCTAAACCTAATTAAATCACTTGGGATCCAAAATCTCAAAGGGTTTGATATTTTTGATCGGGGAGAATTTGTGATTTAATAATGAAATTTGATAAAGGTGATCGTTTTGATTCAATTGTGCAGTGCTCTCTCGTATGTGCTAAACGCTTTCGAATCTCGAAGCATATATTGAGGGAGCATTTTAAAGAAAATAAACTATCGAGTACAAAAGCTTTTATGTTTTAACATAAAGTACCTTGATTGAGTTTTCAAATGGTTTCTTAATGGCTTTTGTGATCGTGGATGTGCTTCAAAAGAACTCTTGCCTCTATGTGATAAAATGATTTCAAATATCCTATGCACATATTGAGGGAGAATTTTACCAAGAAAATCAAATGGCTTTTTCTATGAAAATTGTGATCAAAGAAAATATTTCAAAGTCCTCTTGCCTCCATGTGCTAAACAATTTCTAAATCATACGCACATGTTGAGGGAGGTTTTCTAAATGATCAAAACTATTAAGGTACAAAATGCTTTGATCTCGTATCACAAGTACCTTGATTGTTTTTCAAATGATTTTCAATTGGTTTTAAGAAGGAATGAACAATACCAAAAGACCGACCAATTTACTTTATGCATGGTGTTATAAGGATGGTTAGGTTAGGTATTAGTTCCCACGATCCGCTTGAGCCGGGAGGGATCTACCGAGGACAATCCACTAGATAGTGTAGAGTCCTTAGGTATATTGAAAAAGGAGAAAAGTGAGATATGGGAAGAGTGCGGATGAGGCGAGAGCTAGTCTTGGAATAAACCCAACAAGGTTCTAGTTATGAAGTCTCGGTAAGCTTGAAGGGTTGAAGAATGAAAAAGAAATGAATGTGAAAAGGGTGAAAAGAAATAGCCCTCCATCAATTCAACCTTAGGGCATAAACGGGTTCAATACATATACTCTTGGTTGTTACTAAGGTAACACTTGGTATTGAAGACAAGGCGTCATGGACCCGATGGCGCCTTCGCACTAAACTTCCCAAGCCACTCAAGTTCCTCTTAAAGGGCTTGTTTCATTCTCACGGGAACCGACATAATCTATCGACTTTCTCTTAGAGATTGTTGATATTGAAGAAGGAGACCCTCTCCCTAGTCTCCGACACGAGAACCAAATGTGCACTATTGAGTCTAGAGCCAAGAGATCATCCACAATATCTCGTTAGGACACTAAATTAATGAAGACTTGCTTTTTTCACACAATGTGGAAAGTAAGTATATATTAAGAGTCCTCGCATTATCCTTGTGGTATTGCGGAACATCCAGTGATATGTAAAATATTCACGATGAAGATGGAAATCCTTCAGAGCCAACATCAAACAAGCTCTTGGTGGGTGACATGTGAGATCTTGCAAAGATCAAGCTTGTGACAAGCGGATAGAAACAATGGGAGATTCACTCTTGAATCAACCTTGGTCGAGAATGGAATTGACGAATACTTTTGGAAAAACCGTTCGATGTGCAAACCTTCTTTTCTCTAGCACGTCGAATGTGTATTCATGTCAAATTCAAAAGTATCTCGATTGAAAAATACTTTTAGAAAAACCGTTCGATGTGCGAATCTCTTCTTTTCGCTAGCACGTCGAATGTGTACTCATTCTCAAATACAAAAAGTATTTTGATTGAAAATTGATCTTTCTCATAAAACCTTCGTCGTATTGCAAAACTCTTTCTTCTAAGCAATACGCGATTGTTTTCAAATCATTTTCATCAATCGGTGAATCTCAATTCATTTGGTTCACTCACTCCGTGTTGTCTTCTTTGAGGCGTTCGGTTTGAGAACAACTAGAACATTGCGAAACCTGTCAAGGAGATTCTTAGGAATCCTACGATCACGAGCGATGCTTGTCTTGATCAGCGGGGAACCGTGGGCCATGTACCTCAATTCAACGAAAGTGATCAAAGACACTTTCGTGTGTTTTATTGCTAACTGTTGTTTGCGGTACATTTGGACGATTGCGGTGATCGAATTGAGGAGTCAATCAAAGCCGCATGTTCACGGCATCCACACTTAATTTGAAGAAATCATGGTGGTGCATATCTACATAACACGGCTCGATATTTCATACTATGCTTATGCTTTCTGCGCAAATATCATGAACCGATAAGGCTTCCGCTACTCGATGGAAAGATGTCATGATTCAAAAGTGTGAGCATGTCGGTCCGAAAGTCACAACTTCACATGATGGCAACACAATAAAGGGTGATCCGAGATTTCTTGTGGTGATGATCTCAAAAAGCTCGAAGATCATCAAAGATGTGGATCGGTTCAAAGGCCTCCACTTAAAGTACAAATCAATGCGGACTTTGAAGTTCACTACAAAAGCACAAAGATTGCGAAATTGAAGAATTGAAGTCTGAGCTCAAGAACAAAGACAAGAATAGAATGCTAGGATTGAAATGTAAAACATGGGGTGACCTCCTTAGGGAGATTGTTAGGAATTAGAAAATTCCATAGTGAAGTGTCGGTCACCCCAAATGTTATCTAGCTTAAGTTAGCTCGTAGACTTGTCATTAGTTACGTTATTTAGTAGTTTATTTATTAGTTTGTAGCGTAGTATAGTTTAGTGCAACACCGTGGAGGAAGGACGGGTCTTTACCCACTGTATCCACGATCCACGGGCCGATGGGAGGTCGTATTTCATGTAACTATAAATACCCTTCCATCCATGGAAGGGTGGTGCTCTCTAATCTTTCAATCTAATATTTCACTTTCTTGTAAAATGGAAAACTCTAGCAAGAACACCCTAAAGCGATCCTCTCTACTTTCTCTCTAAAAACTGGAAAACATGTATTTTGATCTCCCAAGACCACCGAATCATCAATGGCACAATAAAATATAACGATCCTTAAAAGTTACATTCAAGTACCAAACTTTATTTTTTTAAAAAAAGAAAAAAAAAAAAGAATACAATTTTAAATAGTTTTATCCAATTTTGTGAGCTTACATGTAAAATTCTTGATTGTCATAATTTTTAATAAAACTTTATAAACTAACAAATACTTAATAAATTATATGGACATGAACGAATGATCACAGGAAAATAATAATAATTAAAAAAAAATGAAAAACAAAAAAATTGTCCTTCCATCATAATAACACAACAATAAAAAATAAATAACTAATTAACACGAGAAATCATAAAAGAAAACCTTTATTTGTTATAAGTGACAATATCAAAGAACGATCGAAACATGATTGTTTAAAGATTATATTATTTTGTTGTTTTGTTTAAATTTCATGTTAAAACCAAGCGAAACTATATACTTACTTTTTCCAGAATAAAAAAGCTAAATCTTAATTTTTCAATGGATTATGATTTTATAGTTTTAGTGTTACGTTTTAGGTTGGGTTATTCATTTTTGTGCACACCTCTATCAACCGTATATATAAATGAGAAACCAACAACAACAACAACAACAACAATCCCGCCAGGTCAGGGTATGTGGGAGGTAAAATGTAGACAGATCATACCCCTATCTCAGGATAGACCCGAGAGTAGAGAGACTGCTTCCAACGAGACCTTCGGCAAGTGCAGGTGTGCGGGTGAGAAATAAAAGAAAGAGAGGTGAGAGCAAAAGGCAAAAAAACAACATGCAAAAATAGGAAAAAGATAGCAGACAAACAAACAAAGCGCCCAACAAGCACAACAAAGCAGACACAAAAACAAGAAACCCGAAGAAAGTACCAAGCAAAAAGGCACAAAAGCAAAGGTCATACAAAAGGAGCCAAGGCACAAACAGCAGACAAACCCAAGGGCAACACATAGTAAAGCAAAACAACGCACCGGGGGCTAAAACTAGGGCAGAGCAGAAAGGAGGCACCAAAACCAAAAACGCAAGAGGCAAACAAAATGGGCAAACACAAGGGCAACACTGAAAAAAAGAAAACAACGCACCGGGCCTAAAGCTATGGCAGAGCAAAAAGCAGGCACCCAGCCAAAAGTAAGGCGAGGCAACAAAGAGGCAGCAGCAACAACACCAAGGAGACCAAAACCACAGAGCTCTAGTCTAAACAACAAGCGCAGATACTACATGGATCCTAATTCTATCTCTCCACGCCTTCCTATATGAGATCATGTCCTCAGACAAGAGAAGCTCCTTCAAGTCGAGCTTAATTATATCATCCCACCTGGGATTGGGTCTACCCTTTCTTCTAACGCCATCTACTACGAGCGCTTTGACTCTCCCAACTGATGCTGTTTGTGGCCTTCCCCTGACATGCATGAACCATCTCAACCTTCCTTCTCTCATCTTCGAAATAATGTTCCCAATGTGATAAAATAAAAACCGAATGGAATATAGAAAAGTAAAAAAGCAAACATTTTTTTTTTATATATATTTAGATTTCCATAAATAAAAGATGTAGTGGTAATGGTTTGGTGTTGAGGTCAAAAGGTGAGTCAAACCCTTGAAAGTAAAGAAAAAGAATTGGTTCCACTTCTCGCCAGCCGCACTATCGATATGGAATCAATGCTGTTGACAAGTCCATCCTCCACAGCCGCTATAAAGCCCAACGCAATACCAACATCAACCAGTCATCCCCTCTTGTTCCGCTTAAGCAAACAGCAACAGGGGCCGGGTGGGGTAAGGTGTTGCGCGTCAAAAATAAAAATGGAGGCCAAGTTGTGGGGAGGGAGGTTTGAGAAAGGTGTGACGGATGCGGTTGAGAAGTTTACGGAGTCCATTTCTTTTGATCAACACCTTTATAAGCATGATATCAGGGGCAGTCTTGCTCATGCCAACATGCTCACCAAACAGGTTACTATCTATCTATTAATACTACTGTATTAAACAAGGCTTTTTGCCTATATATATATATATATATATATACTAGAAGAATACTCATAATGCGGCGGCGGGTCTGATGACTATTTTAGGAACAAATGTTTTCATTTTACGTCTAATTCAAGTAAGTTTCTCTTTTCAACTCCGCTTCTTCCTGACTACTAAAGAAAACTTATAAAAATATATCAAAATAGATGTTGAATTAAAGCACAAAATTTTAAAAAGATGGTGAAATTAGATCATAAAAAATTAAACGGATTAAAAGATATTTAAATTTAAAAATAAATGTGATTAATTGGTTAGGAAGTGACATATGTCACCCCATTATTATTAATTTCTTTATTTTAGTTTGTTAGAAACTCATATCTTTTTGTTATTTTTTAGTTAGAGAAGTGACATGCGTATCATTCGATGATTAAACTCCTTATCTTATTTTTTTTTTAATTCTTTCTATAATAAGCAGTAAAAAGTCTGATTTTTAAGCCTTCAATTTTAGAAGGCCTAAATCGATATAAAGTAGTATAGATATATATATATATATATATATAGGGAAAGGATCAGTGAAGAAGAAAACTAAAATGAGAATAATAAGAAGAATTTGTAGCCACACATTTCAAATAAGGAGAGATTTTGAAGGGAGATCGTCTATTTTAATAAATGCATCTGAAATGTGTGGTTGTAGTTTCTTCTTATCCTTCTTATTTTAATTTTTTCTTATTTAATCTAACTCTATATATATATATATATATATATATATATATATATATATATATATATATGTGGAATTGCTTCATTATTAATTTAACTACACCCATTTTTAATCTACCTATTGGTTACAACTTTCTATCTTCATTTCTGAAACCAAGTCGACTATTGTATCACATAAACTGTTAAACAAATATTCTTTGAACCCACTATACAAGAGTTACTAATATGTATGAGTGGCTAGGTGAAAATGTTACTCTGCTTAAATGGTTGATTGTATTTATTAAGACAAATGTAATCCCATCTGTATAAGATGTTTGATACAATAATGTTTGTCGTAATGCTACATTTGCCCTATGCCTTTTATCCGGTTTATTTATGATATGGTTTGCGCTCTGCATTTATTAGCTATATCATCAAGTTTTCTCTTAAACTAATCATCTAATAGGAGCATTAAGTTTTGACTTTGTATCTTGGAATGAAAGTTCCTGGTCATATGTTATGATACAATCTATCTGCTTAAATTAATGGGTATTTTGCCCCTGAATATCATCAAACATTGGAATTTACTGACATCTCCAACATTGGATTACCACAAGTTAAGTTAAATAAGAACTAATTTTGCGCATATACAAGAGTATGCACTCTCTAGTATGTATGTTCATTTACTAATATTTGGTTTTTGATTCTGTTTAGTTTTCCCAAAAAAACATAATTCAGGTGCAAACAGCTGTGTTCTTATGATTGTCTTGATATATAATTACATGAGACATTTGTAGTTCTTCATTATATATATATTAAACATTAAATCATGAAGCGAACGGGGAAACCTTTATAATTTCATTGTTGAGGTTTGATGACTGCTATGTATCTCACTATAGTTATTTTTCTTTTTGAACGCCATTTCATTAAAAATAAAGCTAGCAAGAAGATAGATGAAAAGGCAGAAAAGATTACACAAAGTTCATACAAGAGAAAATCGGATCATAAATCCAATTGATATTACTTTTTCTACTCCTATTAGTAATCCAAGAATGTGATAAAACCTTAATTTCTTTGCCTAAGGAGTCTCTTCTCGGAGGTTTAAATCGTAACACAAGCTTGGTTAATTGATAGGATATACACACAGGAACATCGTTTATTACATTTGATAATTTATTAGCCTTAATTTTCCAAGTTTTTTTTACCAACCCGTGTATTACACGGGCCTTAAACTTGTTTCTAATAACTTGGGACTTATTTACAACAACTTAAAGTTTATAATTACTAAAATGTTAGTTTTCGGTGTCGGGTTTCAAGAATGAACAACTTGTACCCGAACTGATTAACGGCTGGCATTAGTCGGGTTTGGGTTATACAGGTTTCAGGTTATCCAATTAGCGTATATACGAAAGCATCTTACTTGGGTTAATCAGATTTAACATATGCGTTAAAAAATCCCTTAATCAGTTTAGCTGAATTTGTAAACAAGATAACCGAAATCCATACCAAATATTAGTCGCTGGAAATTTTGAAATTTGATTAACCGATTTTCATTCAGGTCAGGTCATTCTGGTCCGGGTAAAACGACACACCTAGTTTAATTTTGGAGTTTGTTACCAAGGCGAAAAATTGACATGTATATTTTAGCTGATTAGACTAATAATGTTCGTATATTAGCTAACTAGTAATATGAGATACAAAAAATTTCATACTCTCGGCAAGGATATTGTTGCTATCACATGAAAATAGTTTACTTGTATCTTGTCTGGAACTTAAAAGTTGTAAATTTGGGATCTATGTTTAAATGTGCTGTTTGTAGGGATTGATGAGTTCAAGCGATTTGGATAGTATTGTTAAAGGGTTGGAACAAATAGAGAAACAAATTGAAAACGGAGAGTTTGTGTGGAGGAGTGACAGAGAAGATGTACATATGAACATTGAAGCAGCTCTTACTGATTTGATTGGAGAGCCTGCCAAGAAGCTTCACACCGCTAGAAGTCGAAATGATCAAGTTTCAACAGATTTTCGCTTGTGGTGTCGTGATGCTATTGATACTATTCAAGAACGAATTAAATATCTTCAGGTTATTTACTTTCCTTGATTTTTGGTTATGCCTCTTGGGAATCTTTTGTGTTTGAGATTGCTTTGTTAATTGCTTATCTGTAAGAGAGAAACATTTTTCAGTGTATGAAAAAAACTGCTTATTTTACTCTTACATAAGCAGAACTCCTTAAAATAAGCAGATTAGCACATTTAATAAGCAATCCCAAACACCCCCTGTAGGTGCTGGGAATCGTATATTTTTTTCCTATGAGATTAACTATGACATCGATATTAAATTTAGTTTTTCGACCATTTCCCTAAGGCAAGAGCGGCTTGTTATTGAGTTATAGGCTTATAGTCTGTAATGGCTTTGGTGCCAATATGATCGATATATCGATAAATGTTAATTATTTGTATTTTGGAAGGTTGCTTTGGTGAGCCTGGCTAAAGAGAATGATGGGGTGATTGTTCCTGGGTACACACATTTGCAGAGGGCACAACCTGTTCTACTTCAACACCATATTCTGGCATATGTTGAAATGGTATGAGATTACCTATCCAGCCTCTTAGAGAAAGCACTCATTCTTAATAGTTAAAGTTCTGCTAGATCCATTTTCATATATTAAGCTTTCAACTCGTTATAAATTCTCGTTAACAATGGATGAATTATTCTTGTGTAGCTTGAACGGGATGCTGAGCGTCTGCTAGATTGCAAAAAGAGGCTGAATTTTTGTCCTTTAGGTGCATGTGCATTGGCTGGAACTGGCCTACCCATAGATAGGTTCATGACTTCAGATGACCTGGGTTTTTCAGCTCCAATGAGGAACAGGTATAACAGAGTAATATTAGTGTCTTTTGTTGCAGTGGTTGATTAGTTACTAACATCTTCACTGAAAATAGCATGGACGCAGTTTCAGACCGTGATTTTGTTTTGGAACTTCTTTCTGCTAATTCAATCACCGCTGTTCATCTTTCTCGGCTGGGTGAAGAATGGGTATTGTGGGCGTCAGAAGAATTTGGCTTCATCACACCCAGTGATTCGGTTTCAACTGGTAGCAGTATAATGCCTCAGAAGAAAAATCCTGACCCTATGGAACTTGTTCGTGGAAAGTCTGCTAGAGTTATAGGAGACCTTATGACACTTCTTACATTATGCAAAGGGCTTCCACTTGCTTACAACCGTGATTTGCAGGTCTTATTCATTCCCTTCAGGATTGATTACATCTTCAAATCGGGTGCCTTTTATAAGTCTCAATAAGCATTTTTTGTATTGATTACAGACAATGAATGAAAACAAAAATAACGTTACTACATTGATATTGATATTAGTAGTACTACCTACATAAACATCGTGTTTTTATAGAAATGCAACGGGTAGATATCTATCGTTGATCCAAACTTGTCATCTTAACCATAAAAGTCAGAGCGCCACTGTTAATTTTTAACAAAAATAAATGATTTGTTTCTTATGATATATCTTACCCTGTAGTTCTCTTTGAACGGTAATTTGACAGTCTTGGTTTCCGGTTCATTTATAGGAAGACAAGGAACCTGTTTTTGACAGTGTTAAGACCATTATAGGAATGCTAGAAGTGTCAGCTGAGTTTGCACAGAACATCGACTTTAATGTGGACAGAATACAAAAGACTTTACCAGCTGGTCATCTAGATGCCACTACGCTTGCAGATTATCTTGTTCACAAGGCAAGTCGAATTATTATCCTTAAGCTATACATACCTTTTTGTGCAAAATGTGAATATTAGAAGTTTTGTGTGTCGGCACAAGTTACTCTTAATTTATGCTGGCAAAATGATTGGGATTCTCGGGTAGGGGAAGATTTAGGTATTTTTTGGTATGCATCTGGACAAGTTGGTTGGGTCAACATACACCTTTCTTTTTTCTCTTTTCCTTTTTTGAATTATATAAATTTTAAGTACTATTAAAACAACTTTTTTATTTGGGTAAATTGCAAATTTTGTCCCTAATGTTTCTGAAAAATGCAAGAAAACCACCAAAAAAAAATCCAATTTATTCACTGAAGCTGATGTGGCGTTCCAAACATGCCACCGAAAGCTAACGAGCGTTAGTTCTCCCATTAGTCAAGGTCAAACGCATGTGAAATGACTAATATACCCTCATCTTCTTCTCCACTCTGACACCACATCACAAACCCACCCAGCACCAGCACCCTCTAAAACCACACAACCAGCACCACCACCCTCTACCACCACCATTAAATCCCTTCTTTCTTTCCTTTTTTTTCTTTGCAAAGCTGAATGCACCACAAAAGTTTTATTACCAGGCAAGTACAAAAAAATAGGTGAATCCTTCATTACTCATCAACTGTCAAAACATATATGTATATCATATTATTATTCGCCTCTTAAATCATATGTATAAAACTATGATCAGTGGCTCTAATAATGCATGATCAGTGAGGTCAAGTGGCTGGCTCATTGGATTTGCTTGCAAGGAAATATGGCAATAAGAATGTAACCACATAAATCAAAATTATGGATAAAAACCTTCTATTGATATTAATATTATTAATCAATGCAGTGGCCTGAGATAAACATTGTTATTCTGTTCCAATGACATTTTATTCCTACAGTAACCTATCTGATATAACACATTTTAGTCTGCCCCAAACGCCCCTCGTTTTTCTAGTGACCTCATATATGCACCTGATATGTGCACTTGCAGCCCGTTTTAAACACTCTTCGTTCATGTTATAACCTGATCCAAACACTTTTCACTAGTGTAGTGACCTGATACCAACACATCTTATATTCTTATTCATGCAATATCCTAATCTTAACACACCTAATTTATGCAATGACCTGATATATATAATTTTAGTCTGTCCCAAACACTCCTCGTTACTGCAGTGACCTCATCCAAACGCACATTATTTCTGCATAAGTATGATCCAAACACACCTTATCCTTATTGTTGTAGTAACCTGATTCAAATAAACCTCATTTTCGCAGTGACCTACTTGATGTATCATATATATACGCCTCCAATCACTTCTCATTTCTGCAATAACATGATATATACGTTTTTAGTCTGCTCCAAACACACTACATTTCTTCAGTGACCTGTGTGCTCCAAACACACCTTAATTTTGCAGTATTCTGATCCAAACATACCTCATCTATGCAGTAACTGATATATACATCTGATATATGTACTTTCATTGTGACCCAAACACTCTTTGTTCCTGTAGTGACCTGTTCCAAACACCCCTTCATTGTATAGTGACCTAATAAAGATTTCATTTTATTTTTGTTCTATTCCAAACACCCCTCATTCCTACACTAACCTACATGATATAATACATTTAGTCTTAAAAAAAAAATTTGTATTGACATGATGTATATATACATATGACAAATACATTTTCAATCTGCTTTTAACACTCTTTGTTCATGTTATAGCCTTATCCAAACTCTCCTCACTAGCATAGTGACTATTATGACCTGATCCAAACACTCCTTTCAGCAGTATCCAACTTTATTCCTAATAATACAGTTGGAAGTAGTATTTGTGTTATTATAAATTGCTTCTTAAGGACACGAGTTACTGATAGAAACTCGTAAGACCAACATATAAAATATTTCTCATTATGCATATTGTTTATGAGAATTTGAATTTATCTTATCACCAAACATCTAAAAATACGATATGGAAATAGCTGACATCATCCAATATAACTTTTCATTTTTCATGCCCCGTTCCAATGTTCCATATATTTCATATTTTCATCAACTAATGGGACCTATGTAATGTTTTCATATCTTCGTAGACCAAACAAGAGAACTAAATGGATAGATTCAGACAGGTTCTAGGATGATCTATGTTGGGCTAGACTTGATACATATGCTACACATTTACATCTTTTGTAGATTGATGATAGCCATAAGAAATTTATCACGAATGACGCTTAAATTCAAAGCTTCTTAAATATTGAAAAGAACAAAAATCTCTTGTAATTAGACAACGCCAATGGTATGTGTACAATACATACGTACTAAACACATGATGTATGCATGTATAGATCCATATGTTGATTTAATTTTTAGCCATTTTGTTATTGTGGTTGAGTGCTGACTGACAAAAAATCATATTATGTAGGGTTTACCTTTTCGAACTGGACATGACATAGTTGGAAGGGCAGTTGCCTTGTGCGTTTACAAAAGCTGCCAGCTTCAGGATCTGAGTCTTGATGAGTTCCGTACTATTAATCCAGTGTTTGATGAAGGCGTTTATGATTATCTTGGAGTCGAAAATTCAGTTAAGAAATTTAGCTCATATGGTTCCACTGGTTCGGAATGTGTAGCTTATCAACTCAACTCGTGGATTTCCAAGCTCAAATAAAATTTAGTTAATTTACTCGCAACTTTCTGAATTAACTGCATGGTGTTATAACCAAGGCATGGTTTTTGCTTGATGTATTTCATTATTTCAAATTTCTCTAAATAGGCACTCTTTATCAAGTCAATGGAGGGTCCTTGTTCATTTTTTTGTGTTTGTACTCATTCTTCTTGCTGGTTCTTCTTAATGAATGTGTGATTTTATATTGCTAATCCTCAGCAGTTTGTATAATCTTTGTAAATTTGGCGGTTCTCGCCTGCTAGGTTTCAGTAATTATAATCTCTTTTACTAGGCTTTGTCTGAATGGATCGGTATTAGTTTTGTACGAGCGCGGACCAATCTATCTATGGCTGGAAACAAGCTTGTATAATTACAAAAAAACATTAATGCTTGGATGGAAGAGCAAGGTTGGATCAAGTGGTTAACACTGCTTCTGGAGAGCAGTCGAGGTTCAATCCTCACCCTTGCAGGCCGGAGATCCTTTTCTACCTCTGGTAGAACAGGCAGCCTCTCTACCTGTGTAGGGCCGTGGGGTATGGTTGTTTACGTCTTAACCTCCTCCATACACCGTGGAAGACGGTATTGGGACTCATAACCCGTGGAAGACGGTATTGGGGGTTACTTTTTACTTTTATTAATGCTTTGATGGAAAATGATGGGGCAGTTGAATATTTGTTTAATCTTTTTTCTGAATAGGTTCTTCCACTTGCAACAAGTTTGCTTTAAAGATGTAGTTGGATATAATCTTTTCTGAATGGTTGTAGAAATTGTGAGTTTTTGAATTGGTGGTTTACATTGATTTTTTTATTATAATTTGTGAGAAAGTTGAATAGTTGTGCTGGTTTGCTGATGTGATTTCCCTACGGAGGCAAGCCAAGGCACCAAGAAGCTCATCAGGACTCTATTTTATTACAGGGGCTACACTATTTTCTTTTTTTGTATAAAATCTTGGGAAAACATACCACAAGTCGATAAAAGTTGATACATCTTAAGTTTTACCTCATAATGGGAATGTATTTGATTACTTTCAGATAATCAATTTGCTGATCTGGATTAGGGTGACTAAGTGGCTTTTGGTCTAAAGCGTGTTCATTCAACACCTGTTGTTCTATTATAAATTATAATTATAATGCTATAACTTTGAATACTGATAACTAGATTTGGTATTTTGATCGCACATATAAAACTAAAAGAATGGTTAAATGTGTGTTTGTCAAATAACTCAACCTGCTATGAAGCGTTCTAGACTTGCGAGTACAATATAGGTTTAGAAGGCCAAAACTCAGATGGTTCTCTATTCACAGTATATGGTCAACAAACAATGGGCACAACCGGGCAACATGTATAAACATTGAAGTAAAACATAAAAATTAACTGTAAATAGGAGGTGTGTCTTCCGGTGTTGAGATCTGGATTGATATGAAAATCCAACATCATGTTATATGACCATACCAGATCAAAACAGAACACTTAGGTTACCAAATGCCTTGTTACACTAAAGCTTAGAGTCTGACAATTAAATCGTTTAAGCACAAGGAAAATCCATCTAAAAAACATATATTCTGGATATTTGGTCGGATTACATTTTGTCTAAACAGATTTTCAAAATTAATTTGTCAAATTTTCAAAGGTAAATATCGTTACAGAATTAAGATGGCATAAAACTAAACAGTTTTCCGTCACCATATTTCCTGCTCAGAACATTTCATACAAGTTTTCAATTAGAATTCTTTCCGAACCCTAACGCTAGAACAAGATACAAAAGAAATAAAATTACCGTCAATCAATACTGCCTTTGTACACTCGTACTTAGATTAGTAGACCTACATTCTAATGGGATATTTTCTCCAATACCCATTTCGATAATATGGACATCCAAACACAAACCCTCATTGACTCCTCACTGAAATGTATTAGTATAACTCCTAATCCTGGGTACGCATCACCATTCACCGCAAATCAATCAACTATTCACAGAGCTTCACAACATCAAGATAACAAAGGTGGAACTTTTATGGTTCTGTCATTCGTATCTTTTTCGTAGGGTGCTGCATATCTGATTCCAAACCCGAGAAGTTCTCAGAAACATCTAGTCCCGTGACTTGCATATCAGGAAATCTAAAAGACGACCCAGGTATCATACCCGTTAAAGATGTAGGATCATCGTTTCCGTTACCATCAACCATCTGAACGGACTCTGAAAATGTTTCTTGTACTGGTGATCTTGGTGGATCTCTTCGTTTTTTTGAGATGTGTTCTGAATCAAGTTGTCTGATATCATCAACTACTTCAATAGAATCCTCGCTGGATACCGATGCTTCTGGTGATGATTCAATATTGTTGTTGACTGTCTCATGATCATAGACCACTGGAGCATGCCACGGTTCCAGAGTTTGATATCCTTGGGATGAATATGGAAGGGCAGAATCATCATTTTCTTGTTGGAACCCAGGTTCTGTTTGAGAATAAACAAACTGTTCACTTCCTTCGACATCTTCCTGCTCCAAAAATAAGGAAATGTCAGGCAATGATAGTGGCGGATAATTATAAAATCATTCAAGACTACTGGAGTGCAGGATACCTTGACTGGGGTTAGAGAACTTTTATACTCATTAAAAGAGTTTGTATGGTTAAAATTTGGATAAGGTGTGCCCTGAAAGGATTCTGATTCAATAGATGGCTTCAAATCTATGTTAGGGTCATCAACACATTGCATGTATGATGATGATGGTATTAAAGATATCTCAATATTTTGTTCATCATGAGAACTTTGATGAAGCATTGACGAATTGCAATCCTTTTGGGATATATTTACAACGGTACCCTTGTGGACATCTGTTGTTGGACAGCTGAGGTGGCACTGTTTATCATTGACAACAGTGGAAGTAGACTCCTGATAATGGTTCTCCAAGAGATCACAGATTAATTTCTGGATAACTACTCTTTTTACAGATGCATCATTAGGCGTAAACCAATCCACGTTTAGCTGAAACACAAGCATTTGAGAGCTGATTATAATTACAAACAATTATGTGTTGTGATGACAAATGACACAACATATATCAATGTTTTAAGAGCTATGTACGCATACTAAGAAAAATTACTTTTAGCATCAACAATGCTCAAGGAAAAAAGAACTTTGTAATGAGAACAAGATCACTTACAAAGCTGGAACTATTTGTGATCTGAAACAGGTTAACATATGGAGGAACTTGCTCCAAGAAGAGTTCTACATAATGCAACAAGAATAGACCACAGTCGAATGAATTTTCCTGCTGCGGCAACTGCACATAAAATTAAAAAGAAATACTGATCAGAATTCCAAAAACCAGAGAAAGCAAAAACCCAAAACAGCTGCAAGGTCTTGAAACCAAACAAATGCATTACTATAATTTAAAAAAAAAACTAGTCTACTTTCCATACCAAAGTATACAAAAATAAAAACTAATACCTCTAGATAAAGGAATCTTAAATTATCAAATCTTGAGGAGATGTCTTCAGATGCCACCTGTTGCCTCCCTATCCACTCTTCTCTCAAGTAACTACATTGTCATATGAAAAAGGTAAATCTAGAGTGTATATAATCAAAAAGTAAATAGAGTGTTAGGTATATGATGGCCAGGAAGAGTAGGAGTTGATACCTTTGCACAAGACCTTTTAGACCAGCATGACTCCCTCTGATAGAATCCATATGCAAAACACATGGCACTTTATTCGACTCATTTGCATCTCCATCTGAAGCAAAACAACATATGAGAAGCAAGACTTGCATATGATACACGTTGAGTTATCCAAAATATATAGAAGACTAACGTTCATATGTGGCCACTTCCCCGAGATGACAAATCACAATGAGACTCCAGTGATAACTGTCAATAAAAAGATTAAAAAGTATCATGCTATGAATCAATTGAAAATAATTAGCTATAGTCAAAGAGGTTCAATCTGTTTAATTCCTTCACTTACTTGTAATTTACAGGAATAAAAACAAAATCCTTTTCAAAAAGGCTGACTTTTCTTGTCCATTTCTTCACACGCTGATAACCTGCCCTTCCAGTAGAAGCATCAAGTGGAGACTTATCTGGATCAGCCAACTTTCTAAAAAAGAAACTGTTGAAGAAGTGGAACCGATGCCTCTCATCAGGGTTTAATTTATTCTTCAAATACCTGTCAATAGTTGTAAATGATTATGATTGTTTAGAAAGCAACCATGTGAATAAATCAAATACAATCACTAACAATCCCCTCTCTTGACTAGTTGACTGCCTACGTATTATTCGGAAAAAAAAATAGTTGCTGAAATTACTCTCTTGTTTCAAATAATTTATATAATCATCTTGAATCATAGAAGTACCCCCTTCATACTGCCCTAATTTTTATATTGTTGCCATAGAAGATTAACTCATGTACTGTGTAAGTTATATTTTCTACCTAAGAGCGCTATGAGATCAGAGAAGGTGAGAATGAACATACTTGATGTAAAAGTCAATGATGGTGTCATTGAGAAATGTGCCTGGTTCCAACAAGTCGAAGTCTCTCTTAGTTATAGAAACAGCATCAGCGTCCCCTTTTGGATATACAACCTCTTCAAAAGGCCTGTCAAAGCTGTGCAAGCATCCATAATTATAAAAAAAAAGTTTTAAAAAGATATATGACCTTTACTCAACCTAAAGAAAGATTAGGCAAGAAGTACAAATACCAATTTACTTACCTAGGAAGATATTTTGAAAAACATACTCCATTGTGTCCAAGCATGGTGTCCCTGAAACAAAGTTGCATAATGTTCATAAAATTGCTTAAACATTTTCTCAGTTCAATAAAGTCAAAGAACTCACTCTGACTCAATCATACTGCTCCATAAAGCTTTGTAGTCTTTATTCAAATATTCAATTTCATCAAGTCTGCTCAACCAATCAGAGCCACAAATCGCAAATTTCAACTCAGTGCCTGAAAAATATATAAGGGCATGGCAAATCAGGTATAAGAATGTTAGTTACACCCATGTATAATAGTCGAAGAGCACCCTAACTCAATTGTCATGCTTCATTTAAGCACAAGGATTCACGACATCATCTTTTGAGATCATTACAAATAAGCCACGAAAGCCCACTTTCTTTTTGCATCAAAGCAGAAGTTTGACTATCTAATTATATTTTTTAAACAAAAACTGAAGATTATGAGGACACTATAGAGAATAAAAGCATCAAAAGTTTCACTAGTATAACCTGAAGTGCATTCACCATTTTCGGTAGGTTCTGTATCATTTGTAAGTACATGAATCTTCACCATCGCCATCTCAACCTGCACAATATTTCGCAATAGTTGAGCAATCTGGAGCACAAAAACAACTACAAAAGCAAAAACCAATCCCGCCACGGCGGGTTATGGGGAAGGTAGGATGCAGACAGTCACACCCCTATCTGATGGGTAGGGTAGAGACCTCCAGCAAGATTGAAGCAATCTGGAGCCTCGCCTTAAGCAGAGGAGCCACAAAATAATTGTATATAACACTCGTTCTGATGGACGTACCGGCTCAAACAAATGAGATCTGATATGAAGTATATCCTCAATTTCCCATTTGTATTTTTTGGTTTGATCATCTCCATCGTCTGTTGATCCCACCAACTGGATGAAATTGCTGGTAAAAGATATCTTAGAATCTGTAAAATGACAACCGCGGTACATGACGTAATCTGGATAGAAGACAACAGTTGTCGAATCTTCACTGTCCTGTCAATTATAGAAGAAGAATTAAGAATTCTGGTGCACGCTAGTGCATTGTTATACAGAGTTCAAATAGAATACTAAACTAATAATAAAATTGAAGGCTTACCATTTCCCACCCATCTATGAAGTGATGGGATGATGGTCCAGTACCTAGCAAAATAGAAGAATAAATCAATAAAAAAAATACATTAGCTCACGTAAGTAATAAATTACTTCTGATGGCGCAAATGCGTGTAGCGTTTTCCTGAAATAATACTAAACAATAAGATGGAATAGTATAACTGAATTTTAGGGCATTAAGCATTTCAGGATCGCAAAAAATTGTATCAACGTGAAGGAAACAAGAAAAAAAAGTTCAGTAATTACCATCATCTTCTGCAACATCAAACGATGAAGATCTCTCGCACATGCTTCCATCTTCAGGTGAGTCCATTTCAAGCGCCTCATCCTGCAGCCATTTCAGCTTATGTAAGCACTTCAGATGAAATCAAAGACCTTACAAATACATAATCAGATTTTAACATACAGGATCCTTTAAACTGGGCAACAAATCTAGCATGGCTGAATTTACTTTGTCTTTGCAAGGTGATGCTGATGCGGTAGCTACATTGACCTCTGCTCCATCAGGTGCACGGACCTCTAATTCAGGTAAATCAGTTTTGAGTTTTGGACTAGATTCTGGAGGGTGATCAGCAGCTATTAAATCGGCCACCACTCTAGAAGAATCTTCTATCACAGTAGTGGCAACATGACTGATTTTGATAGCATCAGTTTTTAAAGATGGATCACAGTTGATCTCCTCTGTTGTAATGTCTTCTCCAGAAGCAGCTAGAAGAAATAGGAACAAAAGAATTTGACATCAGCAAACTCAAAATAAATACACCACATCTATCTGGGACAGGAAGATAGCATATGCAAAATTTAACTAAGATGCAGATTGACCACACATTCTTACTTAAACATGTATCATATAAAACTTCTATCAGTTGTCCATGCATATCTTATTAGGGGCCTAAAGGAATTCAGTGGCTAACATCAAACGGTAGCTGGTTGGGGTCAATAGTCTCAAAGGACAGAGTATGTCATCAAACTAGTAAACGTGAAGGACTTCTACTAATAAACTGAGTTTCCTACTTGCTGAAAAAAATCATCCACCTGATAATAGAGCACATGCATGTTGAATGTGTTTACTAATATATTCAGATGTAACTCCATAGTTAACTGTGTACTGAACACCACCATTTCCCAAACTACTTAAGAATGTGCAAGTGTGCAACATTGTAACTCCGAACCTCATACGTTTAGTTCAACTTAACTTGGAGCCTCCTAATTTGTTCCTACAACTTCTCTAGTTGCTTACTCCACTAAGTAGTCTTCTATAGGCATGTGTTTTTTCTAAGGATTAAGTGTTAAACACAAATTGCAATCAGCGACCATTATGAGCAGTACTCAGTGGGAGAGAGGTGCTGTGTTTGTATCACTCACATGTTTTTAACTTTTTATATATCATTATGACATATGAGAACAGTGAATAGGTAGTTGAACTGTATAATATTCATATGAACAAAATCTCAATCTTTGAGGGCAATAAGAATTTTAAATTACGAGAAACTATATAAACAAAAAGAAAGAAAAAGAGTTCAGTAATTACCATCATCTTCTGCAACATCAGAAGAAGCTGAAGATCTCTCGCATAAGCTTCCAGTTTCATGTGGGTCCATTTCATGTGGGTCCGTTTCAAGTGCCTCATCAGAGCATACATGTTCAGTTGGACTAGGGAACAATTTAGAACAGCTGAACCTAATTTATGGTTGCTAGGTGATGCTGATGTGGCAGCCACACTGACTTCTGCTCCTGAATCTAATTGGTCATTGCTAGGTGATGCTGATGTGGCAGCCACCTTGACTTCGGCTCCTGAATCTAATTGGTCATTGCTAGGTGATGCTGATGTGGCAGCCACCTTGACTTCTGCTCCAGCAGGTGCACTGACCTCTGATTCAGGTAAATCACTTCTGAGTTCTGGAGTAGATTCTGAAGGGTGATCATCAGCTATCAAAGCATCATTCGAATACGTCATCACTCTAGAAGAATCTTCTAATAGAGGTGCGGCAACATGTTTTATGCTGATAGCATCAATCTTTAAAGATGAAACATACTTAACTTCCTCAGTCGTAATGTCTTTTCCAACAGCAGCTAGAAGAATAACAAACATAAGAAACTGACGAGCAAACTTAAAAATGCAAATTACATGTCTACATCAACCTGGGCTAAAAAGATGGCATGTACAAGGTAACTTAATAGAATGCAGAATAAACATAAAGTATTGAACAACACATCCTTATCAGAATAAGTTTAATGTGCTGTAGATAAAAATGGCCTGAATCCGTATCAGTGGCAGGCATGTATGTTTTAAAGGCATAAAAGAATTCAGTGGCTAACATCAAAGAACCTATGCCCTCACAATAGAAATGTTTAAGGACTTCCTGCTTAGAAGATGAATGAAAATCATCCAAATTCACTATTGTCCGTGTTTATATTATTTTTACCATTATAAGTTTACATAGATATTTAGATTTGCTCCTTAGTTGACCCTTTATTGAAAACTAATATTTCCCCGACTACTTAGGAATTAGAAACACCATCCTTAATCTAAATCTTATAGTGATTTATTCAACTTGATTATAGATTTCTACTCGTTCACTACACTAAGTAGTCATTTATGGGCACGTGTTTTTTGGAAAGAAGTTGCAATCAGCAACCATTAAGAGAAGTACTCAGTCGGAAAGAGCTACCGTGTCTGCATCACCTGGTTTTTCTCCTAATTCATATGCACATGCTACACTAGTGAGTAGATAATTACAAATGTTTGCAATTCACCAAAAAGTGACCCCTAATGATTGTTTGCTGTGTTTGTGGCCGGTACTCACTTTGTAAAAAATCATTATATTTCTATTGCGTAGATAAATTGATTTCATAGATATCACCATTGAGAGATCTGTAGTTATAAGATGTTTGTAGGGTAACAACAATAATGATAACTGATTACAAAAAATATATTTCTTCGAATAAGTCCCTTCCTCCAACAACCTTATCGTGAGGTAGAAAAATAAGCCACGTCAGCAACTTCAGACTAAGGGTGATTTAGGTTAGTTGTCTAAACATATGGCAGTATGGCACTTAGCAATTATACATGCAGCCTTAAATTTCCTGGGTGGGTCAACTTAGTGGTTTATATCAATCTTAGTCACGTGGTGTTTGGGATTGCTTGTTCAAACAGCTTATCCGCTTAATGTTTTTGAAGCAATACACAATTTTAAGTATCTAGATCGAAAATATTGCTTATGCTTAGCTGCGTAGATAAGATGAAATAAGCTATTTCAGAAGTAAGTAGTTTGGCTTATTTCAAACTGATTATTCGTATTTGTAGTTGATTCAAAATTACAAGTTTACACTTAAGATGAAATAAAAGCTGAATATCTAATGCTGCTTAAAAGCATAAGTTGTCTACATAGCCAAGCCTAAATGAACTAATCCCACAGACACCCCCTAAACACGGGTGCCCATGTAATCAATGGCTCAATGCGCAAGACTCCAACTAGCTCCCAGTTTCTCTACTGATATCACAACGTATAACTTACCACCATCATAAGCCGACATCTAATGTTATAAAGCCATCAGATTTAGGTAAATAATTTCACAAAGTAGCAAACAAGGTAGTCAAAAACGAAAAAAGCGAGCGTTAAGTGAAGAAGCGAAGTGTTTTGCCCTAAAGCGCTTTGATTCCAAAAAAGCGAGGCGTTTTACTCGAGCAATAAAAAGCGTTGAGGGGCGACCGAGAAGCGATCAAGAAGCGCCAAGAAGCGCTCGCTTTTTTCTGTAACAGCTGCTTTTTTAATTTCAGATAATTTTATATCGAAAATCTTTAAAACAATAAGAATAAAGCTAAATATAACATATTAAACCAACACAAACGAGTATTGAAATGTAAATTATTAATTTTAGCTATTATTTAAGTGCAACTTTAGTTAGTTGAAAGTGAATTAAGATAATTTAACTAATGTTTTACGTTTAAATTGTTAGTTTTATTGTGTTGGAATGTTAAAATTAGCTTTATTCTTGTAATTGTATGAATATCCGGCAATAATTTGAAAGTGATTGGTATAAAGAAAAATGAACACATATTTGGGTGGCCTATAAGTTAGTTTTAGAAAATGGGTGGCCTAAAAATAAAATGCATAATAGTTGGGTGGCCTTTGAATACATAATCCCAATCTTTTTAAATAAAACGTTAACTAATTAAGTATTATAGACAGCCCTAATCTTCTAAATTAGGTTAAATAATTACAAACTAACCCTTCAAAGTTCCACTATTATCAAGAAGAAACGCATTGACATCTACAAGTAGGACACTCCATGATGAATCCGACGAGGATCTTGTAGATGAAGATGATATAGTGGATCTAGAAATGATGGGGAAACAAGAAATGAGAAATTGACGATAATTCCGAATAAAAGTAGGAGACTTAAGGCTTTAAGTGTTTGAAAAAACTTCTCTATTTTGGTCTCTTTCTATCGAAAATGAAGATTTTAAGTTAATTATGTTCTTATTTAATCATTGTTTTCATATTAGACACTATCATATGCACAAAGGGTATAAAGTTCACTCAAGCGCTCGCTTTTGTCGCTTCTCGCCTTAGGGAAGGCATGTCGCTTTTGCCTTTCACTACCTTTGTAGCTAACAATGCTGCTTCCACTAAAATCAACATCCGAAAGACAGATCTAAAACTGAATTTTAGCAAGTCCCTTGGAATAAATTTGGAAATATAACTATATTCGGATACAATCCATCCTATATACATACGCATATACTTCAATGTACGGCATCAAAAACCAAAAGATACCCATTAAAGAACTATTTGCTATCTTCAATTAAGAGATCTTCCCATTAAATGTGACCTACAAATCGTATCCTCCAAAAACAAAACTTACGACAAACCATCGCAAAACACACATTTGCGTGGAAAAAAAAAAGGAAAAGGTTTTTCTTGGATATTTAAAACTATTACTACATTTACCACATTCATTTTCTACTAGATTTTGCTACTTATCGATAACAAAAATCTTTTTATACAAAATGCGAAACAGATATCACAAACAATTATAACTATACCCATCATATCTCAACACAACCTAGTACTAAAAACATAAAAATCACATATTTATAAATAAGTCAGCTAACTATATATTCCGAAAATCAAAATCACAAACAATACAAAAAATCCAACATGACAAGTAAAAAAATTATAAAAAATCCTACATTTTTATTAAAAAAAAAAAAAAAGAATTTATTAAAATGTTACCTTTTGTTAAAAAATTATACTTATCAACAGCATTTTCTTCGGTTTCTTTAAACTCAAAAACCTCAAGCTTCTTATTCACCACACCACTTTTTACTTTTCTTGAGTATGTATTCATTTTTAATCAAAAGATTGGGGATTTTTTTATGGATACAAATTGTGGGTTTTTGTCAGCGGGTCATGATGCGTCAATTTTGATGATTTTAGGGAATTAGGGTTTGTGATTTGAGAGGAAAATGAAATAAAGCGCGTGGGTTTTTGGTTTGTGTGTGTGAGAGTGTGGGAGAGATGTGCCTCAAAATGCAGGTGAAGGTGTTTTATTAGTGCAAATCTTTTTGAAAATGGAATGGGGCTAGGTTTGTTCACGGATCGGGTAATATCCACGGTAATCGAAAATCAAAACCGAATCGAAGAAAATAAGCGAATCGAATTTGTGATCGAATCAATTGGTCAAAACCGAATCAAACCGAACTAAATATTTAGTTATCGGGTTGGATATAGTTTTAGCGATAAACCGAAACCGAATTCATATAAAATATATATTTTTCTATGTATATATATGGAAAAAAATCACTAAAACTTTTTTTTAGTATAAATATAACATGATTTAAGCTTGAAAAAAATATTTTGTGCTAAAAATATATATAATTAAATAAAAAAATAATTAAAATTATGTAATTCGGGTTATTCGGTTCGGTTTTCGGTTATAGGGGTTCGGTTATTCGGTTCGGTTGAATCAAATTTAATTTCGGTTCGGTTCGGTTTTCGGTTATACCCAAAAAAAAAATTAACCGAACTAACCGAATAACCTGATAACCAAACCGATGAACACCCCTATTTGGGGGTGTTTGGATCGGGTCTTGAAATGAATTCTAGGTTTTGGATCGGGATTGTTGCTCAACTTTTAAATAGGTGATTCAGGGCCTTTTCTTTCATGCTTTTTAAGTGTTCGACACTTTCTATAAAATGTAGTCTTAAAAATTTTAAGACAAAAAATTTATTATAAAAGAAAAAGTAAAAAATTAATGTAAAATTTGAAAATTGAGTTTTATGTAAACTATTGTAACCGCCTTCTAATAATAATATATTTTAATGAAATTGTTTATAAGAAAAGCTCACTAAACTTATAACCACTAATTTAATGCTAAAATTTAAAAATAAAAGTGTTAACCATTTACACTATTAACAATTTAGACGTTTTACTTTTAAAAAATATGGTTCTACTACTTTATAGTATTTGAGACATGTTAAATAAAAAAGTTTAGAATGAAAAATATTTGTTCGTCATAAAAACAGTCACCGAATACCTGCCGCCGCATTACGTAGGTACCACTTCTAGTTATTTGTTATGCGGGTATTACTTTCATATTTTGGTTCAATACCCGTAAACAAGAGATTGTGTGATTCCTCACAAAACTAATGGGTGTGAAGTGTAATGTCAAATGTTTTTCTAACTAACTGTGTCAATTCATGAACTTTTTGTTGTTTCTAATTGGTAGGCCACTTTTATATTTAATTTTTAAACAATCATAATAGTTAATCTAAATTCATAACTCTACATGTAAAACAAACAATTTATAATACTATTATTCTGTTTCTCTTTTTTAGAAGGTGTTTGTTTGGAGGGTATATAAATCTGACAATGACATTCATAGTCATTCTAAGTGTTTGGTTGAAGATTTATTGCTAAAGTATGATTCGAACAAGGGAAATCATCTAAAAATGTAGTAAAGTTATCGATTTTTCTAGTTGTGTGTACCAATCTTTTTTTTATTAAATCATCAAACTTTTGAATTTCGACTTTTGTGTGTATTTACGCATGTAAAATGACTATTTTACCCTAACCATTCATGTGTGGCATGCATATCTTATTATTTCCACCACAAAATTAATGGAATTTGAGCACTTGAATGGACCCTATTAAATGTGATACCAATACCTAAAATTTTATACCAAACAACAATAATGAAATTGATATCCCTAATCCCACACACCCCTCTAATCAAAACTATACATTTTGTGATTTCGGATAACGTATTAAACGCACCCTTATTTTTCATTCACACCTACATCAATCCCAAATCCAATTCCATATCCACACAACCAAAGGCACCCTGACAAAAGATGCAAAAGGTTGTTTGAATATATTCAAGAGCTAAGAGCATCTCCAATGCTAGCTTAGAGAATGACTTAGCATTATTTGAAAAAGTCATTTACATCATTTTTTTGTATTGCATCAATGACTTAGTGAAAGAAATTTACCCAAAGAATTGATAAACTTCAAGTGGTTGAAGCAAAAACTTTTCATCTTTTAAAGCATAGATTTGATCTTAGTTTATTATATAAAACAATTGAAAAACTTTTGATGATAACATTTTGCATTGAAGCAAGTTCTAAGAATGACTTTTTGATTTGTAGAGTACACTTAAATATTAATTATGTTAACCTTATTAAGTCTTTTATAACTTGGTGCATTGCTCATGCTATAATGCAAGAACTAGTAAAAAAAATCAAAGTGGGTTCAAGAAATGGTCAACTCCAATACCCTCTTCAGATTTTTGTCATGCTCAACAGTACAACTGATCGACTTCACTCATTGCTCGGCACGTGTCCTTACAAGTACGGTAGTTCGGTTGGGCTTAATTATTAGGGTGGCCAACAAAAATTTTACACAATCCCCATCTCACTAAAAAATAATTTTGTCTTATTAGGGTGGGAAAAAAAAGATGATCTTTCAATAAATTATTATGAAATCGTCGGTCGCTTAGCCGTCAGTCGCACAGCCGTCGGCGAACAATTTTTGGCAAATAAGACAAAAGTTTTTTTTAGTGGGGTGAAGATTTTGTAATATTTTGTGGGCTACCATAATAATTAAGCCCAACCAAAGCCCCGTACTTGCAAGGGACACATGTCAAAATATGAGTAAAGTCGAGAAGTCGCATAATCGAGCATGACCATTTTGAGAAGAGAGTGGTGAAATTGAACATAACTTGAACCCACTTTGAATTTTTGTACTATTTCTGGCATTAGCTCTATATTCAATTATTATTTTATGTTTTCATGATGTACAAACTGTTGGGTCGATTTAGAGCCCAAAGCCTCTTAAGTATAGATTTGAATGTAAAAACATCTTGAGTGTATTTGTTCTATGATGAACAGTCATTAGAGAGTCATTCACAAGATATTCCTTAGAGTCTGAAGAAGAAAAGACTCATCATTATCTGAGGTAGGACTCAGAGACTGAATATATGAATCAAGACCTGGATGACGGAGTTAGAGAGTGACGACAATAAATCTCTGACTCCCTGAGATATTCCTAACCAATAACACTTTGAATGAATACTTAGTTATCCTTTTGAGCAACTAAGGCTTTGAAGAATGGGCGGGAAAAATCTTGGGAAGATAAGTTATCAAAGATCTTATCAAAGGTCAAGAAGTACTTAAGTACAAACAGTTACGCCGAAAGTATGGTTTGCAGCTGTAATTAGGAATAAAAGCAAAATACTATTTGGACTTTAGCGTGTCCAAATGACAAGTTGCTTCTATATCACGAATATCCATAAACATATCCGCATATAAATAGATCAATGTAGAAATAAGGGATCAAGCTCTCATATTAAATCGTTGCTACATTTTCAAGAGCTCAATCCTTTCTCCAAAGAAGAACTAAGTCCTAGAATAATACTCTATTGGTTAGAGTAGATCTTACTTAAACACTCTACATAGGTTTGGTGTTTAAGTTTAGAAAGAAGATCACAAACACACTTGTCATTCAATCCCAAGTGTTGTTCCGCAAACACTTTGGTATAATTCTTTGATTTATGTCAATATAGAATTAAACATTATAAAAACTTGAGTCTTATATTTGATATATCTTTTATAAAGTTTTTTCTCATCATTACATTATTATTAAGCATGGAACTTGGTTAGTTTAACTTTCTACTTAAACTACTCTCGTAAAGGGAACAACAAGTGGTATCAGAGCGGTTTGATTTATAAAACGAGTAATATAAGCCGTTCAAAATGTTTTTAAAATTAAGATCCTACCATGGCTGAAAGTAATGTACCCCAGCTTGTGGATAAAAAGAGAGGCAACTATTCTAGTGCTCCCAAACTCGAAGTTGGAAAATTTTCTAAGTGAAAAAGCGCATGCTTTACTACTTAGTGGGTATGGAACCTTATTACATTAAATGTATTACTGAAGGTCCCTTTGTCCCTAAGACCATTGAAGGTTTAGACAAACCTGATGCTCAATGGAGTTATGATGAGAGGAGGGTGGTCAATCAAGACCAACGCCTAAAAAGCATCATTATATCATGTCTTCCCGATGATATAAAAGAGTCAGTCATTAGCTGTACTATAGCTAAACAAACCTGGATTGACCTGGTTCATATGAAGGCCCCTCTGATACCAAGGAAAACAGGATCATTGATCTGAAACTTGCGTATAACACCTTCAGAGCCAAATGAAAGTCTCTCTAAGACCTACACATGTTACAAAACCTTGCTCAATGAGCTGAAAATGATGGTATTAAGCTGTCCAAACATGAAATAAATGTAGGTTTTGTTAACAGTCTTCCTGAAAAATGGTTAGGATTCTCCCAAGGGCTGAGAAATGCTAATCACATACAGACCCTAGACCTAGCTGACATTTATGGGAGATTTGTCTATGAAGACAATTTGATAAACAGGAGATATCCCGAGACAAAAAGGCCCCGCATCTACACCCATATTAAATGTACCCTTATCAATTGCTTTTTTTTCTAACAATATTCTGCAGAATTTTCAAGAAGACTCAGACGACGAGGCAGATATTAGAACCAGTGATGAATACTTAAATGATATAAATATGGAATTTCAAGAAAGAGCACTTCTTGCAAATTCTAAAAGGTTTATTAAAAGAAAATCAAAGTTTTCTGGTTCTAAAGCAGGAGAGAATACTGAATGCTACAAATGTGGAAAAAATGGTCATTTTGCAAAAGATTGTTTTTCAAAACCTTCGGTTCCCTCTTATAAATCATCAAGGTCAAACCATTTTCAACCAAAGTTCTTTCAATGAGGCCATTACAGTCAAACTGAGTTTAAGCAGGATTATGAATCCAAATACAAGAAGGTCAAAGCTAAACTAGCACTTCTTGAGGCAGCTCATCTGTCTCTCAAACTTCAAAACTCTTCAAACAAAAAACAAAAGTCTAACAACTGATCTTACGACTGGGATGAAGAGGATTTGTCTTCTAAAGAAGATATGGTCCAAGTTAGTGTCTTGATGGCTCTATCAGAAGAGGATAAGCTAACTGTCTGGAAGAACCATGTTAGAAATAGTGAGTGGGTCAACATCACTGATGCTAGATTTCAGACCAAGTTTTACTATTTATAATTTCTCGTCTAGCTAAGGTCTACCTATGCACTAATAGGCTGTGTACCCGGTCATTTGTAGTATGGTAATCGGTAAAGCCGAGGTCGTCCCAAGAGCTATGAGTGCAGATCTAATCTAAGAGCTATGGACTCAAGCAAGCCCCAAGAGCTTGGTATGACACTCTGTCAGCATTCCTCATCCAAAACAAGTTTCTTAGAGGCAAGATAGACAACACCCTGTTTATCTACAAAAGCAAAGGATACATTATTCTTGTCCAAGTATTGGCGCTACCAATTTCAAACTTTGCAAATAGTTTGAAAAACTGATGACAAAGAAGTTTGAAATGAGCATAATAGGAGAACTCACATACTTTATTGGAATTTAAATCAAACAGTCAGAGGAGGGGATTACCATAGGCCAAGAGAAATATACAAATATACTGAAAAAAGTATGAGATCTCTAAGTGTTCATCTGTTAACACCTATGGTACCACCAAATAATTTAGGTCCTGATCTTCTAGGAAAGTCTGTGAACTAAACTCTATATACTGGGGAATCATCAGTCTCTAATGTATCTAACCTCCACAAGGCCTGACATACAATTTTTTGTATACTTATGTGCTAGATACCAATCAGACCCGCAAGAATCACATCTCACAGCAGCCAAAAGAATCCTCAAATATCTGAAGGGTACCCCAAGTCTTGGGTTGTACTATCCTATATGCTCAGGGTTTGATCTTAAAGGATACTCAGACTCTAACTATGTTGGTTTCAATATGGATAGGAAAAGTACCTCAGGCATTTGCCAAATGCTTGGTGGCAAATTGGTTTGTTGGAGTGCCAAGAAACAATAGTCAGTTACAATGTCATCAACTGAAGCTGAATATGTAGCTGCCGCGGGATGTTGTGAAAATGTACTTTGGATGACGAGTCAACTCAGTGACTATGATATTCATTTCAAAATGGTACCCATCTATTGTGACAACACCAGTACAATAGCAATCTCCAACAATCCAATCCTACACTCTATGACACAACACATTGAGTTCAAATATCACTTCATTAGAGATTATATCATGAAAGGAGATATTGAGCTTCACTTTATTCCTACTATTAGCAGACATTTTCACCAAACCTCTGGACAAACCAACCTTCAATAGGATGAAGGTTGAACTTGGGATGATCAACATTGATTAAATCATCCTCTGATGATTTAATCATCAGAGTTTGATGCGCTATCTCACCTCTTGAGTTACGCTCCTTTGATAAATACTAATTAACCCTGAAAATGTTCCCCTCTGACAATAGACATAATAATGTAACTAAATGCTCTAAGTATTTTGTTATTCAATGCCTTGATTGGTAACTGAATTTCATTAATTAATAGAATTTCGTCAAAAAGACATCCTTAGTTACTAGGGATGCATGTTGAAACATGTTTCCAACAATCTAATGGGCCCCATCTATCTAAATGTCCAAATCTCCGCAACCATTAAATGGGGAATGGAAAAGACTGACACAAAATTGTGTTCAAAACACAAAACGTCTTATTCCTATCCAACTGTCATCACACGTTTTCAATTAAAAATTATTTTTTGTGATGATTACTTTTTGTTGAGAGAAAATTATGGCTAGTGGGGAAGTGGGATGAAATACGGATCTCCAAATTATCTCAAAATTATCAAATGCATTTGAGACCCCCCCTTCAAAACCTACCACTATAAAACCTCAAATTCTCACACAACTATCCAAAACCCTAACAATCAACTTCCAGAGATTCCTTACCATTAAAAAGAAAACTATCATAGCATCCTTATCTGCTTTCCCTCAACATACTATCAAGAAATCACCACTCATCACCAACTTTAAAGGGGTTCAGAATGTTAATACAACCGCCAACAATGTCATTGCAAGGTATACCTTTCCTAAGGAATTCTATCATTACAAACCCATTGTCAAATACTTAAAGCAATGTTCTTTGAGTAATGCATTTACAAAAACCCCTTCACTAATATACAAAAATCTCTTAAGAGAATTTTGGTATACTGTTGAAGTTGAAAAGCCTGATGAAAACACCAAAATCATCAGATATACAGTCATGGGGGGGTCACGAACTTCAACCATCACATATGAAGATTTCATGATTATACCTTTCTTAAGGAATTCTCTCATTACAAACCCATTGTCAAATACTTAAAGCAATGTTCTTTGAGTAATGCATTTACAAAACCCTTCACTAATATACAAAAATCTCTCAAGATAATTTTAGTATACTGCTGAAGTTGAAAAGCCTGATGAAAACATCAAAATCATCAGATATACAGTCATGGGGGTCACAAACTTTAACCATCACATATGAAGATTTCATGAAGGTCATTGGTATCGACTACTCAGAATTATATGCTGATAATACCTCCACAGAAGTAGTTGGTATGAGCTATCAAAGTTAAACCCATCATCGACCATATACAACTTTTACCTAGAGACATGGTTAGAGTCAAACCACGCTATACAAATTTCTTTCATGAAACATGGAGGATACTCTTTGGGTTTGTTACAAAAGTTTTGAGTGGGAACATATCAAGTCATGATCAACGTAATCAAAACCAACAAATGATTGTGTTTTCTTTACTAACTGGTATAAAAATCAATGTTGGGAAAATTATTTTTGAAGATCTAGTAAGCAATCTCTCAGCGAAACCTAGATCCAAGAATGTAGTCTATTCTTGGTTTGTCTCTCTGATGCTTGAGTACTCCCTGGGGGAAGCATATGCTCAACCTGACATTAAGGGTGTTTCATAAGGTTCACCCCCAAATATCTTGAGTGACAAAGTGTATCACCTTGCAAAAACCGATGTCCCAGTGGTCCTCACTACATTCATTCAATCACGTATTGCACAGGCTCCTGCGTCACCACCTCAATCTGAGGAAGTTGTGACCAAGCAATCAAAGAAGAAAAAGAGAGTGGCTAAACCCAAGTCATAGGCCTCTTGCTCTTCTTTGATACAACCTACACCTGAAAAGGCTAAGGTTACTAAACATGACCTTCAAAACATGACTTTACCTCCTTGACCCCAACCAACACAAGAAAAGTCAACAAAGGGTACTGACACATCCCTCCTAGTATCCTCAGACAACCCCTCATCTGCATCCTCAGAAGGTCAGACAAAAAATTCTAGAATGACAACAATCAACAATCCACATCCTGATAACGTTCAAAGTCCATCAAAGCTTGGTTCTCAGGGAGTAAAGGGTCCTATTTCCTCAAAGAAGCAACACTACTTCTCTGGGATGGGGACCCACACCAACTCACATCCTGATGAGGGCATTCATCAATCACAACTTTTTCCTGAGGGAGTTGGCAAGGATCCTAAATCCTTAGAAGGTCCGAAAAAACCTAATGAGACAGGGATCCATTACCATTTACCACTAACTAGATCCCAAGAGGGTTCCGCTGTACAACAGCCAGGACCTAAGGGGCATATTATTTCATTTGCTGATTTTCAGATAGCCATGGAATGTGAAGAGGTTTAACCAAACCAGTTCTTAAAATTTAATGAGGAAGAACCATTTACCTTGGGAGAAGATGATGCCGATCCTACACCACAATTTGGCTCTGTTAGTCAACCTGCTTATACAACTTCACCTCATCCTGAAAGTTCCAGAAGACATCTTGATGATGTCTGCTCAATCACTCAGAAAGCCCCTGATAAGAACTTGGAACATCAGGAAAATTTTATCTTAGATGCCTGTGAAGAAGTAGTTGAACTACGACACTGGGAAAATGCAGCCTCTTATGCTTACCTGCATCACATAGTAAAAAAGATGCATCTTGAAGCACGAAAGTTCTTTACATATTCTAGCACAACGATTAATGTTGTCATCAAGTCTAATGATGAACTACACAAATTCCAGACTAACACCATCTCTCTTCTCTATAACCATGTTGACACATTCATCCAGACTCAAGTCCCAGTTATTTGGAATAAGGTCAATGAGATGGTGGTTGCTTCCAACAATGTTAAAGATTTCACCAACACCCTTTCAACCAACATTGCAGCTCTTGATCCTTCAAACATTAAAGAAACTCTTGCTACTGTTCAGAAATATGTCAAAGCTCTAGTTAGTATTAAAGGATCTCAATCACAAGCCTCAAGGTCCTTGGCCTGGTCAACCGGATCTCACTTGTCAAAGGTGGAGCAAGCTCAATCCTAAATGGTTTCTAACATTGATTCACTGAAATATGAGGTTCTCTCTCTGTCGACCAATGTCTCATCTCTTCAGACTGATACTACTCTCATCAAGAACATGGTCTTCAAGATATTTTCTCTGATAAACACTTCTCCATCTGACCCACAAAAGTGCGTCTGAAGCACTAGTGACAACAACTGCTATCCCAGCAGTCACAACACCTGTTTGGGGGGGGGGGAATTTGGCATCATCCTCACCTACACCAAAAGCAACAACATCAGCAACTCCTCTGATAAGGTTGTTAAGGAAAAATAGTGTATCAAAGAAGCCTTCTTCCCAATCTAAGGGGGAGCAAAGTTTTGGCTCAAGCAAAGCCTTGTTAGTCTTCAAACCATTTACATCTAAAGTAAGCTGGGATGCCACTTAGTATTCAAGACCATCAATCCCTTTTCATAATGTACAAATAAAATATCTACCTACTAATTCAGATGTTGAAATACATCAAGTTGTTCTACTGACCCTTAATATATCAACACTGAATCCTTTAATAAGCATAAAGAATCACCTCATTCAGAGGGAAGGCAAGGCTATTCCTATATCCTCAGATGAAACTCCTCAAAGACATGTGCAATAAGAATCTTATGGTCTGAGTCTCATCCTTTAGAGTCCTGAAGAAGCTGGTAAATTGTTAGATGAAGATAATAGAAAATGAGAAATACAAGAGTCTGAAGATCTGATCAGAGTCATTGCTTCTAGAGAAATCAACAAACCTGAACTTGATGCTAGATCTATCAGACAATACAATAATCTTCAAAAAAAGTCTCTATAAGAACTCAAGGCAACAAGAGAAGAAACAGAGAAAGAATACTACAACATGCTAACCTATGTCAAAAGTGAAAGAGTTATCACTAACATTAAATTTGATACTTCAACCACTCCTACCACCATCACCCTTATCAAAGACAATGATTTGGGAAAGTCTGAAACCTTCCCTAAATTTAAATTCAACTTACTGGGTATGAAGGAATGGGAAATGATGCTCTTCATCTTATAAAATAAAAAGAGGAAGGGCTGCCAAAAGACTACTTCAAACTTTGGAAACTAGATTTAGATAATTAAGGATGATTGGAAAGTCTCTGAATGTTGAGCCTCTAAAACCCATTAAAGATGTTCCTGGATCCAAGAAGAGAAAAGGAAGATGGAGTTAGAACCATAACAATTCATTGCTGGATTTCATTGTAACAGGTCTCTGCCTGAAGGGGTCAGATTTGTTGATGGGCTAGTCATAGAACATCCTAACCGAGGCATCTTCTTCTATGAAATCAATAATGATCCTACCTTCAAAAGAGTGTCTGATATTCAAATCTGTCTAACTAAAACTCTGGTCTTCTTCAAAAGCAAAGGCCTTCTTCATCACACACCTGAGAATGAAATATTTATAGAATTTCTAGACTCCTTGATTAATGAAAGGACAAACAAAGAAAAACACTCTATGAAGAAAGTCAAAATGAAGGAGCTAGGATATGAGTTTTAAATGAAAGAGATAGATATTTTGATACGTCTTGTAAGAACAGTTGTAATGCTCCCTGAATGAATATTATCTATCTGTCATCTTTATATTCTAGCTTACATTCCGTTATGATCAGTTGTAAGAAGAAGTTGTATTTGGTCACTTACACTGAAAAATACTTAGGCTATTTTTCTATCCAAATAGAAGGAGATTGTTGGGTCGATTCATAGCCCAAAGCCTCTTAAGTATAGATTTGAATGTAAAAACATCCTAAGTGTATTCTGTCTCTAATAAACAATCATCAAAGAGTCATTCATAAGATATTTTTTAGAGTCTGAAGAAGAAAAGACTCATCATTATTTGAGGCAGGACTCAGAGATTGAAGATGTAAGATTATTGATATCATAACACCACAAATTATTAGTGTGTGATTCATAAGTTTATAGAGAGAAAGATATGAGAGAATGGGATGTTAGAGAGAGAAACAAAAATAGGAAGGTTAGATTCCAAATGAACATCCAACCCTCTCCCTTGTGGGGAGAGGGCTATTTATACAAGTTTCTTATGCTCTCATTCGGGCTGTGGATCAGGCATATAGTGGGTAAAGACCCGTCCTTCTTCCATGGTGTTACTTACGCTAATCTATAACTACTAAATAACATTAAGTCTACGAGCTAACATATGCTAGACTATAGTTGGGGTGACCGACTCTTCTATATGGATTTACTAAATCCTAACAATCTCCCCCTATGGGAGGCTACCCCATAATTTACATTTCGAATCCTAGCATCTATCATTAACTTCATATCTGAGCTCGTAGACTTTGAATCTTCAAGATAGACAACTTTGCATCTCTAGTAGTGTTTCTTGACATGAATGTTTCTTTGTCATGTGATCACGAGCTTTCTTTTAGATCATCAGCCACAGTGAATCTATAGCTCATCCTTTGAAATATTGCCATCATGTGATGTTGTAACTTTTGGACCAACATGCTCACACTTTTCTGGATCATGACATCTTTTCATCAGAGTAGCGAAAGCATTGTTGTACTTTTTGATTGTCATGATTTTCTTCAATTATGAGTATGTGATGTGAGCATGCGGTTATGAATTGATGTCTCATTAGCCATTAGTTGCAACCATCAGGAGTTCCTGCAAACAACAGTTAGCAATAAACACATGAAAGTGTCTTTGTTCACTTTCATTGAATAAGGTTGCAAGAACTACGGTTCCATGTTAATCAGCATAAATACTGCTTGTGATCAGGTAGAGTTTCGAAGAATCTCTTTGACAGGGTTTCGCAGCTGTACTAGCCGTTCTCAAACCGGAGCATCTCAAAGTAAACAACAGGAAGTGAGTGAATCAGCGAATGGATATTCACTGATTGATGATAAATTGATTTAATAAACAATCGTGTATTGCTGAATAAAGAGTTTTTGCAATACGACGAAAGTTTTATGACCAAAATCAAGACTCAATCAAAAATACTTTTGTTTGAAAACATTAATGCGCAGTCGATGTGTTAGAAAAACAATAGTTGAGCACATCGAAAGGTTTTTCCAAAAGTATCCATTAATTCATATCCTGGAACAAGGTTGATTCAACAGTGAATCTCCCCATCGTTTCCTTCCAGTTGTCACAAGTTTGATCCATGAAGGATCTCACATGTCACCCACCAAGAGCTTGTTTACTGTTGGCTCTAGAAGGATTTCCATCTTCATTGTGAATAATTTAATTATTACTCGGATGTTATGGCAATACCACAAGGATAATGCATAGGACTCTCAATATATATATTCTTACTTTTCACATAGTGTGAAACAGCAAGTCTTCATGAATGTGTGTCCTAATGAGATTTATTGATAATCTCTTGGCTCTAGACTTAATAGTGCACTTTGGTTTTCTATGCGGAGACTAGGGAGAGGGTCCCCTTTTTCAATATCAACCATCTCTAAGAGAAAGTCGATAGATTATGTCAGTTCCCCGTGACAATGAAACAAGTTCTTTTAAGAGAACTTGAGTAGCTAGGAAGTTTAGTGTAGTGCGTCACTGGATCCATGACGTCTTGTCTTCAATACCGGCGTTACCTTAGTAACCACCAGTAGCATAAGTATTGAACCCGGTTTCTGCCCTAAGGTTAAATAATTAGAGGGCTATTTCTTTTCACCCTTTCACTTTTTATTTATTTTTCATTCTTCAACCCCTTCAGTGCTAACCGAGACTTCATCACTAGAACCTTGTTGGGTTTGTTTCGGTCCTAGCTCTATCTCAGTTGGCACTCTTCCCTTATTCTCACTTTTCTCCTTTTTTCATCATTCCTAAGGACTTCTACACTATCTAGTGGATTGTCCCTGGGTAGATCCCTCCGGCTCTAGCGGGATCGTGGGAACGATTTCCTAACCTTAACATCCTTATACATTTGGTAAATTAAATACAAGGTCGGTCTTTGAAGTACTTCCACGATCACAAATGCCATAGAAAACCATTTGAAAATCAATCGAGGTACTTATGAAAAAAACATTAAAGCCTTTGTACCTCCATAGTTTAGAAGATTTTGAAATGCTCCCCCTCAATATGTGCATCAATTTATGAAAACGTTTAGCACATATGGGAGAGTGATACGCGTATAACGCGCGTTCGGGGTCAAAGGAACTTCCTTTTCGTCGAGCAAGTTTTTCAACACCCTAGGCAGTGAACCTAATCGTTGTAGTGTAGTATTAGGGTAAGCCACGAGTATTGATATCATTCTCTAGGGGAATAGGAATGCTAGTGAGAAATTACTACGCTAAGGTTGGGGTTGAGGAAGATTATTTTTTTATCTTTTTTTATGTTTTTTTAGAAAATTGAAATTACGAATCTCGGGGTTTGGATTTGAGGGTTGGTATTTATACCGATTACTCTACTTATCTAATTATATAATTATCTAAACTAAGGTGAGTGTAGTCTATGTCTATTGTTGTGTGCTCTTATGATGATTAAAAATGTGTTTACTTAGATGTTATTACTCCCTAGTTATCTCCTATTGATGGTTGAATTGTCACGTCCTTATTCTTAACGCGTTGTGTTTCTAAGGTCGTAGGGTATGTGTTTATCCCTAACTCTTTGAAGCTACCTAAGGTTAATGACTACGAAATCTCTAGGATTCATAAACTTAACACTAAGGTTATCTTTGTATATCTAGCCTACAATTCCACTAGTAACTATAAGTTATGGTTCAACAAAGACTAATCAAGCATTAATAACACAACGAATGACCTATCGCAATACTAGGTCAATCACAATTAAGATAAGAGACAACCAATCAATATTCAATACCTAGGTTTCATATTATCTAAGCAAACACACAAGTAAATTAGCCGGACATGGAGAACATGCAAGCATACACACAAACAATTGAAGACATGATTGAATCAATGAAGTAAAACACTTATCTTGTTGTAAAATAAGGTATGGAACCCTAAGATTCTGCACAAGACAGCCTTGGTTCGGTTTAGGCTTTTACTCCACAAAACTACCTCTCTAAAAACTGAAAAATTCGGATTCTATATATAGTGTTACAAAATGCGACGGCGTCACTCTTTAATTGTGGCGCGTCGTCGCCGCCATTAGGGTTTCGTCTTGCCACGTCAACTCGTGACAACGTCACCTTATGCTCGTGACGCCGTGCGGATCCAAATCTAGGTCGTCCAAATCTAGAGTTGCGAGTTGACGCCCTCCTTTTTAAACCCGATGCCGCCACTTGTAAATTAGCAATTTGGCTCTTGAGTCGTCTCAAGATGTGTCACGAGGCGTCGCGGTTAAGTAGTGACGCCGTCCCCTTCAATTCCAACAACTTGAGTGTCTCGATTCTTGACTTTGACCATTTTATTTGTATCTTCGTGCCTTTTCGTCCGAATAAGTGTCATTCTAGCAATTTCCTTCAAGAGACCTAAAAAGTGAAAAGGAACGAAATTAAGTAGTAACGGATACAAAAGTGATCAATTAAGGGCTTAAATGACCCCTCAAAAGTGTACCTTTTAAATCCTTATCAAATATCCCTACACTTGGTATTTGCTTGTTCTCAAGCAAATGTGCTTTTAGCCAATTAATTTATAAGTTAGGGGTCATGAAGCATTAGTTTAGAATAATTCACAACACATATAAGCCCATAAAAGTCATAACAAGCACGAAATTACATACTAGCACCTCATATGGGGTGTTTGGATACTCTCATCTCTCGGGTGTATATGAAATATATCAAGTTGGAAATGGAAGATAAACACTCATTAACTGGTCCTAGTACATAGATTACCATAGGCTTGAGACTAGATCAAGCATCCATCGCTTTGGCGTAAGCACCTAGGAAAAACTATCCAAGAGGTCTTTTAAAGGGTTGTAACGTTAGGCTTACGGTAGGGAAACAAAGGGTTTGGTGAGATAAGCGATTTAGTGGTGGCAAGTCAAAAATCTTTATGTTACAAGCATGAGAAGAATGGCGTTGCTAAGCCAAGACTCGACACTTTAAACTCTAGATAAATTGAAACAAACGAACATAAATTTAAAGATAGATGTAGGATGGTAGCCCGTATGTTTTTTTCATTTTTTTTAACACTCTCTTTTTTTTCTTTTTTTTTTTTTTTTTTTCGATTTTTTTAATACACTTTTACTCTACCATCCTCTACGATAACATCAAAATAATAGGGATTTATAGGCACATCCCTACACTTGAGTTTTTATTACTCTAACACTAATTTGACCCGAATTGAAAAGATCAAAACACTTGGAGTACATTATTACGCAAATAAAGGGAATTTGAATTTAACGTTCCCTTCCCGTCATTTCATAAAACTTAACTTTTCCCATGAGTCCCAATCGTCCCAAAACTGTGTACAAATGATATGACTCAACTTAGCAACTTATGCAAGCAACTAGATAATTGAACTAAGGGTTTAGTATGATAACAATAATGCACTAAAAGTGAGTGCATACAAGGTAGGCTAAGGCGATTTGGGTGTACATTTGGGGGTGAATTGTAAACAATGCTCTTCATTGATATTCCAGAAAACCGAAACATCACGAGAACCGCAAAAAGGATAGGCTCTGAGGGGTTAACTAGGGGTATCATGTACTAAATATGAGTACAACGCAAGGGTGTGGGGGAATTACTCAACCGATGTGGAAGAAGTAATAATATTACGGGTATTAAACAAGGGTTATCCTAATGCCTCTTATCATTTAGTTATTCCTAACTACACAAGTGTAGTCTTACTAGCGATCTCGGAATGCATCACAAAACAAGTTCTAGAATCTAATATACTACCGGTTCACACTCGAAGCATTAAGGATGAATGCTTTAATTCCTACAAATCTAAGGGCGATCCTCACATTTTGGGTGGAATTTAAGTGGTAAAGGGTTTTTTGTGCTAGTCATATAACTTTCTATCCATGAGACGCTTTATTAAGACTAATGGCCCACTCCTACATGTCATGAAAAATTTTAAATTTGGTGCCAAGATTACCCTAACGGATATTTCTCATGGTTTATTACACAATTGAAATTGGACAAGGCAAATAGTCAAGGATAAGCATAGTTTCAAAGTTCCGCTTTATTTTCCCTCCTTACACTTAAACCGAACATTGTCCCCAATGTTCCCGAAAATATCAAAGTTATGATAATGGAAGGTAATTAAAACGAAAGAAACTAGTACTCTCTAATTAGATCGGTAGGATCCGTGTGAAGTAGTGGTTAGATCTTTCTTCAAGAAGAGTGTTTGCGTTAAAAGCTCCTTCCAATCTTATGTATTTTCTTCGGATAAATTAAGCTCGCACACTTGAAGAAAATGCAGACAAAACCTTCGCAGAAAATCGGTGGTAACAATATATATAAGACTCTACTTAACTAGGATATAATGCTTGTGGAATGGATGTTTCTGATTTTCTAGAAAATTCCAAAATTTATAAGTAGCTCGAAAACGAGAAAAATTAGTAAGCGCTTTACTCCTCCCGACGCCGTCAGTTGCGACCGACACCGTCAGTTATCATGACGTAAACTGTCTCGATTTTCGAAAAAATCGAAATTTTTATCTTTAGAATCTGGAAAAATTTCCTGCAAAATATCCATTATGACTCGATACAAGTATTTGACTCGAACAAACACACATGTATATCTTTTAAATAATTGTAATTCTCATGTTCACGTTCTTTTTGAAAACGTGTGTAATCCTCCCTACACTTATCCCTTATGTAAAATACCTTTATATGTAATTAAGACGAGGTTAAAGACAAAATAAAGCATTTTTACAAATTTAAACATGAGAATAAACAATAAATAAAAGATATACGACACAAACATGCAAACAATTAAGCATGGGTTGCCTTCCACGAAGCGCTTTTCTTTATTTCTGAGTCTTGTAGCTAGACTCGAAGTCGTGCCCCTACGTACCGATATAAGTAAGCCTATCCTCTAGAATGTCATAAGGATCAAACTTATCATTTAAGTTCCTAGTAGTACGTTTGGTTCGGTATGCCTTTTCAAACTTCTCTCCATCGGGGTCAAAGATCGTTATCCTAATGTGCCACTCTCCATTACCATCACTAGGCGGTCTATCCCAATTCCACTTATGCTTAGGCTTATCGCTCTCAACTTTCCACTTATTCATGACAAGGTTGATGGGCAAGCTTCCTAGGAACTCGGTCATCTTCCTAAATACTAAGGCGTCCTCGAACGGGTTCACTTCCATGTCTCTAGCCAATTCTGTTTCATGGAAAGTCGCTTGACTAGCAAAGGCTTCATCTAGATAGAAAGGTCGTTGGGGACCTATGAAGTCTTTATTAATCCAAGGTCCATATTTAGATTGTGCTCTATCTAACCTAATCTCATGTGGGATTTGTTAGTGCAAATATTACGATATTTAATCTATACATTCTCATTTGTTTTGTTGATGACAAACATGTAACTTGTAATACATAACGTAAAATGTATAAGTTACTTGTAATTATATTTTGTCTCAACATACTCTCAACACCTCTCGATGACTCAAGTCCTTGTATGCTACAACACAAAGTTCGTATATGTTTCTTATGTTGCGTTATGATCAAACCCTAACAAACCATTAAACATGTTTAGTTAAATAGTTTATAAAACACTTAAGTAATTTTGGTTACTTACATTTTATAAAAGACATAAACATAAGTAAATGTTTTGGGTAAAACCCATGACCCAAGACCCATACCCAATGTCTAGATACATTATACCTTGGTGGGCACTCAAGACCATGACCCATAGCCCATGGTTTTAACCCATAAACAATGGGTAAATAGGAGCGTCCACAGATCCCTTGGAATTACAAGGGCCGGATCCCTCCAGGAGGGATCCTTGGGTCAGAAACATGGTTTGGCCTTTTTGCCTATAAATAGCAAGCCACTTCTTACCATTTCTTCACACCTTCACACATAGTTTATCTCCTCCATTTCTAGGATATTTAGATCATTAGGAAACATGTAAACCACCCTCATCTCATATGATCATAATGCTTCTAACTTTTATTTGTTGTAAGCATACTCCCGAAGTGATCCTCCAAAGCAAGCCTAGAGATCTTGCATCCTTACCTACTAAAGTGATCACCCATCACAAGCATACAAGCACATTAAGATCTTCTACAACAAGCTTGGGAAACTTGTCATCTTCATTCATAGAAAACTAACTACATCATGCTTTGTGTTCTTGATCTTTAGTTTAGGATTTCATATCCATTAGACACATTGTCTTGGATATTGTCTAGTATCATATTCTTGTATCTATGACTAGACTAGATGGTTTATGTGTTTGTGCCATAAAACACAAGGTTTGTTATGTTGGGCCACAAAACATAATGGGTGTTATAGATGTGTCGTATATCTATGACTAGACTAGATGGTTTATGTGTTTGTGCCATAAAACACAAGGTTTGTTATGTTGGGCCACAAAACATAACGGGTGTCATAGATGTGTCATAGACATAAGTGAAAGATGTCTAAAAGAGTCAAGACGAAGACATTAGTGAAAGGTGTCAAACGTCCGTATTGAAAGCACTAGTGAAGGGTGCTTAGAAGTCAAGGCTAAAGGCATTAGTGAAGGATGCCTAGAAGTCAAGTCATAAGGCATTAGTGAAAGGTGCCTTTGAAGATCGAGTCAAAAGGCATTAGTGAAAGGTGCCTAAGGTGTACATTCGATATGGTGTGATTCGATGTACAAGATAGATTAGTATTGGGTCAAAGGATATTGATATCCTTGTTGATGTTGTTATAAGGAGTAGATCTCCTTTGGGGTTAGGTGTCATGTAGTGTTGGGTAATAGTTCCTCCATTGTAATGGAACTCGGTACTTAGCCTAGTACCGGATAAAGGGTAGGCGACGTTGTAGTAGGTGTGGTTCTCCTTTGTGAAAAGAACCCGTGGTTAGCCTAGTACCGGAAAAACAGTAGGCGACGTTGTGAAGGCTTCTCCTCCATAAGGAGTTGGTGTCGTGTAGTGTTTACGAACTTTTGAGTAGGTGACTCGGGAGTGGAGTAGGGCATGGAAGGTGTCCTTGTAGCGAACCACTATAAATCCTCGTGTTGGTTTGTCTATCCTTTTACTTATCGCTTACTTTTATTCTTGCATTACATTGTTTATTTTCTATGTGGTTGATGTCTATGTTTGTGATACATACTTGGTCTTTCATATAGTCACAAACTATATTTAACACTTTACATATCATGACACGCTTGATCAAGAAAATCAACCGGACTAATAATGGTGAAACTTGATTTATAATGAACCATTAATCTTGCGGAATATTATGTGATATTAAGGGGTTGGCCTTACATGCCGTAATGCGTTAAATGCATCCTAGAGTCGAGATTAGCAAATACAATGGTTTATACTATATTTGATACAAAATTTTAAGTTTGAAACGGAAACGTATTCAACCCCCCTACGTTTTCACAATTGGTAACAGAGCGGGTTGGCTCTAGTTTTTAAAACAAATGGTTTTCAAAACGAGTAAGGTCCTTGTATCAAATTTTTGATGAAGTCAAGCATAATATGAAAAGTGTTATGTTGATTTTTTTTCTCTTTGAAGTTTTTTTGTTAGATATCTTGTTAATCAAGCTTGAATAAAGGTAAAAATGGATAATATAACTTCACTAAAAAGTTTACAAAGGTTAAACCTTTTCGTCGGGTGATCGGTGCTAAACAGTCAAGTCTAAAAGACTAAAAACTGCTCAAACACTAATGCAATTAAGATCAGAGGAGTTTAGAGTCTCCCCGGGTCGTTATGTCCTAGCGAGCTATGCAATGGATCAATCAACGTCTAGTGATCGAGAAATTTGAATGATAAAGGGAATTGAGATTATTATGACTACAGAAATACCAAACAAATACAAAGGCTAAAATGCAAATGAGAGGAAATTAAAAAGATAAAACCTATTAAATAAACGCTATCACTATTTTTAAAGTGATGAACGTTTAAAACCTAAAACGTACGTTTAAATTAAAAACTACGTTACGTACAAAATAAAAAGTGAAACTAAATCAGTATTAACCCTAAAAATATGAAAATGATATTTTACAATCCTAATGATAAAGAAAATTTATAGAAAAGAAAATTATTTTAAAACTAATTATTTAATTAAAACTATTTTTAACTATTAATTAATTACCTAAAATACAAGAAAATAGGAAATTAGGCTAGAAAAATAAGATTAAGACTTGGAAAAGTCTAAAATATCAAAATAGACTTTTCAAAACTATTTTTGTATTTTTGTGACTATTTATCTATTTTCTATGGATTTTAAACTATTAAAAACTAATTAAATTACTAAAAATTACCAAATAAACTATGAAAAATATAGAAAATTACTTTTTTTACTTCTTATATTTATCTAAACCTAAGAAAATTGAAAAATTATTTTTTTGAACCTTTTTCTAATTTTTTATATTAAAAGCTATTTAAAAATGATTAAAAACTAATTTAAATTGAGAAAAATAGCAAAACTACTTAGAAAAATCTGAAAATTTCAGGAAAAGTCTAAAATAATATTAGGAATGAAGGAAAATAGAAAATAGGTGCTTATGTGGAGAAATTAAGAATCTATGGAAGTGCTTATTGAAATAAGCACTGATAAGCCAAAAGCTCACCAAAATACACCAATCATTAATGAAGCTCTAAACTACTAAAAGTGACCAATTTCAACTAAAATCAACAAGCATGAACCACGTAATCACAAGCTCAGCAGTTTTTTTATGTTTGTGATTTTCAAGTGAAAACAGATTTGGGTACTAACTTTAATCACATGCACAAGCTTCAAATTAAGCTCAAAATGAAAACTACCACTTGCAACTTAAAGTAGACCTGGCTGAGAGTATGTGTACCAAAAATCAGACATTGATAAGCTCTCTTGATCCCTGTGACTAAGCTGCATTATCTGAGAAAACTCTCAGTGTAACTGAGACAGTGTGGTGCAGGGCACTTTGGGCTTGAAAGGTGAGCTTGTTTGGAGCTTAAAAAAAAATTGTAAAATTCAACTAAAATGGTGATAAGTAATTGGACCAGATGAGGTTTATTAAGGTACAAATTTCACTGAAAATGGCTCAAAGATGAATCCTAGAAAAATCCTTCTAGATGGGCTCAAATCTGGTTTTGTGCCTTTTTGACTTTTTAAGCAAACAAGAAATTTTGACTATTTCCAACTTTGATTCAAATCTTTGAACCGAAAAGGATGTTATATGTTGTAATAGGTGTAATGCAAGCTAGCTTGATGAATTCCAAACACAAAACACCGATTTGCTAATCCTAAACTTCAACGATGGAATCGGTGAGATTGATTTTAATGAAATGTTGACTTTTGGTGGTTGCGGTTCAAATTCTTGACTCAAATGAACTCAAACATACTTAATAAACATAAACCATTAGAGCTTAACCAATGAGTAGACCATTAAGGCAGTTTGATCAAGAAATCCAAACACCCTTGTAACTCTTTGTTGTGAAGATTAAAAGGCACAACACTTCCCAAACTTAAAGCAATGATCAAACTATATTTATATAACCTAATTACAACTTTTAAAAGCAATGCACCGCTTTAACTACAAAATCAAAAAATGCAAAGAACTTGAAATTTCACTTACAAAATCCTTAGCCACAATGGCTTGCTAATCTGTGAAACGAACACTAGCCTATTTATCAACCCAAATGAACTTAAATCAACCCATTTCAACATCCGAATCACCCATTCACCAAATCGCACCCTTTTGCACTGTTTGACTTTTGTTGACCGGAAGCAAAGTGAATGTAATCTTGAATTTGAGCTTGTAAAAGCTATGCTAAGCTTATTTAAGCTCAATGAAACCGAAAACAAGTATTAAAGCTTTTGAGTATGAATTTGAAATGGAAATGTTCAACAAAGCTATAAAACATGAACTCGATCATAACTTGAATTTATCATCGGAATTAGTTTATCTTGAGTACAAAACACTTAATTTGATACTGAGAGAAATGAATACAACAAGTTTTACTTTTATCTAAAGCTTTTAACATAAAAGCGACACTAAGTTAAAATGAAAACTACTAGACTCTCCAACTTGCTTCCAAATGCTGTCTTTTATAACCCAATCTCATTTTCTCTCACTTCTGATTCTTTCCCATCAATCTAAACCATTGGATGGCCTTGAAATGATCTCAACCATTCAAAATTTATTTTTGGCGCCAAATTCTTTTCTGCCCATTGGAGGTTGAGTGAAGGGATAGTGGTGCATTTAATGATGTTTGGAAGTTAGTTGGAGGTGAGGGAACAGGGGAGAGTGGGATTGAGGAGGGGGGATGGGGTGTAAGCTAGTAGCAGGCAAAGCAGTTGAGATGGTGACTTTTTGGCGGGTTGAAGATATTGACCAGGATTGACCAAAGAGATAATAATAGGGGGGGTTCATAAATCAATTTGACAGGGGGCCAAAATGGTGCAAGGGGTCAAAATGAGTTAAGAGGGTTTAGAACTATAGGGACTAATGGTGTAAATTACGAAACTTGAGGGCCTAAGTCGCCAATTCATCAATCTTGATTCAAGGGACCAAAGTGACACTCTCGTAAAGTATAAGGACCAATGTTGCCATTTTGCAATTTTCCAGGGGCCATTTCTGCCAATTTTGAAAGTTGAAGGACTAAACTTGTAATTTTCTCAAACTTTTCATATTTTTCACCAAAGGACTAAATTTGACAACTTTTGATTTTAAAAGGACCTTTGGTGACTTTTCTTTTGAAATTATGTGCTCAGGGGCTTGTTTTGACAACTTTTGAAACTTGGGGACTAAAGCGCAATTTTGCAAATTTGATATGTTTTTCATCCGATTTTGATATTTTGCATTTAAAACACATAAAACAACGATTTGTGATATTTTGATCATTTTGATGTGTTTCGAGTGTTTTCGGATAATTTGCGCTTTATTTTGTACACAAATGATGAGTATTTACACACTCATCAATCCCCACATCGAGATATTGCTAGTCCCTAGCAATGATTTGAGAAAACATAATGGATTTTAATCTCTTTACCAAAAGCCATTACTTACGGAGTAGCCAAATGTTTGAGTTCAAGTAAGAACCATGGTACACCGATAACCATGTGATTTTGAGCAAACCACCGACTTTCAACGGATTTGATTTTGTCTTTACCGTAAGCCGTACCTTACGGACTAGCCAACTCTTAGATAAATTATCAATATTATCTTTGGTGAGTGATTACCAATTATGGTTTTCCATCGCCTTTACCACAAGCCATAATCTTGCGGGCTAGCCAACTCTTCACTTTTTAGGATATGGTGAGTTGATAACCATACAATTTTGGGCAAATTGCAAGCCATATAAACGGTTTGAGAAATCTTTACCAAGAGCCGTTTGCTCTGGATTAGCCAATCCTTTTGTCTTACGAGACATGGCGGATGATAACCGGATGAGAAAGTGTAGAACACTTACTCCAAAAAAAAATTTTTGGCCAAAAGCGGGATTAGGCGGTATAATTACATGATAAAATTCATGAGAATCCCCACACTTAGAAATGAATATTGCCCTCAATATTCAAAGTACCTATTATGCCGAAACAAAGAACGTAAAAGGAAATACTACGGCCATTATTTAGAAAGAAGATTTTTTTTTTTTTTTTTTTTTTTTAACATGGGGCATCACCCTCCGATTACGGTTTTAGTTTTGATTGAAACCGGAGGTCCGAGTAGTGGTTAGGGCGGTGGTTCGGGTCTCAGAGCACGATATTGATTGCTTCCTTGATTAGACATCCCGCCCACAAAGATTGGCTTCAAAAAGGTTACCATCGGTAGCCATACGATTATAGTAAGCATGAGGCCACCACGGTAACACGACTTCCACTTTCTTAACTTCGACGGAGGTGAAGTTTGTGGAAAAGAGACTTTCTTTTGATTGGAGAGAACCAAAGCTTGGATAGCTTCCGTGAGTTTATCAATCTTAGCATCGGTGCTAGGCGACTCACTCGCGATGAAGAAGAAGAAGGACCCACACCGACTTGGGAAACAACCGGTTTGCTTCGTGCGGTCGGGACCTTGGACTTGTTTTCGATTATCGCTAAAGCTTCTTTGACGCTTTTGCTTAGGAAATTTCCTCCGCGGAGGAATTGAGAGAATCTGATCGATTGACTCACTCCATTGTAGAAAGTATCGAGTTGCATCAACTCGGAGAAACCGTGGTGAGGACATTTCATAGCAATTCCTTGAAACGATCCCACGATTCATCAAGGATTCATCAAACTTCGAGTGAACTTGATGATTTCATTTTAAGACTCGTGGTCTTGGAAGGTGGATAGAATTCATTCACAAATTTCTTCACCGGATCTTCCCATGTCTCTATTGATTTGGGGTTGTTTTCAAGCCAAATCGGGCTTGCCCTCAAGAGAAAACAGGAAGTAAGAAGCAACACCTCGGAAGGACATTCTTATACTTGATGGTAGATGCAATCTTGTTAAACCATCTTATATGAGCATGAGGATCATCCCGCTCAAAACCGTAGAACTGATTTGAAGTTACAAGATTGATAACCGGTCTTGAGTTCAAAATTTTCACCACGATAGTCGGTACAACGATAGCATCTCCATACCCGCCGATGGGTGCTCGGAGAAGCTCACACATAGAATTTCATCCGCCATGACAACGGGAGTAGTGCGAGCAGTCCGGATCTCGATCCGATGACGGAGCGAAAGTCTGCGAACACGCCTTCTTGGAATCTTGACAAGCTCACGAAATGGGCTTACAGATCTAGAAGAGCGAGTGCGCATACAAAGAGTTAACTCTAAGGAAACTCGAGTTAAGGAGAGAAATGGAATTATGAAAATCTTTCGGATGAGAATGAGAATTATGAAGACGTTTTATAAAAATCGGTGAGAAGAATCTTTATGGGTTTTACGGTTACGAAAACGTCGATATCACAACAAAATCAATTAACACAAAATCGAGGCAAAACAACGTGAACTTAACTAATAATCCAAGATGAATGGCTTCTTTGAAAAAGGTACACCAATCACAAGGACACAAAGGCAAGTTTTATATCTTTAGTTCGGGAACTTATTATGGTCGCACCCCAGTTAGGTAGTGCACTTTGCCTTGGTTTTCGGTGGTAATCTTTTAAGTTGTTAATTATTAGAAAAACAGCGATTCTTTTTGTATTTTTATTTTTGATACATATATAGAAACAAAAGGAAAATATTTTTGTGTTTTATACGTTTTTAATTGTTTTGGGTTTTGGATTTTTAGAAGAAAATATGGATATATATATATACGAAATGGATGATATAAACAAAGAGTGAGGATTCAAACAACTAATCGCTAAAATGGGAGATAAATCAAGACAAGACTCCGCAATGCGGCTAAAATTTGATCGGTGCTAAGCAGTCAAGTCTAAAAGACTAAAACCGCTCAAACACTAATGCAATTAAGATCGAGAGAGTATAGAGTCTCCCGGTCGTTATGTCCTAGCGAGCTATGCAATGGATCAATCAACGTCTAGTGATCGAGAAATTTGAATGATAAAGGGAATTGAGATTATTATGACTACGTAAATACCAAACAAATACAAAGGCTAAAATGCAAATGAGAGGAAATTAAAAGATAAAACCTATTAAATAAACGCTATCACTATTTTTAAAGTGATGAGCGTTTAAAACCTAAAACGTCGTTTAAATTAAAACTACGTTACGTACAAAATAAAAATGAAACTAAATCAAGATTAACCCTAAAATATGAAATGATATTTTACAATCCTAATGATAAAAGAAAATTTATAGAAAAGAAAATTATTTTTAAAACTAATTATTTAATTAAAACTATTTTTAACTATTAATTAATTACCTAAAATACAAGAAAATAGGAAATTAGGCTAGAAAAATAAGATTAAGACTTGGAAAAGTCTAAAATATCAAAATAGACTTTTCAAAACTATTTTGTATTTTGTGACTATTTATCTATTTTCTATGGATTTTAAACTATTAAAAACTAATTAAATTACTAAAATTACCAAATAAACTATGAAAAATATGGAAAATTACTTTTTACTTCTTATATTTATCTAAACCTAAGAAAATTGAAAAATTATTTTTTGAACCTTTTCTAATTTTTATATTAAAAGCTATTTAAAATGATTAAAACTAATTTAAATTGAGAAAAATAGCAAAACTACTTAGAAAAATCTGAAAATTTCAGGAAAAGTCTAAAATAATATTAGGAATGAAGGAAAAATAGAAAATAGGTGCTTATGTGGAGAAATTAAGAATCGCTATGGAAGTGCTTATTGAAATAAGCACTTGATAAGCCAAAAGCTCACCAAAATACACCAACTGTTAACAGAAGCTCTAAACTACTAAAAGTGACCAATTTCAACTAAAATCAACAAGCATGAACCACAGAATCACAAGCTCAACAGTTTTTTTTATGTTTGTGATTTTCAAGTGAAAACAGATTTGGGTACTAACTTTAATCACATGCACAAGCTTCAAATTAAGCTCAAAATGAAAACTACCACTTGCAACTTAAAGTAGACCTGGCTGAGAGTATGTGTACCAAAATCGAGACATTGATAAGCTCTCTTGATCCCCGTGACTAAGTCGCATTATTCGAGAAAACTCTCGATAATCGAGACAAGGTGTGGTCGCAGGCACTTTGGGCTTGAAAGGTGAGCTTGTTTGGAGCTTAAAAAAATTGTAAAATTCAACTAAAATGGTGATAAGTAATTGGACCGATGAGGTTTATTAAGGTACAAATTTCATCGAAAATGGCTCAAAGATGAATCCTAGAAAAATCCTTCTAGATGGGCTCAACGGTTTTGTGCCTTTTTGACTTTTTAAGCAAACAAGAAATTTTGACTATTTCCAACTTTGATTCAAATCTTTGAACTGAAAAGGATGTTATATGTTGTAATAGGTGTAATGCAAGCTAGCTTGATGAATTCCAAACACAAAACACCGATTTGCTAATCCTAAACTTCAACAAAGTGAATCGGTGAGATTGATTTTAATGAAATGTTGACTTTTGGTGGTTGCGCTTCCAAATTCTTGACTCAAATGAACTCAAACATACTTAATAAACATAAACCATTAGAGCTTAACCAATGAGTAGACCATTAAGACAGTTTGATCAAGAAATCCAAACACCCTTGTAACTCATGTTGTGAAGATTAAAAGGCACAAGCACTTCCCAAACTTAAAGCAATGATCAAACTATATTTATATAACCTAATTACAACTTTTAAAGCAATGCACCGCTTTAACTACAAAATCAAAAAAATGCAAAGAACTTGAAATTTCACTTACAAAATCCTTAGCCACAATGGCTTGCTAATCTGAAACCGAACACTAGCCTATTTATCAACCCAAATGAACTTAAATCAACCCATTTCAACATCCGAATCACCCATTCACCAAATCGCACCCTTTTTGCACTGTTTGACTTTTGTTGACCAGAAGCAAAGTGAATGTAATCTTGAATTTGAGCTTGTAAAAGCTATGCTAAGCTTATTTAAGCTCAATGAAACCGAAAACAAGTATTAAGAAGCTTTTGAGTATGAATTTGAAATGGAAATGTTCAACAGTGGCTATAAAACATGAACTCGATCATAACTTGAATTTATCATCGAATTAGTTTATCTTGAGTACAAAACACTTAATTTGATACGAGAAATGAATACAACAAGTTTTACTTTTATCTAAAGCTTTTAACATAAAAACGACACTAAGTTAAAAATGAAAAACTACTAGACTCTCCAACTTGCTTCCAAATGCTGTCTTTTATAACCCAATCTCATTTTCTCTCACTTCTGATTCTTTCCCATCAATCTAAACCATTGGATGGCCTTGAAATGATCTCAACCATTCAAAATTTATTTTTGGCGCCAAATTCTTTTCTGCCCATTGGAGGTTGAGTGAAGGGATAGTGGTGCATTTAATGATGTTTGGAAGTTAGTTGGAGGTGAGGAGCAGGGAGAGTGGGATTGAGGAGGGGATGGGGTGTAAGCTAGTAGCGAGCAAAGCAGTTGAGATGGTGACTTTTGGCGGGTTGAAGATATTGACCGAGATTGACCAAAGAGATAATAATAGGGGGTTCATAAATCAATTTGACGGGGCCAAATGGTGCGAGGGTCAAAATGAGTTAAGAGGTTTAGAACTATAGGGACTAATGGTGTAAATTAAAACTTGAGGGCCTAAGCTGCCAATTCATCAATCTTGATTCAAGGGACCAAAGTGACACTCTCGAAAAGTATAAGGACCAATGTTGCCATTTTCCGGGGCCATTTACGCCAATTTTGAAAGTTGAAGGACTAAACTTGTAATTTTCTCAAACTTTTCATATTTTTCACCAAAGGACTAAATTTGACAACTTTTGATTTTAAAAGGACCTTTGGTGACTTTTCTTTTGAAATTATGTGCTCGTGGACTGCTTTTGACAACTTTTGAAACTTGGGGACTAAAGCGCAATTTTGCAAATTTGATATGTTTTCATCGATTTTGATATTTTGCATTTAAAACACATAAAACAACGATTTGTGATATTTTGATCATTTTGATGTGTTTACGAGTGTTTCGGATGAATTTGCGCTTATTTTGTACACAAATGATGAGTATTTACACACTCATCATCGGGTCAAACATGCATTTTGTAATTCATGTCGGATCCGCGGATCCTCGGTTACACCGACGGATCCTCAAACAAGGGATCCGTGGGATCCGTGGGTATGAAGACGCTTTTGTCAATTTCAAAATTCATAACTAATTAACCGTAAGTCGTTAGAAGTCGTGCCACCTATCGTTTTAAAGGTATTTGAGTCTACTTTCATTTAAAAATGATTTCATAAACTGATTCAAAACAAAATTTATAGAATCATTGATTTATAATAGAAAGTCATTTTTGGTCATAACTTTTGCACAAACTTTTGATCTAATTGGAGACGGATGTTTTCATCTTTGAATAACAATGTGTCCTCTTTTGGAATTAAGGTTTGATCATATTTATAAAAGAAACTAATCAAGCTTGGTATACATGTTTATATTTAACACAAAGCGATGAAAAGAACTTTCGTATGCTATGCTAAATGATAAATTGTCTTCCTTGCATTACTTGATTATTTGCTTATCTCAAATAACCTTTGTGCTTGTTTGATTGAATAACATATGTGGTTTCCTTACCTTGCTATTCATTCTCTTGCTTGTCGATTTAGTAATATTCTACTAATCAATGTGCTACTTGAAGAAGTGTTTGGGATAACATCTAGTTGTGTCGAAAATGTTAGTTTTATAAGTTGAAAAATGTTTAAAACATATAACACACTGAATAACTTTTGATTGAGTTTGTCATGTGTGCAACATAAATGTTTTATGTGCTTATATGATTTCCTGATTTCATATTTTCTTGTATTGTTTTCTAAAAACAACAAGAATGTACATCGGATCAACCTACACTTGTGTTGATGATGTACTCTCCTGTTTCCCTTTTCATGATCGCTCTCCAAGCTTCATAGTAGGATTGAAAACTTGATTATTTCATCCGATATACTCAAGTAAATTATTTTGCAACGCAAATATAATTGTTCATATCCGAAAGTCCAAACTCGAGCTTTCCAACAACATATGTTGAACTAGCTCATCCAACCATTTTTTTTGTTCACCATATGGACAACTTTTAATTTTTTTGACACCTTCGTCACCTTAGTTGTTTCAAATATAATATTAATAAAAACGAAGCAAAGTATCATCATTGTTACTCTTGATAGGCCATTGTAGGAATATAAATTTTCCTAACTTGAGAATAAATCTTGGAGAACTTATTGCAATAGAAACTCAATTTGACCTAACGGTTGAATTGCTTCCTTGATAGAAGTTGGGTATGAGGAATCGCCCGTAAAAATGATCGTGTTTAGCCGTAATTGAGCACCGCTATTAATAGTCTCATATTCATTCTCTCACTTGAGAAATTTATACTCCTATGTTTTCCTAAAGTAAGTTTACAATGGAAATACTTTTGTCTTATGATTACTAATCAAACAAGTTGTAGAATTAATTTTGTTGGGATATAAAAGATAAAGTACTTAAGAAAGTCAAAGTGCTGAAGAAAGTCAAAGTACTGCTTAATGAAAGTCAAAGTACTGCTCGCGTCAACGTACTGCAAAGCTAAAGGACTGCTATATCGTTTATGGAAAGCTTTGTAATTCTAGAACATTCTTAGTTTAGAATTAGTATTACTTGTCTTACAAGGATTGTAATTGTAAACCGACTAGGGTACTCCTTATGCCTATAAAAGGACCCCTAGATTGGCATTAGAAAAAAGAAATATTAGAGATCGACTTACATGCAAGTGCGATATTAGACTTATTAGGTTTGTTAGTGAATCTGTGTATCAAGCAGATTCAAAGTTTTAATATAATCATTGAAGATTAAAGTTATTCTTCTTAGCTTTATTGAAGTAGTTTCCGCATACTTAATAGAGTTACATCAGTGTTTCATTGTTAGTAATTTAGGATTTATCCAAGGTTGCTAAACCCTTACAAGCTACATAGTTAGTTTGGTCAGAGTATATCGATCCAACAAGTGGTATCGGAGATTGTGTGGAAACTCTGATAAAGAAGAAACCCTTAAACCGATTTAACTACAAACCCTAAAGATGTCGATCAAGTCGCACCACTCCCATCCATCACCTCACTCGAGATTCCTATCATCAAGAAGGAGAATATGATCTATGGAGCATGAAGATGAGGCAAGACATTGCTATTACAGACCATGTATTGTGGGATGTGATTGTCAATGATAATGAAGTTCTTGAAGAACCTGTAGAAGTTCCTGGACAACCTAAACCACCTAAGCCTACCTTGCCAGTAGCTACAAAAAGAAATCAAGAAAAGGCTCTCAACATACTGTTGTCTGCTATTCCTGATGGTCACTTACTAAAGTTCCATGATGCTAAGGATGCAAAACAACTATGGGCTTCTCTCAAGATAAGATTTGGAGGTAATGATGCTTCCAAGAAGATGCATAGAAATGTGTTGAAGCAACAGTTTGAAACATTCACTGTTGGTGAAAGAGAAGGTCTTGATCTTGCCTGATGATTCCAAAATCTTCTTAGTATGCTAGAGTTATACAAAGCGGTATCTGTTGAAGATGCAAATATGAAGTTCTTAAGTAGTTTGCCATCCGTATGGCATGTGATTGCTACTATGATTAGAGGACAACCCGGTTTGGACACTATGCACTTTGATGATCTCTACAACCATTTAAAGGTATATGAGCATGAGATGAATGGCCAAACAAGTTCAAAATCTCACAAGATTGCTTTTGTGTCTTCGAAAGAGAAGCGGTACTTCCACTAAAAGTATCGCTTATCACGCTCAAAATCTTGTTGGTGATAAACAACATATTTACACAACCATGACTACCCCTACCTCATCACCAACAAACACCATCCACTCTGATGAAGTTGTATGTTCCTTCTTCGCTCAACAAGCCACTTTACCTGTTACTTATGAAGAAGATTTGTCACAAATTAAAGATGATGCTCTATAAGAAATTGACATAAGATGGCAAGTCGCCATGATCACAGCAAGGATCAAGAAGTTCATGAAGAAAGCAGGAAGAGGCATTGACTTCAAACCCAAACAGGTATCACATTTGACAAATCCAAGATTGAATGCTTTAATTGTCAAAGGCACGGACACTTTGCAAGAGAATGCAAGTTTGCTAAATATCGTGCAAATAGAATGATTGAAAACCCAAGCTTGAACTAAAGAAAATTCCTATTATCGAAACAAACCCAAAAGCTTTGGTTGCTCAAGAAAATCTATCGAGGTTGACTAGAGTCTTTGAATTTGATGATGAACCAAGAACCTACTCTATGGTTTCAATGGAAGAGTTTGATTGGAGCACAGCTTTTGATGAGGAACCAGGATTTGCTGCTTTGGAATCAAAAGATGGTCTTGGAAGCTTTGATTGGATCATGGAAAGTGAAGAAGAACCTGTTCTGCTCGCTATGATAGCTACTTCACCAAGTTCACCCACTATCTCTGAGGTATGTTCTAAGTGTAATGATTTTTATCAAAAAGTGCTTAAAGATTATGTGACTGAAAGAGATAATTATAGAAGGGCTATGTCTGAGGTACCTGGTTATCAAATAACTTTAGAGTCAATGGAAGCCAAAATAATCACTCATGAAAATAATGAAATGGCTTGGGCTGAAAAATATGAGCAACAAGATTATCAATTAAAATTGAGTGAATGGAAGTTAGGATGTAAGGTTTCTGAACTTGAAAAGATGACTAAAGAAAGGGATGGATTAATAGAAAAATTTGATGCTTGGAAAGAATCGGTCTTTCACATGTTAGTTTTGTTGAAAACAAAAAGAGCACACATTAAAAGCGGCCTAGGTTTTGGTATGGAGTTTAGCGATCTGTAAGAAAACCCACCTAGTGATAAGGAAAAATTGATTCGAGGAGATAACAACTAGTGATGATGAACTCATTAGCTCAAAAGAGAACACATCTAGTAATGAGGAATCAATTAGTCAAACACCTCCTGAATTTAAGAAAGACAAGGGTTATAAAGCAGTTCCTCCACCAACTGGTAGTTTTCAACCACTTAGGACATATGTTTCTTGTTTTGGAGTAGACAATTTAGAGTTTAGGAAAAAGCTTACTGGTCAATCTAATTCAGGACCATCTAGTTCTGAATCCCCAAAAGAAACAGTTGAGAAACCTAAGGATGATAATGTTAAGAGTTCAGCAGTACCTTCAACTCAAAGTACTGCTAAACATTCAGCAGTACTTTCAAGAAAAACTTTTCAAAATACTGCTAAATCATTTTGGGATAGTTTTGGTCCTTCACCAAAAAGTCAGGATAGGTTTGGTCATAGAATTACAGGAAGAAATTTTGGGATTACGGGTCAAAAATTGTGTTTTGTTTGTTATAGTTCTGGTCATTTAATTAAGGACTGTGACTTTCACTCCGACTATTTAAGCAAATTCCCAAAGACCACATCTACCAACCATAAGCCAAGGGAGAATAAACCAGTTTGGAATCACTCACATAGGGTTAACCACAGCAATTTCTCAAAAGACTATAGGTACCCTCACCAGAAAAGATCTTTTTCAAAACCACTAGTACCCTCAAACACTTTTCAAGGTACTGGTAAGACAAAGTTTTCTCAAGCAGTACCTTCTCAAAGTACCGCTAGGTTTTACCCAATCAAGGTCTTCTAGCACTTTTTGAATGGAAGCCCTAGGAGATCCAATTATTATCAAACTAGAAGGCATTACACCTCAAACATAGTACCTAGATCAAGGAAACCTACACAAAAGTTAAAACCAATCGGGCTAAGAAAGAAAGTAATCGATGAGGAACAAACAAGATTTTCAAAGAAGTTTTGTTGAAAAGAAAAGGAGATTTTGTTGAAAAGAGAGTTTTATTGAAAACCAACACATGTTTTGGAACAAACGAAAATAATTGATCATGCTTTCAAAAGCAAGGAGATTACATACTTAAAGAATTTAAGTATGTCACTCCACGCGGGAACACAAGTCAAGAATGGCTTGGGTTCCTAAAAGAAACTAACTCTTTCATCTTTGTGCGGGGCAACCCAAAGAGGAGCTTAAAGATCATTTAATTGTTGATAGTGGTTGCTCGAAGCATGACGAGAGACAAAGAAATTCACGATTTTAGATCTTATTTTGGAGGAAGAGTTGCATTTGGGAATGATCCTAGTGGAGGTAGAATTATCGGAAAAGGAACCATAAAGGCAGGAAGCATAGACTTTAAGAATGTTCGTTATGTAAAGGAGCTCAAGTTCAACCTTTATCAAGATCTCGGATCTGTGACAAGAAGCACCACATGTTATTCAACGACACGTAATGTCTTATACTTTCCCCGAGTTCAAGCTTGTTGATGATCACTGGTAACACCGAGAGTACCAAGAACCAATGATGTGTCTGATCTAGATATGAAGAATCTTAACTCTCTTGAAGAGCAACATGTTTAGTAGCAAAGGCAACACTTGAAGAAGCACATCTATGGCATAGAAGATTAGGACATGTGAATTTCAAGAATATCAACAAGTTGGTTAAAGGAAATTTAGTTAGAGGTTTACCTTCCAAAACATACAAGAATGATCATTCATGTTTGGCGTGCAAAAAGGGTAAACAACACAAAGCTTCACGCAAGAAGATTGAGGAAAGAACTATTAGAGAACCTTTAGAGTTGTTACACATGGATTTGTTTGGATCTGTTTATGTTGCAACCTTAAACAAGAAGAAGTACTGCTTAGTTGTAACAGATGATTTTAGTAGATTTAGTTGGGCCTTTTTCTTGGGATTAAAGATGAAACCTTTGATGCTATTCATGATCTTATAATAGCCCTTAAAAATCAATTGAGACTCAACGTAAGAGTTATTAGATGTGATAATGGGACTGAATTCAAGAACAAGTTTATGGATGAATTTTGTGCCAAGAAAGGAATTAAGAGGAATTTAGCATTGCTAGAACTCCACAATGAATGGTGTTGCGTAAAGAAAGAATGAACATTGATAGAAGCGGCCGAAACAATGCTTGCGATTCTCTATTACCTATTCAATTTTGAAATTTGAAAGTCGTAAAATCTTGCTTGTTATGTGTTGAATAGAGTACAAGTCACTAAACCTTAGATGAAGACACCTTATGAGTTGCTTATGGGTAACAAACCCAACATTTGTTTTATGAAACCTTTTGGATGTCCTTTGACTATTCTCAATACTATTGACACTCGGGAAAATTTGATGGCAAGTCGATGAAGGATACTTATTGGGGTCTTGTACCAATAGCAAAGGATTTAGAGTGTACAACAAGGTCACCAAAAGGTTCAAGACCGTCTTCATATTGAATTTTAGAAGATCAAGAAAATCAAAAGGGTAAAGGTCCCGATTGGATGTTTGATCTTGATGTTTTGACTCCTTCTATGAACTATGTTCTGTTAGAGAAGAAAATCAAGTTGTTCACAAAGAAGAAGATTTACAATTACATTGTTCATGGAGTCAATATTAGACCGATCTCGTTCTTCAAGAAGAACCTATATCTATTGAGAAATAGAAAATACTTGATGAACCAAAATCCACTTTGTCTCGTCAAGATCAAGCTATTCAAGATGAACTTAATAGGATGCTTTTTCAAGAAACAATAGCACAATCTTATGAGGATGATCAAGAAGAGCTTATGAAGAAGCAAAGAAAAGGGTAAGTCTCAGATTACTCTCACAAGATTTTAGATCACAAGATTTTGATCAAAGTTCACGCACCAATTTGTGCTTGATGATTTGAATGATCCAACCATGCAGGGTTGAGGACACCGATGATGAATTAGATGATGAAGGTATTTTCTCAAATTCCAATGAAGGAGCCGATTTCACAAATTTGGGTGATGATCTTGAAGTTCCACGAGACTCTACATTAAGAGTTCATAAAGATCATCCTGCTGGTCAAATCATTGGACCTTCTACATCAGGGGTGCTCAGAAGAACCAAAGCTAAAGGCTTCTCTAAGCCACATAATGCTTTACTTAGCTTTGTGTATAAACAAAACAGGCTGAATCATAAAGATCAACAAACATGTTTATTTACTTGCTTTATCTCTCAAGAAGAACCCAAGACTGTAGCTTAAGCATTAACTAAAGAGAGTTGGGTTGAAGCCATGCAAGAAGAACTTCTTCAATTCAAACTTCAAGACGTTTGGGTACTATGTGATTTACCAGATGGAAAGAAAGTCATTGGTACAAGATGGGTTTTCAGAGTTAAGAGAGATGAAAGAGGTAATGTCATCAAGAACAAAGCAAGATTAGTTGCACAAGGATATAGACAAGAAGAAGGAGTGGACTATGATGAAGTGTTTGCTCTCAGCAAGGATTGAAGCCATTAGATTATTCCTTTCTTTTGCATCTTATATGGGCTTTCTGTTTATCAAATGGATATCAAGAGTGCCTTTCTTTATGGCAAAATTACAGAGGAAGTTTATTTAAAACAACCTCCTAGTTTTGAGGATCCTGCACATCCAAACAAAGTCTACAAAGTTGTTAAGGCTCTGTATGGCCTTCATCAAGCTCCTAGAGCTTGGTATGAAAGACTCTCCAGTTTCTTATTGCAACATGGTTACAGGAGAGGAACAATTGATAAGACTTTATTTATCAAGAGAGACAAAAAGGACATAATGCTTGTTCAAGTATATGTAGATGATATTATCTTTAGAGCTACAAAACAATCAATGGTGAAAGAATTTGAGCGGCTCATGCAACAAGAATTTCAAATGAGTTCCATGGGTGAATTAACTTTTTTTTTGGGCTACAAGTTAAACAATCCAAGGATGGAATCTTCATTAGTCAAGATAAGTATGTCACTGACATTCTTAAGAAGTTTAACTACAATGCTATCAAGCCAGTCACCACACCCATCAAAGGTATCAACTCATTAGGAAAGGATGAAGATGGACAAGCTGTGGATGTCAAGCTTTGCAGATCAATGATTGGTTGTCTTATGTACTTAACGCATCTAGACACGATATCATGTTTGTTTGTCTGCTTATGTGTAAGATATCAAGTCTCACCCAAGGTCTCTCATATGCATACAACAAGAGGATTTTAGTTATCTAAAACAACAACCTAAGTTAGGGTTGTGGTATACTAAGGATTCGCCTTTTCACTTGGAAGCTTTTTGACAAAGTGATTATGCGGTGATAATTATGATAGAAGATCAACCACCGGAGGATGCCAATATCTTGGAAGAAGATTAGTTTCATGGCAATGTAAGAAACAAACCATTGCATCAACATCATCCATCAAGCATAATATGTTGTTTTTCTATGTCGTATGGACAAGTGTTGGGGATGCATAATCAACTCTTGGATTATGGGTTCAATTTTAAGAATACTCCTATCAACATTGACAATGAGAGTACAATTTGCATTGTGAAGAATCCAGTTTATCACTCCAAGACCAAGCACATTCAGATTAGGCATTACTTTATTCGAGATTGTTATGAGCATAAGCTCATTAATGTTGTCAAGGTCCACACAGATGACAATGTAGCTGATCTACTCACAAAGGGCTTTGATGTTTCAAGATTCACTCATTTAGTGGTGAGTATTGGTATGATTAAATATTAAGCTACAATTAAGGGGAGGAATTTTTAGTTAGTTAGTTAGTCTCATGCATTGTTTAAAGGGAGACAATACAATGCTTTTTGATGTTTTGCCATAGTGAAGAAAAGGATGGAAAGTCTTGCTTAGAGTTTATCCGAAAGTCTCGCTTTAGAAATCTTGCTACGTGGAAAGCATCGCGATCTTGTCAATGTACTGTTCCAACGGTCAAAAGATGGGGTAAAATTCAATCAACGGTAACTTTATTAATTGGGATGTGATTTTTTAAATCTTACCTATAAATAACTACCCTCCAATTTTCCCTCTCATCTTTATACTTATCCATCCATATCTCTCTTCTCTCATTAACATTCACTATTCATCGAACCATTCTTTCTTATAACAACAAACATGGCTAATCATACCACTGTCAGTAAGCACAACATGGTTGCTAACTTGGACAAGACACCGTCCAATGTCGCTTTTCATGACATAATTTATTTCCTCACTAGATCATCAATCAATTATGCTATTTTGGTCGAACCTGACATCATTGAACCCTGACATCATTTTCTTATATGTCTATAAATGAGTTGCATTTATATGATTCTTTACGTGTTCTTTCTTTTCGTTTCATGATTTTATGTGAACAATTTATCCATTTGTATAAATGTTTTTCTTTTGTACTAACTCTTTTGGATTCTTGTAGGATGACAATGGTCGATTTCATCATCAAGTCAAGTTGTGCTCATTTGCATATTTTTTTTTATATTCTTAATCTTGCATCATCCTAACCATCTTACTCCACTTTATCACTACTCACAAAGTCATCATGTTTACCACCTCTATTGAGTCATCAACCAAGTCAAAGATTCACCTTGATACCTTTCATCACCGTGTCCAAGGTCTAGTTCATGAACTATGTGATGAAGTATGTTTCATGTTCTACCACATCCTACTTGTGTCAACCACAATCTCAAACCACAAGCTACTTGTGTCAACCACATCCTACAAGTGTCTCACTACCACTACAATTCTTGGTCACTCAACCATCCTCCACAAAAATTTATGTTGTCAAAAGCCAAGTGAATTTCGTAATGAAATGCGTCTCATCCCTAAGCACATTTTTTTTCTTACCTTGAACGAACCTTACAACCTCTAAACCAACCATGATGATGCAAGTAGTAGGATTATTCTCTTTTTGACACTAATCCTTTCTTTGTAGGTTCATATATACACTTTGATGTGTATGGGATTCTCGCTCATTATGGACGAAATTTTACACTCATTTTTTGTAGGTTCTTCTTGACGCCTCGAGCTAGGGGAGCTTCACGAGCATTTATAAAGTGCATCATATAACTTACTCGTCCAAGGACGAATATAATTTTGCACTAACTTTTATTTTGTAGATTTTCAAACACACTAGGAGAACTTGACGCCTCAATAAAGGGAGTTTTCATCAAAACAAAACATTGCAAATTTTGCAATAATTTCGTCTTAGCCTTCCCGAAATACTTGACACCCTTAACAAGGGGAGCAATCGTCAAGGGGGAGCATGCACACATTCATTCTTCAAATTTCCTTTATGTTTCAACAAAAGGGAGATTTCTTTCTCATCATATATTTTTTTTCCCTTAACACTAACCTTGATGTAGGTTAAGCCTCAAAATTTTGATCCATTGAGCCGTTGGCAATAATGGTTATAATTTAAAGGATCTTTCTATTTTTTTTCTTTTTGTGTGATTCTCTAGGTTCCTCTTAAAGGCGAGATCACCACCTCTTGAAGACGTGCAAGCTCAAGGTCATGAGTTGCTAAGCTTCGTCATTAGTGTTTCATGTTGAAGATATTGGCGTGGTGTGCCAATTGGAGCAATAAGGTGTCTTTTAATTTAACTTCACTAAGGATGATGCAAACTCGCCATTCTTGGGAGAAATTAAGTTTAAACTCCAAGGAAACACCCTTTTTGTTTCGATAAAAAGGGGAGAAGAGTGTAAACGGATAAGGTAATGTATAGGAAGTACGGACACAAGTAACTTTGACATTTTACCTATCTATTACGTTTACATATATTTTGTCATCATCAAAAAGGGGGAAATTGTTAGTGCAAATATTACGATATTTAATCTATACATTCTCATTTGTTTTGTTGATGACAAACATGTAACTTGTAATACATAACGTAAAATGTATAAGTTACTTGTAATTATATTTTGTCTCAACAAACTCTCAACACCTCTCGACGACTCAAGTCCTTGTATGCTACAACACATATTCATACATGTTTCTTATGTTGCGTTATGATCAAACCCCTAACAAACCATTAAACATGTTTAGTTAAATAGTTTATAAAACACTTAATACACTTTTTTGATTTTTTTAATACACTTTTACTCTACCATCCTCTACGATAACATCAAAATAATAGGGATTTATAGGCACATCCCTACACTTGAGTTTTATTACTCTAACACTAATTTGACCCGAATTGAAAAGATCAAAACACTTGGAGTACATTATTACGCAAATAAAGGAATTTGAATTTAACGTTCCTTCCCGTCATTTCATAAAACTTAACTTTTCCCATGAGTCCCAATCGTCCCAAAACTGTACAAATGATATGACTCAACTTAGCAACTTATGCAAGCAACTAGATAATTGAACTAAGGGTTTAGTATGATAACAATAATGCACTAAAAGTGAGTGCATACAAGGTAGGCTAAAGCGATTTGGGTGTACATTTGGGGTGGATTGTAAACAATGCTCTTCATTGATATTCCGAAAACCGAAACATCACGAGAACCGCAAAAGGATAGGCTCGAGGGGTTAACTAGGGTATCATGTACTAAATATGAGTACAACGCAAGGGTGTGGGGAAATTACTCAACCGATGTGGAAGAAGTAATAATATTACGGGTATTAAACAAGGGTTATCCTAATGCCTCTTATCATTTAGTTATTCCTAACTACACAAGTGTAGTCTTACTAGCGATCTCGGAATGCATCACAAAACAAGTTCTAGAATCTAATATACTACCGGTTCACACTCGAAGCATTAAGGATGAATGCTTTAATTCCTACAAATCTAAGGGCGATCCTCACATTTTGGGTGGAATTTAAGTGGTAAAGGGTTTTTTGTGCTAGTCATATAACTTTCTATCCATGAGACGCTTTATTAAGACTAATGGCCCACTCCTACATGCCATGAAAAATTTTAAATTTGGTGCCAAAATTACCCTAACGGATATTTCTCATGGTTTATTACACAATTGAAATTGGACAAGGCAAATAGTCAAGGATAAGCATAGTTTCAAAGTTCCCGTTTTATTTTCCCTCCCTACACTTAAACTGAACATTGTTCCCAATGTTCCCCGAAAATATCAAAGTTATGATAATGGAAGGTAATTAAAAACGAAAGAAACTAGTACTCTCCTAATTAGATCGGTAGGATCCGTGTGAAGTAGTGGTTAGATCTTTCTTCAAGAAGAGTGTTTGCGTTAAAAGCTCCTTCCAATCTTATGTATTTTCTTCTGGATAAATTAAGCCTGCACACTTGAAGAAAACAGACAAAACCTTCGCGTAAAATCAGCGGTAACAATATATATAAGACTCTACTTAACTAGGATATAATGCTTGTGGAATGGATGTTTACAGATTTTCTAGAAAATTCCAAAAATTTATAAGTAGCTCAGAAAACGAGAAAAAATTAGTAAGCAGTTTCTACTCCTCCTGACGCCGTCAGGTTGCGACCCTGACACCGTCAGGTTATCATGACGAAACCGGTCTCGATTTTCGGAAAAATTCGGAAATTTTTATCTTTAGAATCTGGAAAATTTCCAAAATATCCATTATGACTCGATACAAGTATTTGACTCGAACAAACACACATGTATATCTTTTAAATAATTGTAATTCTCATGTTCACGTTCTTTTTGAAAACGTGTGTAATCCTCCTACACTTATCCCTTATGTAAAATACCTTTATATGTAATTAAGACGAGGTTAAAGACAAAATAAAGCATTTTACAAATTTAAACATGAGAATAAACAATAAATAAAAGATATACGACACAAACATGCAAACAATTAAGCATGGGTTGCCTTCCACGAAGCGCTTTTCTTTATTTCGAGTCTTGTAGCTAGACTCAAGTCGTGCCCTACGCATCGATATAAGTAAGCCTATCCTCTAGAATGTCATAAGGATCAAACTTATCATTTAAGTTCCTAGTAGTACGTTTGGTTGGTATGCCTTTTCAAACTTCTCCATCGGGGTCAAAGATCGTTATCCTAATGTGCCACTCTCCATTACCATCACTAGGCGGTCTATCCCAATTCCACTTATGCTTAGGCTTATCGCTCTCAACTTTCCACTTATTCATGACAAGGTTGATGGGCAAGCTTCCTAGGAACTCGGTCATCTTCCTAAATACTAAGGCGTCCTCGAACGGGTTCACTTCCATGTCTCTAGCCAATTCTGTTTCATGGAAAGTCGCTTGACTAGCAAAGGCTTCATCTAGATAGAAAGGTCGTTGGGGACCTATGAAGTCTTTATTAATCCAAGGTCCATATTTAGATTGTGCTCTATCCAACCTAATCTCATGTGGGATTTGTTAGTGCAAATATTACGATATTTAATCTATACATTCTCATTTGTTTTGTTGATGACAAACATGTAACTTGTAATACATAACGTAAAATGTATAAGTTACTTGTAATTATATTTTGTCTCAACATACTCTCAACACCTCTCGATGACTCAAGTCCTTGTATGCTACAACACAGGTTCGTATATGTTTCTTATGTTGCGTTATGATCAAACCCTAACAAACCATTAAACATGTTTAGTTAAATAGTTTATAAAACACTTAAGTAATTTTGGTTACTTACATTTTATAAAATACATAAACATAAGTAAATGTTTTGGGTAAAACCCATGACCCAAGACCCATACCCAATGTCTAGATACATTATACCTTGGTGGGCACTCAAGACCATGACCCATAGCCCATGGTTTTAACCCATAAACAATGGGTAAATAGGGCGATCCACGATCCTTGGAATTACAAGGGCGGATCCTCCGTGAGGATCCTTGCGTCGAAACATGGTTTGGCCTTTTGCCTATAAATAGCAAGCCACTTCTTACCATTTCTTCACACCTTCACACATAGTTTATCTCCTCCATTTCTAGGATATTTAGATCATTAGGAAACATGTAAACCACCCTCATCTCATATGATCATAATGCTTCTAACTTTTATTTGTTGTAAGCATACTCCGATGATCCTCCAAAGCAAGCCTAGAGATCTTGCATCCTTACCTCTTGAAGTGATCACCCATCACAAGCATACAAGCACATTAAGATCTTCTACAACAAGCTTGGGAAACTTGTCATCTTCATTCATAGAAAACTAACTACATCATGCTTTGTGTTCTTGATCTTTAGTTTAGGATTTCATATCCATTAGACACATTGTCTTGGATATTGTCTAGTATCATATTCTTGTATCTATGACTAGACTAGATAGTTTATGTGTTTGTGCCATAAAACACAAGGTTTGTTATGTTGGGCCACAAAACATAATGGGTGTCATAGATGTGTCGTATATCTATGACTAGACTAGATGGTTTATGTGTTTGTGCCATAAAACACAAGGTTTGTTATGTTGGGCCACAAAACATAACAGGTGTCATAGATGTGTCATAGACATAAGTGAAAGATGTCTAAAAGAGTCAAGACGAAGACATTAGTGAAAGGTGTCAAACGTCCGTATTGAAAGCACTAGTGAAGGGTGCTTAGAAGTCAAGGCTAAAGGCATTAGTGAAGGATGCCTAGAAGTCAAGTCATAAGGCATTAGTGAAAGGTGCCTTTGAAGATCGAGTCAAAAGGCATTAGTGAAAGGTGCCTAAGGTGTACATTCGATATGGTGTGATTCGATGTACAAGATAGATTAGTATTGGGTCAAAGGATATTGATATCCTTGTTGATGTTGTTATAAGGAGTAGATCTCCTTTGGGGTTAGGTGTCATGTAGTGTTGGGTAATAGTTCCTCCATTGTAATGGAACTCGGTACTTAGCCTAGTACCGGATAAAGGGTAGGCGACGTTGTAGTAGGTGTGGTTCTCCTTTGTGAAAAGAACCCGGTGGTTAGCCTAGTACCGAAAAAACAGTAGGCGACGTTGTGAAGGCTTCTCCTCCATAAGGAGTTGGTGTCGTGTAGTGTTTACGAACTTTTGAGTAGGTGACTCGGGGAGTGGAGTAGGGCATGGAAGGTGTCCTTGTAGCCGAACCACTATAAATCCTCGTGTTGGTTTGTCTATCCTTTTACTTATCGCTTTACTTTTATTCTTGCATTACATTGTTTATTTTCTATGTGGTTGATGTCTATGTTTGTGATACATACTTGGTCTTTCATATAGTCACAAACTATATTTAACACTTTACATATCATGACACGCTTGATCAAGAAAAATCAACCGGACTAATAATGGTGAAACTTGATTTATAATGAACCATTAATCTTGCGGAATATTATGTGATATTAAGGGGTTGGCCTTACATGCCGTAATGCGTTAAATGCATCCTAGAGTCGAGATTAGCAAATACAATGGTTTATACTATATTTGATACAAAATTTTAAGTTTGAAACGGAAACGTATTCAACCCCCCCCTCTACGTTTTCACAATTGGTAACAGAGCGGGTTGGCTCTAGTTTTTAAAACAAATGGTTTTCAAAACGAGTAAGGTCCTTGTATCAAATTTTTGGTGAAGTCAAGCATAATATGAAAAGTGTTATGTTGATTTTTTTTCTCTTTGAAGTTTTTTTGTTAGATATCTTGTTAATCAAGCTTGAATAAAGGTAAAAATGGATAATATAACTTCACTAAAAAGTTTACAAAGGTTAAACCTTTTCGTCGGGTCAAAACATGCATTTTGTAATTACGCATGTCGATCCGCGGATCCCTCAGTTACAATCGACGGATCCTCAAACAAGGGATCCGTGGGATCCGTGGTATAGAAGACAGTTTTTATCGAATTTCAAAATTCATAACTAATTAACCGTAAGTCGTTAGAAGTCGTGCCACCTATCGTTTTAAAGGTATTTGAGTCTACTTTCATTTAAAAATGATTTCATAAACTGATTCAAAACAAAATTTATAGAATCATTGATTTATAATAGAAAGTCATTTTTTGGTCATAACTTTTGCACAAACTTTTGATCTAATTGGAGACGGATGTTTTCATCTTTGAATAACAATGTGTCCTCTTTTGGAATTAAGGTTTTGATCATATTTATAAAAGAAACTAATCAAGCTTGGTATACATGTTTATATTTAACACAAAGCGATGAAAAGAACTTTCGTATGCTATGCTAAATGATAAATTGTCTTCCTTGCATTACTTGATTATTTGCTTATCTCAAATAACCTTTGTGCTTGTTTGATTGAATAACATATGTGGTTTCCTTACCTTGCTATTCATTCTCTTGCTTGTCGATTTAGTAATATTATACTAATCAATGTGCTACTTGAAGAAGTGTTTGGGATAACATCTAGTTGTGTCGAAAATGTTAGTTTTATAAGTTGAAAAATGTTTAAAACATATAACACACTGAATAACTTTTGATTGAGTTTGTCATGTGTGCAACATAAATGTTTTATGTGCTTATATGATTTCCTGATTTCATATTTTCTTGTATTGTTTTCTAAAAACAACAAGAATGTACATCGGATCAACCTACACTTGTGTTGATGATGTACTCTCTGCTTCCTTTTCATGATCGCTCTCCAAGCTTCATAGTAGGATTGAAAACTTGATTATTTCATCCGATATACTCAAGTAAATTATTTTGCAACGCAAATATAATTGTTCATATCCGAAAGTCCAAACTCGAGCTTTCCAACAACATATGTTGAACTAGCTCATCCAACCATTTTTTGTTCACCATATGGACAACTTTTAATTTTTTTGACACCTTCGTCACCTTAGTTGTTTCAAATATAATATTAATAAAAACGAAGCAAAGTATCATCATTGTTACTCTTCGATAGGCCATTGTAGGAATATAAATTTTCCTAACTTGAGAATAAATACTGGAGAACTTATTGCAATAGAAACTCAATTTGACCTAACGGTTGAATTGCTTCCTTGATAGAAGTTGGGTATGAGGAATCGCCCGTAAAAATGATCGTGTTTAGCCGTAATTGAGCACCGCTATTAATAGTCTCATATTCATTCTCTCACTTGAGAAATTTATACTCCTATGTTTTCCTAAAGTAAGTTTACAATGGAAATACTTTTGTCTTATGATTACTAATCAAACAAGTTGTAGAATTAATTTTGTTGGGATATAAAAGATAAAGTACTTAAGAAAGTCAAAGTCTCAAGAAAGTCAAATCTTAATGAAAGTCAAAGTATCTTGCTCGCGTCAACGTCTTCGCAAAGCTAAAGGATCGCTATATCATTTATGGAAAGCTTTGTAATTCTAGAACATTCTTAGTTTAGAATTAGTATTACTTGTCTTACAAGGATTGTAATTGTAAACCGACTAGGGTACTCTTATGCCTATAAAAGGACCCCTAGATTGGCATTAGAAAAAAGAAATATTAGAGATCGACTTACATGCAAGTGCGATATTAGAGTTATTAGGTTTGTTAGTGAATCTGTGTATCAAGCAGATTCAAAGTTTTAATATAATCATTGAAGATTAAAGTTATTCTTCTTAGTTTTATTGAAGTAGTTTCCGCATACTTAATAGAGTTACATCAGTGTTTCATTGTTAGTAATTTAGGATTTATCCAAGGTTGCTAAACCCTTACAAGCTACATAGTTAGTTTGGTCAGAGTATATCGATCCAACAAGTGGTATCGGAGATTGTGTGGAAACTCTGATAAAGAAGAAACCCTTAAAACTGATTTAACTACAAACCCTAAAGATGTCGACTGAAGCTGCACCACTCCCATCCATCACCTCACTCAGGATTCCTATCATCAAGAAGGGAGAATATGATCTATGGAGCATGAAGATGAGGCAGTACATTGCTATTACAGACCATGTATTGTGGGATGTGATTGTCAATGATAATGAAGTTCTTGAAGAACCTGTAGAAGTTCCTGGACAACCTAAACCACCTAAGCCTACCTTGCCAAGAGGCTACAAAAGAAATCAAGAAAAGGCTCTCAACATCTTGTTATGCGCTATTCCCGATGGTCACTTACTAAAGTTCCATGATGCTAAGGATGCAAAACAACTATGGGCTTCTCTCAAGATAAGATTTGGAGGTAATGATGCTTCCAAGAAGATGCATAGAAATGTGTTGAAGCAACAGTTTGAAACATTCATTGTTGGTGAAAGAGAAGGTCTTGATCTTGCTTATGATGATTCCAAAATCTTCTTAGTATGCTAGAGTTATACAAAGCAGAGGTATCTGTTGAAGATGCAAATATGAAGTTCTTAAGTAGTTTGCCATCCGTATGGCATGTGATTGCTACTATGATTAGAGGACAACCTGGTTTGGACACTATGCACTTTGATGATCTCTACAACCATTTAAAGGTATATGAGCATGAGATGAATGGCCAAACAAGTTCAAAATCTCACAGCATTGCTTTTGTGTCTTCTGAAAAGAGAAGCAGTACTTCCACTAAAAGTCTCGCTTATCTCGCTCAAAATCTTGTTGGTGATAAACAACATATTTACACAACCATGACTACCCCTACCTCATCACCAACAAACACCATCCACTCTGATGAAGTTGTATGTTCCTTCTTCGCTCAACAAGCCACTTTACCTGTTACTTATGAAGAAGATTTGTCACAAATTAAAGATGATGCTCTATAAGAAATTGACATAAGATGGCAAGTCGCCATGATCACAGCAAGGATCAAGAAGTTCATGAAGAAAACAGGAAGAGGCATTGACTTCAAACCCAAACAGGGTATCACATTTGACAAATCCAAGATTGAATGCTTTAATTGTCAAAGGCCTGGACACTTTGCAAGAGAATGCAAGTTTGCTAAATATCAGGCAAATAGAATGATTGAAAAACCCAAGCTTGAACTAAAGAAAATTCCTATTACTGAAACAAACCCAAAAGCTTTGGTTGCTCAAGAAAATCTATCGAGGTTGACTAGAGTCTTGAATTTGATGATGAACCAAGAACCTACTCTATGGTTTCAATGGAAGAGTTTGATTGGAGCACGACTTTTGATGAGGAACCGAGTTTTTTGCTTTGGAATCAAAAGATGGTCTTGGAAGCTTTGATTGGATCATGGAAAGTGAAGAAGAACACGTTACGCTTTCGCTATGATAGCTACTTCACCAAGTTCACCCACTATCTACGAGGTATGTTCTAAGTGTAATGATTTTTATCAAAAGTGCTTAAAGATTATGTGACCGAAAGAGATAATTATAGAAGGGCTATGTCCGAGGTACACGGTTATCAAATAACTTTAGAGTCAATGGAAGCCAAAATAATCACTCATGAAAATAATGAAATGGCTTGGGCTGAAAAATATGAGCAACAAGATTATCAATTAAAATTGAGTGAATGGAAGTTAGGATGTAAGGTTTCTGAACTTGAAAAGATGACTAAAGAAAGGGATGGATTAATAGAAAAATTTGATGCTTGGAAAGAATCTGGTCTTTCACATGTTAGTTTTGTTGAAAAACAAAAAAGAGCACACATTAAAACTGGCCTAGGTTTTGGTATGGAGTTTAGCGATATAGAAGAAAACCCACCTAGTGATAAGGAAAAAATTGATTCAGAGGAGATAACAACTAGTGATGATGAACTCATTAGCTCAAAAGAGAACACATCTAGTAATGAGGAATCAATTAGTCAAACACCTCCTGAATTTAAGAAAGACAAGGGTTATAAAGCAGTTCCTCCACCAACTGGTAGTTTTCAACCACTTAGGACAGATGTTTCTTGTTTTGGAGTAGACAATTTAGAGTTTAGGAAAAAGCTTCTCGGTCAATCTAATTCGGGACCATCTAGTTACGAATCCCCAAAAGAAACAATTGAGAAACCTAAGGATGATAATGTTAAGAGTTCAAGAAGACCTTCAACTCAATCTTGCTAAACATTCAAAGATACTTTCAAGAAAAACTTTTCAAAATACTGCTAAATCATGTTGGGATAGTTTTGGTCCTTCACCAAAAAGTCAGGATAGGTTTGGTCATAGAATTACAGGAAGAAATTTTGGGATTACGGGTCAAAAATTGTGTTTTGTTTGTTATAGTTCTGGTCATTTGATTAAGGACTGTGACTTTCACTCCGACTATTTAAGCAAATTCCCAAAGACCACATCTACCAACCATAAGCCAAGGGAGAATAAACCAGTTTGGAATCACTCACATAGGGTTAACCACAGCAATTTCTCAAAAGATTATAGGTACCCTCACCAGAAAAGATCTTTTTCAAAACCACTAGTACCCTCAAACACTTTTCAAGGTACTGGTAAGACAAAGTTTTCTCAAGCAGTACCTTCTCAAAGTACTGCTAGGTTTTCACCCAATCAAGGTACTACTAGCACTTTTTTGAATGGAAGCCCTAGGAGATCCAATTATTATCAAACTAGAAGGCATTACACCTCAAACATAGTACCTAGATCAAGGAAACCTACACAAAAAGTTAAAACCAACTGGGTTAAGAAAGAAAGTACTGATGAGGAACAAACAGTACTTTCAGCAAGTTTTGTTGAAAAAGAAAAGGAGATTTTTGTTGAAAAAGAGAGTTTTATTGAAAAACCAACACATGTTTTGGAACAAACGAAAATAATTGATCATGCTTTCAAAAACAGTGGAGATTACATACTTAAAGAATTTAAGTATGTCACTCCTAAAGGGAACACAAGTCGAATGGCTTGGGTTCCTAAAAAAACTAACTCTTTCATCTTTGTGCGAGGCAACCCAAAGAGGAGCTTAAAGATCATTTAATTATTGATAGTGGTTGCTCGGAAGCATGACAAGAGACAAAGAAATTTCATCGATTTTAGATCTTATTTTGGAGGAAGAGTTGCATTTGGGAATGATCCTAGTGGAGGTAGAATTCTGGAAAAGGAACCATAAAGGCAGGAAGCATAGACTTTAAGAATGTTCATTATGTAAAGGAGCTCAAGTTCAACCTTTTATCGATTATCTCGGATCTGTGACAAGAAGCACCCTATGTTATTCACTAACACGAATGTCTTATACTTTCCCCGAGTTCAAGCTTGTTGATGATCACTTGGTAACACCGAGAGTACCAAGAACCAATGATGTGTCAGTTTAGATATGAAGAATCTTAACTCTCTTGAAAGAGCAACATGTTTAGTAGCAAAGGCAACACTTGAAGAAGCACATCTATGGCATAGAAGATTAGGACATGTGAATTTCAAGAATATCAACAAGTTGGTTAAAGGAAATTTAGTTAGAGGTTTACCTTCCAAAACATACAAGAATGATCATTCATGTTTGGCGTGCAAAAAGGGTAAACAACACAAAGCTTCACGCAAGAAGATTGAGGAAAGAACTATTAGAGAACCTTTAGAGTTGTTACACATGGATTTGTTTGGACCTGTTTATGTTGCAACCTTAAACAAGAAGAAGTACTGCTTAGTTGTAACAGATGATTTTAGTAGATTTAGTTGGGCCTTTTTCTTGGGATTAAAGATGAAACCTTTGATGCTATTCATGATCTTATAATAGCCCTTAAAAATCAATTGAGACTCAACGTAAGAGTTATTAGATGTGATAATGGGACTGAATTCAAGAACAAGTTTATGGATGAATTTTGTGCCAAGAAAGGAATTAAGAGGGAATTTAGCATTGCTAGAACTCCACAACAGAATGGTGTTGCAGAAAGAAAGAACAGAACATTGATAGAAGCAGCCAGAACAATGCTTGCAGATTCTCTATTACCTATTCAATTTTGAAATTTGTAAGCAAGTCTTGCTTGTTATGTGTTGAATAGAGTACAAGTCACTAAACCTTAGATGAAGACACCTTATGAGTTGCTTATGGGTAACAAACCCAACATTTGTTTTATGAAACCTTTTGGATGTCCTTTGACTATTCTCAATACTATTGACACTCTGGGAAAATTTGATGGCAAGTCAGATGAAGGATACTTATTGGGGTACTGTACCAATAGCAAAGGATTTAGAGTGTACAACAAGGTCACCAAAAAGGTTCAAGACTGTCTTCATGTTGAATTTTTAGAAGATCAAGAAAATCAAAAGGGTAAAGGTCCCGATTGGATGTTTGATCTTGATGTTTTGACTCCTTCTATGAACTATGTTCCTGTTAGAGAAGAAAATCAAGTTGTTCACAAAGAAGAAGATTTACAATACATTGTTCATGGAGTCAATATTAGACCTGATGCTGTTGCTGAAGAAGAACCTATATCTATTGAGAAATAGAAAAGTACTGATGAACCAAAATCCACTTTGTCTGCTGAAGATCAAGCTATTCAAGATGAACTTAATAGGATGCTTTTTCAAGAAACAATAGCACAATCTTATGAGGATGATCGAAGAAGAGCTTATGAAGAAGCAAAGAAAAAGGGTAAGTCTACAGATTACTCTCACAGTACTTTAGATCACAGTACTTTTGATCAAAGTACTGCTGCACCAATTGACTGTACTTCTGATGATTTGAATGATCCAACCATGCCTGGGTTAGAGGACACTGATGATGAATTAGAGGATGAAGGTATTTTCTCAAATTCCAATGAAGGAGCTGATTTCACAAATTTGGGTGATGATCTTGAAGTTCCACAGACTCCTACATTAAGAGTTCATAAAGATCATCCTGCTGGTCAAATCATTGGACCTTCTACATCAGGGGTGCTCAGAAGAACCAAAGCTAAAGGCTTCTCTAAGCCACATAATGCTTTACTTAGCTTTGTGTATAAACAAAACAGGCTGAATCATAAAGATCAACAAACATGTTTATTTACTTGCTTTATCTCTCAAGAAGAACCCAAGACTGTAGCTTAAGCATTAACTAAAGAGAGTTGGGTTGAAGCCATGCAAGAAGAACTTCTTCAATTCAAACTTCAAGGCGTTTGGGTACTATGTGATTTACCGGATGGAAAGAAAGTCATTGGTACAAGATGGGTTTCGAGTTAAGAGATGAAAGAGGTAATGTCATCAAGAACAAAGCAAGATTAGTTGCACAAGGATATAGACAAGAAGAAGGAGTGGACTATGATGAAGTGTTTGCTCCTGTAGCAAGGATTGAAGCCATTAGATTATTCCTTTCTTTTGCATCTTATATGGGCTTTCCTGTTTATCAAATGGATATCAAGAGTGCCTTTCTTTATGGCAAAATTACAGAGGAAGTTTATTTAAAACAACCTCCTAGTTTTGAGGATCCTGCACATCCAAACAAAGTCTACAAAGTTGTTAAGGCTCTGTATGGCCTTCATCAAGCTCCTAGAGCTTGGTATGAAAGACTCTCCAGTTTCTTATTGCAACATGGTTACAGGAGAGGAACAATTGATAAGACTTTATTTATCAAGAGAGACAAAAAGGACATAATGCTTGTTCAAGTATATGTAGATGATATTATCTTTGGAGCTACAAAACAATCAATGGTGAAAGAATTTGAGCGGCTCATGCAACAAGAATTTCAAATGAGTTCCATGGGTGAATTAACTTTTTTTTGGGGCTACAAGTTAAACAATCCAAGGATGGAATCTTCATTAGTCAAGATAAGTATGTCACTGACATTCTTAAGAAGTTTAACTACAATGCTATCAAGCCAGTCACCACACCCATCAAAGGTATCAACTCATTAGGAAAGGATGAAGATGGACAAGCTGTGGATGTCAAGCTTTACAGATCAATGATTGGTTGTCTTATGTACTTAACTGCATCTAGACCTGATATCATGTTTGATGTCTGTTTATGTGTAAGATATCAAGTCTCACCCAAGGTCTCTCATATGCATACAGTCAAGAGGATTTTTAGTTATCTAAAACAACAACCTAAGTTAGGGTTGTGGTATACTAAGGATTCGCCTTTTCACTTGGAAGCTTTTTTGGACAGTGATTATGCAGGTGATAATTATGATAGAAGATCAACCACTGGAGGATGCCAATATCTTGTAAGAAGATTAGTTTCATGGCAATGTAAGAAACAAACCATTGCATCAACATCATCCACTGAAGCATAATATGTTGCTGCTACAAGCTGTTATGGACAAGTGTTGGGGATGCATAATCAACTCTTGGATTATGGGTTCAATTTTAAGAATACTCCTATCAACATTGACAATTAGAGTACAATTTGCATTGTGAAGAATCCAGTTTATCACTCCAAGACCAAGCACATTCAGATTAGGCATCACTTTATTCGAGATTGTTATGAGCATAAGCTCATTAATGTTGTCAAGGTCCACACAGATGACAATGTAGCTGATCTACTCACAAAGGGCTTTGATGTTTCAAGATTCACTCATTTAGTGGTGAGTATTGGTATGATTAAATATTAAGCTACAATTAAGGGGAGGAATTTTTAGTTAGTTAGTTAGTCTCATGCATTGTTTAAAGGGAGACAATACAATGCTTTTTGATGTTTTTGCCATAGTGAAGAAAAGGATGGAAAGTAACTTGCTAGAGTTTATCCGAAATCTTGCTTTAAATCTTGCTTACGTGGAAAGCACTGCAGTCTTGTCAATGTACTGTTCCAACGGTCAAAAGATGGGGTAAAATTCAATCAACGGTAACTTTATTAATTGGGCTGTGATTTTTTAAATCTTACCTATAAATAACTACCCTCCAATTTTCCCTCTCATCTTTATACTTATCCATCCATATCTCTCTTCTCTCATTAACATTCACTATTCATCGAACCATTCTTTCTTATAACAACAAACATGGCTAATCATACCACTGTCAGTAAGCACAACATGGTTGCTAACTTGGACAAGACACCGTCCAATGTCGCTTTTCATGACATAATTGATTTCCTCACTAGATCATCAATCAATTATGCTATTTTGGTCGAACCTGACATCATTGAACCCTGACATCATTTTCTTATATGTCTATAAATGAGTTGCATTTATATGATTCTTTACGTGTTCTTTCTTTTCGTTTCATGATTTTATGTGAACAATTTATCCATTTGTATAAATGTTTTTCTTTTGTACTAACTCTTTTGGATTCTTGTAGGATGACAATGGTCGATTTCATCATCAAGTCAAGTTGTGCTCATTTGCATATTTTTTTTATATTCTTAATCTTGCATCATCCTAACCATCTTACTCCACTTTATCACTACTCACAAAGTCATCATGTTTACCACCTCTATTGAGTCATCAACCAAGTCAAAGATTCACCTTGATACCTTTCATCACCGTGTCCAAGGTCTAGTTCATGAACTATGTGATGAAGTATGTTTCATGTTCTACCACATCCTACTTGTGTCAACCACAATCTCAAACCACAAGCTACTTGTGTCAACCACATCCTACAAGTGTCTCACTACCACTACAATTCTTGGTCACTCAACCATCCTCCACAAAAATTTATGTTGTCAAAAGCCAGTGAATTTCGTAATAAAATCGTCTCATCCCTAAGCACATTTTTTCTTACCTTGAGCGAACCTTACAACCTCTAAACCAACCATGATGATGCAAGTAGTAGGATTATTCTCTTTTTGACACTAATCCTTTCTTTGTAGGTTCATATATATACACTTTGATGTGTATGGGATTCTCGTCTATTATGGACGAAATTTTACACTCATTTTTTTGTAGGTTCTTCTTGACGCCCTCGAGCTAGGGGGAGCTTCCGTCGAGCATTTATAAAGTGCATCATATAACTTACTCGTCCAAGGACGAATATAATTTTGCACTAACTTTTTATTTTGTAGATTTTCAAAACACACTAGGAGAACTTGACGCTCTCAATAAAGGGGAGTTTTTCGTCAAAACAAAAACATTGCAAATTTTGCAATAATTTCGTCTTAGCCTTCCTGAAATACTTGACACCCTTAACAAGGGGGAGCAATCGTCAAGGGGGAGCATGCACTCATTCATTCTTCAAATTTCCTTTATGTTTCAACAAAAGGGAGATTTCTTTCTCATCATATATTTTTTTCCCTTAACACTAACCTTGATGTAGGTTAAGCCTCAAAATTTTGATCCATTGAGCCGTTGGCAATAATGGTTATAATTTAAAGGATCTTTCTAATTTTTTTTTCTTTTTGTGTGATTCTCTAGGTTCCTCTTAAAGGCGAGATCACCACCTCTTGAAGACGTGCAAGCTCAAGGTCATGAGTTGCTAAGCTTCGTCATTAGTGTTTCATGTTGAAGATATTGGCATGGTGTGCCAATTGGAGCAATAAGGTGTCTTTTAATTTAACTTCACTAAGGATGATGCAAACTCGCCATTCTTGGGAGAAATTAAGTTTAAACTCCAAGGACACACCCTTTTTGTTTCGATAAAAAGGGGAGAAGAGTGTAAACGGATAAGGTAATGTATAGGAAGTACGGACACAAGTAACTTTGACATTTTACCTATCTATTACGTTTACATATATTTTGTCATCATCAAAAGGGAAATTGTTAGTGCAAATATTACGATATTTAATCTATACATTCTCATTTGTTTTGTTGATGACAAACATGTAACTTGTAATACATAACGTAAAATGTATAAGTTACTTGTAATTATATTTTGTCTCAACAAACTCTCAACACCTCTCGACGACTCAAGTCCTTGTATGCTACAACACATATTCGTACATGTTTCTTATGTTGCATTATGATCAAACCCCTAACAAACCATTAAACATGTTTAGTTAAATAGTTTATAAAACACTTAAGTAATTTTGGTTACTTACATTTTATAAAATACATAAACATAAGTAAATGTGTTGGGTAAAACCCATGACCCATGACCCAAGACCCATACCCAATGTCTAGATACATTATACCTTGGTGGGCACTCAAGACCATGACCCATAGCCCATGGTTTTAACCCATAAACTATGGGTAAATAGGAGCGTCCACAGATCCCTCAAATGTCCCACGGATCCCTTGGAATTACAAGGGCCGGATCCCTCCAGGAGGGATCCTTGGGTCAGAAACATGGTTTGGCCTTTTTGCCTATAAATAGCAAGCCACTTCTTACTATTTCTTCACACCTTCACACATAGTTTCTCTCCTCCATTTCTAGGATTTTTAGATCATTAGGAAACATGTAAACCACCCTCATCTCATATGATCATAATGCTTCTAACTTTCATTTGTTGTAAGCATACTCCCGAAGTGATCCTCCAAAGCAAGCCTAGAGATCTTGCATCCTTACCTACTGAAGTGATCACCCATCACAAGCATACAAGCACATGAAGATCTTCTACAACAAGCTTGGGAAACTTGTCATCTTCATTCATAGAAAACTAACTACATCATGCTTTGTGTTCTTGATCTTTAGTTTAGGATTTCATATCCATTAGACACATTGTGTTGGATATTGTCTAGTATCATATCCTTGTATCTATGACTAGACTAGATGGTTTATGTGTTTGTGCCATAAAACACAAGGTTTGTTATGTTGGGCCACAAAACATAACGGGTGTCATAGATGTGTCGTATATCTATGACTAGACTAGATGGTTTATGTGTTTGTGCCATAAAACACAAGGTTTGTTATGTTGGGCCACAAAACATAACGGGTGTCATAGATGTGTCATAGACATAAGTGAAAGGTGTCTAAAAGAGTCAAGACGAAGACATTAGTGAAAGGTGTCAAACGTCCGTATTGAAAGAACTAGTAAAGGGTGCTTAGAAGTCAAGGCTAAAGGCATTAGTGAAGAATGCCTAGAAGTCAAGTCATAAGGCATTAGTGAAAGGTGCCTTTGAAGATCGAGTCAAAAGGCATTAGTGAAAGGTGCCTAAGGTGTACATTCGATATGGTGTGATTCGATGTACAAGATAGATTAATATTGGGTCAAAGGATATTGATATCCTAGTTGATGTTGTTATAAGGAGTAGATCTCCTTTGGGGTTAGGTGTCGTGTAGTGTTGGGTAATAGTTCCTCCATTGTAATGGAACTCGGTACTTAGCCTAGTACCGGATAAAGGGTAGGTGACGTTGTAGTAGGTGTGGTTCTCCTTTGTGAAAAGAACCCGATGGTTAGCCTAGTAACGGAAAAAGAGGAGGCGACGTTGTGAAGGCTTCTCCGCCATAAGGAGTTGGTGTCGTGTAGTGTTTACGAAGTCTCGAGTAGGTGACTCGGGGAGTGGAGTAGGGCAAGAAAGGTGTCTTTGTAGCCGAACCACTATAAATCCTCGTGTTGGTTTGTCTATCCTTTTACTTATCGCTTTACTTTTATTCTTGAATTACATTATTTATTTTCTATGTGGTTGATGTCTATGTTTGCGATACATACTTGGTCTTTCATATAGTCACAAACTATATTTAACACATTACATATTATGACACTCTTGATCAAGAAAAAGCAACCGGACTAATAATGGTGAAACTTGATTTATAGTGAACCATTAATCTTGCGGAATCTTATGTGATATTAAGGGGTTGGCCTTACATGCCGTAATGTGTTAAATGCATCCTAGCGTCGAGATTAGCAAATGCAATGGTTTATACTATATTTGATACAAAAGTTTTAAGTTTGAAACGGAAACGTATTTACCCCCCCCCTTCTACGTTTTCACAGGATTTCCTCTTCTTTGTAGTAAGTATGCTTTTTGACATCGTAAATTGACCTAACACTCCCTTCTCCTACCACTATTTTGGACATCTTACAATCAATGATGGCACTAGCGGTAGCTAAGAATCCTCTTCCTACAAGCAATGGGCATGTCGGGTCCTTATTCATGTCTAACACATGGAAATCCGCCAAAAGAGTCAATTCTCCTACATGCACTACCATGTATTTTATTATCCCTACCGGATATGCAATACTACCGTCCGCTAGACCTAAGATGGTTTCCTTTGGTTCTATCTTACCTAAGTTAAGGCTTCTATGGAGGGACAACGGAACAAGATTGATGCATGATCCTAAGTCGGCTAGAGCATCGAGAGGTTTGGAAGTTCCAAGCCTACACGGAAGAGTGAATAGCCCAGGATCGTCTAACTTCTTAGGTAAATTATTTGACAAACGCGGACCCATATTTTCCAAGTTTAAGTTCTAGCTCATAATTTTCTTTTAAAGCATTATAATAAGGTACATGAGCTAAGAGTTCAAGAACCGGTTTTTCTTGATGGAGTTCCTTGTACTCCTCCTCTAGATTAGGTTTGGGTTCTTGGATGACGGGTTTCTCAAGAGTAGGTTTTACCAATGTTGCGGGGCCTTAGTACCTCATTTTGGATTGCTTGGAACCCTTGTTGATAGCGTTTACCGAGTGGAGCGTTGGGTGTGAGGGGCGTGGATGTGCACTCTCCCATGGTGAACAAGAACATGAAGTCGATGAAATCGAACTCACTTTTGGGTTCTTTATAGTATCACTAGGGAGTGCTCCAATTTCCCGGTCGTTGAAGGCTTTTAAGAGGGCGTCAAGCTTGTTTGTCATCTCGTTTTGTCGTTGCTTGAAATCGGCTTCAAGCTTAGTCAATCGATTATCTTGAAATGACATGAATCTAGACGCAATTACCTCAAGACTAATGGGGTTCCCGGTGTTTGGAGGGTTGAACCTATTAGGTGGAATAGATGAGCTTTGGGGTGGGTGTGAATTTAGGTTCCACTTAAGGTTAGGGTGATTCCTCCATGAGGGGTTGTAGGAGTTTCCTAAGTTGTTTTGTTCGAGCTTGAAAGTGTACCACTTCTCTCCCGCTCCGTCAGTACGCGTGGAGGCGTAGTCCGTAAAAGCTTGTTCGGGGAGTCTTGTGCAATCTCGAGTGTCGTGGGAACCACTACACAATTCATAAGGTAGAGTGATTTTGTTCACTTGTTGTGAAGACTTAGGATTTTCGTAGGAGCTCATTAGGAATTTAACTTTATCTTCAAGCTCGAGCATCCTACGGTCGAATATTGTGAGTCAATGGGAGGCAAGGAGATTGCCTTTACGGTTTGGGCAACTCACGGGGTCATTCCAACTTTCGTTGTCATAGAGTAAGGTCCTCTATTATACCCCACGATTCTTCCGCGGTGAGATCACTAAGTTTTCCACCGCCGCTTGGTCAATGGATCGCTTAGTGGGGAAGTTGACATGATCGTAGAAGAGTTGGACTTGAAGCCAAAGATCAATGCCGTGATGAGGACTCTATGGAGTAAGTCCTTGAATCGAGTCCATGCTTCGTAGAGATTCACCTTGACGTTGTTGGAACATCAAGATTTCATTCCTAAGCTTAGTAGTTCTCCTGGTGGGAAAAATTGAGCAAGGAAACAAGAGGTGAGATCATCCCAACTTGAGATGGAGCCGTGAGGAAGTCGCTCAAGCCAATTACTAGCTTGGTCCCGTAGAGAATTGGAAGAGACGCAGACGTGTGGTCTCCCGAGTAGTAGCATCAAGGTCGATGGAATCGACAATTTTAAGAAATCCTTAAGATCTTGATTAGGATCTTGAGCGAAGTCCATGGAATGCACATCCATTTTGCACCAACCGGATGGTGTCGGATCGCAGGGTCGTAGTTTGGGCTTGGTTGGGAAGCTCAATGGTGTTCCTATAGCCTAGGTGGCTTGGTCTCAAGTATTCACCAAGAGTACGGCCTCTTGGTGGGTCATTTGGTGGTGGGTTGATGAGTGGTGGTTGATTATCACCTTCCATAATGAAAAGTGATGGGATTTCGAAAAAAGGTCACGAAGAAGGGGGATAGACTACGAGGAGGCTAAAAATGGGAAAAAGGCTTACTTGATAGGAATCAACCAAGGAAACCTAAACGAGGTGGACTCCTAACTAGCTATTCTATTCCCCGGCAGCGGCGTCAAAAACTTGATACACGTACAACGCGCGTTCGGGGTCAAAGGAACTATTTTTTCGTCGAGCAAGTTTTTCAACACCCTAGGCAGTGAACCTAATCGTTGTAGTGTAGTATTAGGGTAAGCCACAGATATTGATATCATTCTCTAGGGGAATAGGAATGCTAGTGAGAAATTACTACGCTAAGGTTGGGGTTGAGGAAGATTATTTTTTATCTTTTTTATGTTTTTTTAGAAATTGAAATTACGTATCTCGGGGTTTGGATTTGAGGGTTGGTATATCTACCGATTACTCTACTTATCTAATTATCTAAACTAAGGTGAGTGTAGTCTATGTCTGTTGTTGTGTGGTCTTATGATGATTAAAAATGTGTTTACTTAGATGTTATTACTCCCTAGTTATCTCCTATTGATGGTTGAATTGTCATGTCCTTATTCTTAACGCGTTGTGTTTCTAAGGTCGTAGGGTATGCGTTTATCCCTAACTCTTTGAAGCTACCTAAGGTTAATGACTACGAAATCTCTAGGATTCATAAACTTAACACTAAGGTTATCTTTGGATATCTAGCCTACAATTCCACTAGTAACTATAAGCTATGGTTCAACAAAGACTAATCAAGCATTAATAACACAACGAATGACCTATCGCAATACTAGGTCAATCACAATTAAGATAAGAGACAACCAATCAATATTCAATACCTAGGTTTCATATTATCTAAGCAAACACACAAGTAAATTAGCCGGACATGGAGAACATGCAAGCATACACACAAACAATTGAAGACATGATTGAATCAATGAAGTAAAACACTTATCTTGTTGTAAAATAGGGTATGGAACCCTAAGATCTTGCACAAGACGACCTTGGTTGGTTTAGGTTTTACTCCACAAAACTACCTCTCTAAAAGCGAAAATTTGGATTCTATATATAGTGTTACAAAATGCGGGCGTCACTCTTTAATTGTGGCGCCGTCGGTCGCCGCCATTAGGGTTTCGTCTTGGCCACGTCAACTCGTGACGTCACCTTATGCTCGTGGCGGTCGGCTTCAACCTCGGCCGCCTGCGGATCCAAATCTAGGCCGTGCGAGTTGCGACGCCATACTCTTTTAAAGTTGATGCCGTCACTTGTAAATTAGCAATTTGCTCTTGAGTCGTCTCAAGATGTGTCGCGATGGCGTCATAGCTTAGCGATGTGACGTCCCCTTCAATTACAGCAGCTTGAGTGTCTCGATTCTTGACTTTGGCCATTTTCTTCGTATCTTCACGCCTTTTCGTCCGAATAAGTGTCATTCCAGCAATTTGCCTTCAAGAGACCTAAAAAGTGAAAAGGAACAAAATTAAGTAGTAACGGATACAAAAGTGATCAATTAAGGGCTTAAATGACCCCTTAAAAGTGTACCTTTTAAATCCTTATCAGAGAGCAACCTATACTTTGAGTCGTAAAAATCACATTTTATCAAATTTCATATTTATATCACATTCTCTCCCCCGATCAAAATTTTAAATCCTTTGAGATTTTGGATCCCAAGTGATTTAAATATGGTTTTAAGAAAAACTTGGGAGAAAATGTGGTCTGATTCAGTATTTTCTGATAAGAAACATTACTATGATCCCCCTCAATTTGAGAGGGATATGACTAATCACTATCTTACTACTACTGTTTACTGCAAAGTTTTTTATATACACATATTAAAACAACACACCATATAGGAGTTCTAATTATTACAGAGATGATGTGATCATTCGGTTCTCTATAGCAGTTTGTAGTTTCCTTCACGAACTCTTCCACCTATAAAACTTTCTAAGCTGAGGAAGATTCTCCTTGTCTTGAGCCTCTTCTTGATAGAAAACACGAATGCCTCGCTCATTTCCACGTCCTTTTCTGTCCAGAACCTAGTACTCGTCCCTGGTCTCATCCCGATCTTATACTCTTTCACCCTGTAATTCAAAGCTTCTTCAATCTGTCGAAGAGTACCGTCGCTGAAATTGTGTAACTCATTAAACCTCATGATCATCTTAATCCCGTATTTGTCACTAAAGATAATAGCTCTTGAAGAATCGATCACTAAGTAGTCATGTTTGAATTCGAATCCTTTAGCTTCCCACCGAGGCTTAGTAAGGTTGACTTGAGTCTGGTAGCTCTCAATCCAAAGCTAAAAGTCTCCAACTCTCTGTCTGATGACTAAACCTCTTGTCCATAAGTTGACTGCTGCAGCTAGAGTCTTTTTGTCACGTGGGGATAGATGATCTAGATGGCCTTGGAGGTTCAACAAGTAAAGGTCTTCAAAGTCATTAGGATACAAGTTCTTGAAGTTGTTTTCCTCTATGACATGTTCTTTCTGATCAGCTCTGCAGAGGACAATTTTCTTCAAGTAGTCGTACCCGTACATTAGGAATATCTCTACACTAACCACACTTAAGATACGCATGTGCGTTCGTACAACCCTTTGACTCACTTTGGCACAGTGTCTGTCATTGTAGAAGCGTTGCTTGTGAAACCACCAGTGTGATATCCCATAAGAAGCAGCGATGTCGTACTCGTACTCCTTTTTAGCCCAAAATTGATTAGGAATCATTTGCTCTAAGCCTGCATCAAGGTAATGTGCAACCTTCATCTTGGAAATCGATAGTGTAGGCATGCTACCTTTGTTGCCGAAGCGCAGATACTCTAGATCCTTGTTGAAGAAGAAATTAGATTGTATAGTGACTTAACCCGGTGGACCTCCTAGTGGGAGAGGTTTGCTGACATCGTACTTAAGCACATTATTGTACACTTGATCTGTCAATAGCTTGTAACATTCTTCCATCTGGCATTTCAAGTGAACCACATCCAGATGGAAAGCCTTGACATTTTCATAAGCAGGGCCCTCCAGATCTTTTGGTGTAAGCTTTGTGATCCCTTGTTGCTCAGAGTACCATCTGATGAAGCTTCCTATGTCACCGGTAATGTTCAACATTGATTTCTCTGGTGGGGCGACATGGTTAGCAGCGATGGCACTTGCCTAGTTAAGTTCAGGAGTGTGAAGATCAGATGATGAGATTGAGCAGGTTGGTTAAGGAGTAGCTAGTCTTTCATTCTTCCACCAGTCTTGAGTCATATCCTTAGTGGGAGCAGACCAGGTTGATCCTGAGGTTTCTGCATTATCTTCTCCCACAAAAGTCTTCCACCAGTCTTTGTTCTGATTAACCTTTGGAATATGCTTGTTGGTGATATCTGCTTCATCTGAATCCGTCTCTTGGTTAATCGCAGACTCTTCATTCATTACACATTCTTCAGGAATGGGAGAGAATGACAGTTTGTATCTTGAGTCAATCGATGTCCAGGCAACATGTTCCATAGATTTGGCTGACTTTGAAGAGCTTTGGCCAGCAGAAGATCCTGGTTGACTCGATGATGGTGGAGGAGGAGGTGGTGGAGTTGCCTTGGGAGTATCTGAAGTACCAGAAGCCCCAACTGCTTCTGATGAACCAGTAGCACCGGATGGTGGAGGAGGAGGTGGTGGTGGAGGAGACCCAAATGGTGGCCTTAGGAAATCATGTCTCCTCCTCTTCTTTCGTTTTCTTTCACCAATGTCCCTCAAATACTGATCATAGTTATCACGATCCATGGAATTTTGCAGAGCTTCATACAACTGATTGTGTTCATCATGCTCCTTGTATTCATCTGTCTCATACATGCGTTGCAAGAGAATCTCTTTCATGTCGTAGGTAGGGAGATCTTTGAACCTTGCATGTAGAGGCGTTTTATTGCCCATTCGACTGCCTCATTAACATGTTCTTCAATAGCATTCGATGGTTGAAATTGAGATTTTCAAGCTTGGAAAGACGAATACCGTGATGTTTAATTACATTTGGCAGGTTCTACTTTTCCAGGGCTTCAATTCTTTTAAGAGCTTATTCCAGTTGCAGCTCTACCTTAGTGTTTGTAGGTGGTGGTGGTGGTGGGAGTGTGGTTGTAATGATGGTTGTTGTTGTTGTTGCAGAGGTTGTAACGGGAGGTGGGATTGCAGTTGAGGTTGTCGGTGTATGGACTGACATTGGTGGAATTGTAGATGAATCTTGTTGAATCGTGACTGAAACCATGGAGATGACCTCTTTCTCTTCCCTCGTCTTTTTAGCTTTAGCATCAGAGGGTCTGTCATCAATGAATTGGTCTCCAAAGTTGAGATCAAGTTCAAGATTCTGATAAGATGAAAGGGTTCCTGTGGAGTTGTTAGGTTCCTCTAGTCGTGGTTGGTCTTCTGTTCTTTGTTTGAGGTTTTCCTGAACATTTGGGTAGGTGGTTGACACAAAATCATCCGCAACAAAACCGCTATCTCGAGAAGCAACCTCCTTTTTAGTATTCCCTAACCCGAACCCTTGAATGGTAACTGCTTCAGTATGAATCTTGGACTTTTCAACATTACCAAACTCAGTGTGTGTCTCAGTCTGGAATTCTGACTCATTCAAATCTACATTATCACCCTCAGTATCATGAAATTCTGACTCAGTGTCATTAGACTCGCCATTGAGTTCAGGATTTGGAGAATGTTCCTCTTCAGCTCCACTTGACTCCGTAGCTTGTGATGTTTCTGTGCTTCGCTTCTGGAGTATGTATTTTCTTGTGGTCTTGTAGTCTGGAGAGGAGATGGTCAACAACGTCTGAGCAACCTGCTCAACTTCCTCAATTCCCTTACCTTTACCTTCAATTTCTGGAAGGGAGTGACGTTTCCCGGATTCCGGTTCTTGTATAGTCACCCCCTTCCTCGGACGTCTTGCTAACTTCTCTTGTTCCAATAGACTTGCTTCAATTCCCTGTTGAAGGTTAATATCATCAATATCTTTGAGGGTAGGCTCGGTTCTTTGTTTCTTTGACCCTCTTCCCTTTCCCGTTTTGCCTTTTCTCTTCTTCTTGCTTTGAGCAGATGAATCGACGGTAGTAGACTTGTATTGACGTTTCTTGGGAAGAGTAGCATAAGAGGATTTGGTGGACCTGTGAGTTTGTTTTGTTTTGCTTGTTGATTTGGTTGGGGTAGGAGTTGGTGATTCACCGGCGAGAGAATTGGTCACTTTGTTCAGATAATATTGATAATATGAGGAAGTGACAATATCTTCAGTGAGAAGAACATCTGGTATAGCCTTTCCAAAGATCTCCTAATTCGAACCTTTAGCTGTAAATTTGAGATATCCAAGAACATGCTCCTCTGAAGCAAGATGAAGTTCAGATTCGCTTCTTGGGTGGAATTGATGCTTGGCCTGAAGGTGTTTGATAATAAGCTTGGAAAATCTGATACTAGGGATCACACGCGTATACACTTACTTCTTGCCTTTGATGTTTTGCGCTTTCTTTTCCATGTTGGCTTGATTCACAACTCCCCACAAGATTTGCAGTACTGGAGCCCCTGGTATCTCAAACCCAGAAGTCTTTCCAGTAAGGCACAAGTTTAGAATGGTGGTTATTGCCCTCTATGGCTGATACATTTCATTGGTGATTATTGTGGATATATTCATGAGTACAGACGGATACCCCAAGTCATTGACAAACTTGATTAACTTGTTTGTAATTGGTGGAGGGGTGAACGGGTTGTTTACATCCACTGGTGTGATTTGTAAGGCGTCTCGGATGGTGTCCTTTGAGATTTCATACCATACTTCATCTAGCTGACAACTATATACCGCTGTGATCTTATCCCATTTAACTGTATCCCAGAACTGCTAAAGATAGATTGAGGGAATTGTGACACATGAAGTGAATGCACTGAAGAAGTTCGTGTGCTTTAGGATATCCACCATAATCTTGTAGATAGGATTTCACTGAGACTTTGCCATATCTACATAGCAGTTTCTCTTTCCAATATTAACCCACTCGATATACGGCAAGATCTCGTCATCAGTACGAGTGGGTGGTAGGATAGAAGCAGCTTAGTCAATTGGTGTAGTCATTTCGGTCATTATATCTGTACAAACACATTCACAAAGAGAGATATATGTAGAATGATTACGTTAGATGAGATATAACTTTGACGCTTTGGACATGCATGACCAAAAACCAAGACATTGGGAAACATAAGACATAAATTTAGAATTAAAGCACTTAATGAGACATCGCACAATCCCGGGATTATGTCACTTTGATCAATATTACATGTTAGATAAAACTCAGTCTTGACAACTTGTGATGATCAATTCTCAAGTGACAAATCGTAGGTGGACAAGTCGCAACTGGACAAACTCAAAGGACAAGTCGCAACTAGACAAACTCACATGAAAAGCCGCAACATATGTCAAAACGCAATGACGAAATCGCAAATGGAAAAGCGCAGTAGGTCAAAACGCATGGTGGTTAAGTCGCAAGGGGTCAAAATGCAGTTGGTTAAACCGCAATTTAAGACAAAACACTACAGGCCAAGTTGCAAGTGACAAAACGCAAAATCATTTGACAAATCGCAATGTATTAAATTTTTTGGCATGGTGGGTCCTACTATTTATAATAAAATCTTCCTTACATAACAAATCGCAGGACATGCGATTTGACACAAAACGCATCTTATGTTGACCAAACAAAACACAATGCTTGGGCAAAACGCAATCTAGTTATTTTGACAAAACACAACAAGGATATCCTATCAAATCACAGAGAAGAACATCATAACAAAACGCAACCAAGCATATTATACACAAATTGCAACCAAGAGCAATTTTACCAAATCGCAACCAGGAAAGTTTTAAACACAAAACGCAACTAAGAACATTTCCAACAAATCTCAACCAAGAATGTTACACCCAACTCGCAAGCAAGAACAAACGCAACCTAGGATAATTCAAACACTTCTCAACCAAGAATAACAAACACAAAATGCAACTCGTGACTAGTTTACCCAAATCGCAAATAAGAATAACTACAACATCTGATTCTAATCTCTATCCAAAGCACATCAAATCTATCATACGCTGGGGAGCTGTTAGGAATTAGAAATTCCAGGTATTAAAGAGTCGGTCACCTCAAGTATATGTAATCGTTAGAAAGCTCGTAGTCGTAGTTCTTTTAAGTTAAGTAGTATTTAGTTAAGTAACACCGTGGAGGACAGACGGGTCTTTACCCATTGTATGCACGATCCACAACCCGTTGTGTGGCGTTTATTGTAAGACTATAAATACTCTCTACCTTCAAGGTAGAGTTGGAGCTCATAATAAGATTTTCTTTCTCTCACTAAAGTTCCTAAACCTCTAACTTTCTCTCTAAAACTCTTGTCGCCTACTTTGTGTTATGGTTTGATGTGTATGTGAAATCAATATCTTACAATTGGTATCAAGAGCCATGGTTAGATCATCTCTTACATATCTTTGGATTTCTAGTGGTTTTAGGTGGTTTTGAGTTTGAAAAAGTTTAGTGGTTTTGCATCATTTGGTTGATTTCTAGTGTTAAAGTTTGGATTTTGATAGTACTTTTGTGTTTAGAATCATCACAAGTGTTTAGGTTTTGATTTAGAAGGCTTGAATCATCGTGGTTGGATTGTTTTGGATTGAAAAGTGGTGTTTATGTGATTTTCATGCTAGCGACTTGAGCCTCGGATGTTTTCTTGCAGCGACTTGCTTTGTTATTTGGTAGCGAGTTGTAGTTGAAGGTGGTAGCGAGTTGGTCCTAGCGACTTGTCTATTGAGACAAGCCGACAAAAGTACACTTAGTGGATTCTCCACTACGTGGCGACTTGGTGTAAGTTAGCGACTTGTACTTTATATTGTTAGCGACTTGGTGTTAGCGAGTTGGTACCTAGCGAGTTGCTATTTAGCGACTTGACAAATTAGCGACTTGGTGCTTAGCGACTTCTTGTCAAAATTTTGCTAGCGACTTGGATTGTAGCGAGTTGTTATATAGCGACTTGGGACTATAGCGACTTGGCATAGCGACTTGGTTCAAGGTTTCCTAGCGACTTGGGTGATATCCTTTGAATACGGTTTTCTCTTGATTTAGTAAAATCCGTGAAAGAATCTATTTCCGGTTTAATCATAGAGTTATAAAATCCGTGTAATCTGTAAACATGTCTACCACCGTTCCTACAATCATCTCCACTATTGCCAAGGATGTTCAAGCGGTGGTTCGGATACTCGTCCACCCATGCTTGCAGGCCGACTACGACTCTTGGGCTCAGCGAATCAGTTGTCTTGTCTTGGAAAGGAAAATGGAGTCAACATTCTCAAATCCATTGATGAAGGACCATATCGGGTTGAGACTACTAGAGACTTAATTGATCTGGTGAAGATGGAACAATGATCTATGGAATTGATAGACCAAAGACATATGATGAGCTCGATGATAAGGAGAAAAGAGATTCGATCTTGATATCGGGGCTTCTAACATCGTACTTCAAGGTCTTCCAAAGATATCTACAAGGCGATCAATCACAACACGAAGCCAAGGCGGTGTGGGATAATGTCAAGATGCTTCTCTCGGGTTACGAATTAACTATGGAAGGCAGAGAATCACAACTCTATGATGAATTTGAACACTTCAAGATGAAACCGGATGAGAGTGTTTATGAGTACTATGTGAGATTCCACAAGCTTGTTAATGATATGAGGAACATCGAATGACTATGCCAAACATTAATTTGAACTCAAAGTTTGTGAACAACATGAATCCCAAATGGCACAAGTTTGTCACCTCGTAAAGCTAACCAAAGGATTGAAGAATACAAACTATGAGCAACTCTATGCCTTCCTCCTTGAGAATGAGAGACATGCTATGTTTGAAAAAGTTCTTAATCGGTTCAAAACCAACCGAGGGAGAGACAAGCTCATCAAATGATTCAAGCGCCTTCTACTCAAACATCGGAATCACAACCAAAGCCTCACAAGTCATACCCATGGGTAATGGTAATCACAAACTCATTCCTAATCCTATGTTCAAACAAGGCGATCTTGATGCACATGTGGAAACTTCATTAATCAACTAGCTCTCTGATTAGTCAAAACATGAACTCTCTTCCACACACCAACAACAATCTCGAGCGCTTCCAATCCACATAATCAAGCCACTTATCGGAGATGGGAAGGTTATGGTGCGGCCAGTTCAAAACGACGATCTGAACAAGCAAGAGGTGGGCTGGTAGAGGTTATCTTGCAAATCGAAATAGGGAAGGAATGGAAATCGAGGTCAAGCAAAGCCAATCAAATGTTACAATTGTGGAGGTGAGGACACATTGCAAGGCGCACATCACCAAAACCCTCGAATCTGAGTACTTGAGGATAAGATGTTGCTTGTGCAAGCTCGGGATAATGGTGCGACTTTGGATGAAGAGGTTGTTGTTCTTGGTGAGGAAATGCTAAGACATATGATGCGAGATGTGGATGAGCAACCAATTCGGAGATAGGCCATAATCATCGAATGCCTTTCAAGTAGGCGATTGTGATGCATACGACTCGATGTTGATGAAGAACCCATTGCACAAACCATCTTCATGGCTAGCATTTCTCCAATGGTCTCTCCTAAAGTCTCTTCATCACCACAAGCTGGTCCATCCAAAGACAAACTCATCTACGAGGTATTAAAATTATCGATGAAGTTGATGAGCAAAAGATACATAACAGTACAATCAAGCTGTATTTATTGAGTCGGATATTGAAAATATGGGTAATATCAATGTTGTCCCATATGATCAATATGTGAAACAAAGTGAAAGTGAGATTGTACCAAGTGATGCATCTTCTGCGATCAATAATGATTATGTTTTGATGAATTCACTTGCATGTGCCCCGATGATTCATCATCTCGAGCTGAATGCCTATAAAGAGCGTGTTGCTATTTATGAACAACGTGCAAAATTTGAGTTGACCACCCGTGGCGAGAAATGGATGACCAAATCGTACAACTATTAGAAAAAGTAGGTTTAGAGAAGAAGTATTAAAACAAGAGTTAAACTCCTTACAAGAAAAGCTTTCTAAAGCGCTAAGCAAAACAAGAACTTCAAGAAAATGTTAAAATGCTTAAGCAAGAATTCGGTGCTAAGGAATCAAAACTTTTGAATGATTTTCTAATCTAAAACCTTGAAAAACAAGCTTGAAAATAAGTTATGCGTACAAGGAAATACCATTCAAGCGCTCACTTAATCACTAAGCATAGAGTTTTAAGCGATAAGCATAGTGTTCCCATTATAGATAAACCCAACCACAGTGCGGAAGATTGCAAAAGTAGCTCAAAGTGTAATCTATGATGGCAATGAGATTCTTAAACCTAGACAAAAACCTAGTTGCGTTAAGTGTACGAGAGGAAGATAAGAAATCGGATGAAGTCACTAGGGAGAAGATGAACAAGAAACTAGATGATCCTAAATGTAAAGAGAAGAAAATAATTATCACACCCATGACTACAAAAGGAGAATTGGATCTCCTTGAACATGTTTAAGCCTCAAACATTGTTGACTCCCGAACAAGTGTTACGGAAAATGGACTTAGATAAGCGAGCGGAAAATATTGTTGAAACAAACCCTCCCTTAGGAAAATGCCTAAAGCGACCGTGTATCCTCCCAATACACCAATGCATCTAGTTCCTAGAACTATTGCCACTAAAAGCAAGACCTTAATCGGTCAATATGTTATCTTTCAACTATTTGTTGATTTTGAGAAAACTTGCAAGAAAAGGATCACACCAGCTGGTATTCTTGAAGGGAAAGGGTTTTGAGCAAACAAAAGAATGTTATTTAAGCGAAGTCATGCCTTTCTTTAAACAACTAAAAGATCATTTTGAAAGTCTTAAAAGGGAATGAATTTAGACATTAAAGAAATGGAAAAGGAATTTGATGCAATGATAGTTGAGGTTAGTGATTATGGCGTGCACTAAAATATAATGAGATTGAGAGGAAGAACTTGCATACATTGAATGAGACTCTTATTCTTGAATGTGTTGCTCAAGATGTGTTTTCAACTTTGCTACAAATTGTTCCATTAACGCTTCTCAATTTCATGAATTATCTGTTGCCTGAAAGTCTCCCATGATCGTGTCATTGAGCTTGAAAAGACTAATTCTAAACTAAATGAGAAAATTGAGCTGGATGATCACGACAATTTGGTTAAACATTTTTCTAAACTAGAGGTTGAGCATTTTAATTTACAACTAAAATATCAACATCTTAAAGAAAATGTCAAAACTTCAAATATCAAGACATCCTCGGATGCTCGAGTTTGATGCGATTTTCAAATTAACAAGCGTGATGAACAAATTCAAGCTCATTGTAACACGATCGAGAAAGTTGAAAGCCCAAATCTCTCAATTAAAGGGTCAAAAGAACGATGTGACGGGCTCCCAAATGCCTCCTCCTTTAGATTCTCGAAATTCTCAAGCGTTTCATCTTCAAAACTTAGTAAATGCATTACAAAGGAAAGCGAAAGTTTTCTAGAAGAAAATGAAAAGGTTAAGCGTCATTTCAATGAGTTATTTAAATCAATAAAGGTCACTCGTAACAAAACAACGAACAAATAGCTTCATTGCAAAAGGAAATTGAGAATCGAAGAGCCGGTAAAAGGAAAATGCCATTGACCAATGGGAGAATGGTGTATCAAAGGTTCACTCTTGTAATAAATATGCTTTGTGCGTGAAATATGTTCCCCTCATCTCGGGAATAACAAACTTGCTATTCAAACATATTTCTCATCCTTTAAGGATTGTCTAGAATGTCTCAGTGAGATTGTTGAAAAGGATAAGTTAGAGAAACCACTTGACAATGCAATTGGGCATGCATGCTTATATGCCAAACGATCTCAAGAAATTCTAGAATGCTTAATCACAATATGCCCTAAGTCCTTAGGTGAGAGAGTTAATCCTTTGATTCCATGTTCTATGCCTAGTGCCAAGTATGATATTCATTCGATGCCCGATGTTTTGAATGTGAACCTTAGTGTGCCTTCAGTAGTTCGATTCGGATCCGTTAATGCTAAGCGAACTCTAGTGTGCCTTCTAGAAGTACAAATCCCGGCACTTCTAGTGTTAAGAAAGTGAACCTTAGTGTGCACGCATGTAATTCGGATCGGCACATCTAAGCAGGAGATGCAAAGAGTAGCAAAACCAACTAATGTTCCCATTCCTCTACAGAGTAATCGGTGACATTAAAGCGAGCGGGTCAAAGTCTCAAGACAATACAAGGAATGATAGGACCTCATGAGCTAAGAATGTGCATTGGAAGAGAGTAGAAGACCAACCTAGGAACTTTAAGCTTGAGTCGAATAAAGCGAATCGTGTTGATTCTAGTATTAGCCATAGGCGTCTTGTAATTAATTGAATTCGATACTATTTGCAAACCTTGTAATGATGTCTCTTGAATTACATTTCTAATCATGAATGTGGTGTGAATGTTTTGTCTAATCTTTGTCATACCCCGATTAATATTGCTAATGCAAAAATCATGTTAAAAAGCTAAAAGCGGGGCGAAGAGAGTTAGAAAGCAGTGGAAACCCACGGGAAGAACATTTAGTAAGATAGGTTATCAATGGATACCTTTTGGCTATAAGGTTAATGAGTCAATGCCCACTAGAAAATGGATGCCTCTTGGTAGAACTATTCCTTAAAAGTGAACATACTTTGAATAGGGCAAATCTGGACACTAATCTTGCATCTATTCATAATGATTCCATTGCCTCAATTTACGATATGAATGTTTCTATTTACGATGTGGGTGTTCCAATCATTACTAACCAAATGGAACCCATTCTTGCATGGGGATCCCAATTATCGATTATCCATTCTTGTGCGTGTTCAGCTGCGGATCGTTCAAATCGTTACGTGGTACTGGACTCAGTTGTTCCAAGCATATATTTGGCGACGGTCGCGGCTCATGAACTTCGTGAGTAAATTCATCGGAGACGATTAGATTCGGGAGCGACCATTTTGGAGCTATTATGGGTTATGGAGATTATGTGGTTGGTAAAGTGTAATTTCGGGGTATATTATGTGGAAGGTCTTGGTCATAATTTGTTCTCTGTTGGTCAATTCTTGATTCCGATCTAGAAGTAGCTTTGAAAACATACTTGTTTCGTTAGAGAACTTGATGGTGTAGAATTGTTAAGAGGTACCGAGGTTCAAACCTATACACCATATCTATCGATGACATGATGAAGTCCTCTCAATCGCTTCTTGTCAAAGGCTTCTAAAACAAAGTCTTGGTTATGGCATCGTCGTCTCAATCACTTGAACTTTGGTACCATAAACAACCTTTCGAGAAAGGATCTAGTCGAGGCTTACCCAGTTAAAATATGAAAAGATCATCTTTGCTCGACATGTCAATTGGGAAAAAGCACGAAATATGCCCACAAGCCAAAACCCACAAACTCGTAATGGAAGTTCTTCATACCCTTCATATGGATCATGCGGTCCAATGAGAGTGCAAACTATTAATGGGAAGAGATATGTGTTAGTAGTGGTTGATGACTACTCCGATTCACTTGGGTTAAGTTTTTGAGGACAAAGGGCGAAACTCGGATGTCATCATTAAACTCATTAAACAACTTGGATCGAGACTCAACAAAGCAGTTCGAATCGTCCGAGCCGACAATGGGCGAGTTTGTTAATAAAGTACTCAATGAATTTTATGAAAATGTTGGAATCGGTCCTCAAAGAAGTGTTCCTCGAACTCCTCAGCGAGCGGTGTAGTTGAAAGACGAAACCGAACTCTTGTAGAAGCTGCAAGGACAATCTTGATCTACTCAAAGGTTCCAATGTTTCTATGGGTGAAGCTATTGCCCTTTGCTTGTTACACTCAAAATAGATCTCTAATTCACACATCTCATGGAAAGACTCCATACGAACTTGTCCACAATCGAAAACGATCTATCATACCTTCGTGTGTTTGGTGCTTTATGTTATCCAACTAATGATGGTCAAGATTTAGGAAAAGCGAGAGCCAAGCGAGACATTGGAGTATTTGTAGGCTATGCACCAAACAGAAAAGGTTACGAATCTACAATAAGAGAACCGAGATATCATGGAAACAATTCACGTTACGTTTGATGGTGACCGGTCAAATGGCTCTGGACAATCGATTCGGGACCCGCACTTCAAAGCAGTCCCATTGGTTCATCCCTTGTACCAAATTCTTCTCCAACAACTCTATATGTACCTCCATCGAAGATGATTTAAAGAAATTGTTTGATCCTATGTTTGATGAACTCTATGAGCCAAGTGCTAATGAGCTGTCAATTCCCACAGCAGAGGCTGCTCATATTCACGAGAATGAAGTCAATCCTTGGTCTCAATGTCATTAAGTCAAGAAGCGCTGCTGCGATAACTCGATCTCATCAACAAATCATCAATCTTGAATGTACATCATGGGCCTTACGGCATCAATGATGAAGTTAATCCTTTGCTACTCACGAAGATGCTCCATTTGAAAACATATTTGCTCTGAATCATCATCGAACCATCTTCTTGAGGAGACATCGACTCTGCTACCTCGGTCCCTCAACAAGCGCCACATGAACACCTTAGAAAATGGACTCACGATCATCCATTAGACAACATCATTGGAAATCCCTCTCGTCCGGTATCCACACGGAAACAACTTGCAACCGATGCCTTATGGTGCTTCTTCAACTCCGTACTCTCTAAGATCGAACCAAAGGATGTTAAAACGCCATGAATGAAGGCAATTGGTTCAATGCTATGCAAGATGAAATTCATGAGTTTGATCGACTCGATGTATGGGAGTTAGTACACGCTCCAGTTGTGCTATGATCATTGCTCTAAAATGGATCTTCAAAGTGAAACTTGATGAGCATGGTGATGTGTTGAAGAACAAGGCTCGATTAGTTGCTAAAGGATACCGTCAAGAGGAGGTATTGACTTTGAAGAATCTTTGCTCGGTTGCTCGAATCGAGGCAATCGAAATCTTTTTGGCTAATGCTTGCTAGTAAGAACATGGTAGTCTATCGGATGGATGTAAAGGCGGCATTTACGAGCGGAGATCTTAAAGAAGTCGTCTCGTCGATAGCCGGAAGGATTTGTGAATCAAGAGCATCCTACTCACGTTTATCGTTTGAAGAAGGCTCTTTACGGTTTAAAGCAAGCTCGAGGGCATGGTATGATCGCTATCAAAGTTCCTTCTATCTACGGATTTAGCAAAGGCGATTGATCCAACATTGTTCACCGAAAGTCGAGCAAACATTTAATTCATGTTCAAATTTATGTTGATGATATCATCTTTGCCTCGGTGACCCCAATGAGTGTGACCGTTTTCAAATGAAATGGGTTCTAAATTTCAAATGTCAATGATGGGACAAATGTCATTTTCTTAGGACTACAAATTTCACAAAGTCCGGAGGCATTTTCATAAATCAATCTAAATATGCAAATGAGATTTTAAAGAAATTTGGATTTGATTCAAGTGACCTGTTGACACTCCATGATTGAGCGTACCAAACTAGATGAGGACCACTCGGGGATCATGGTAGACCAAGCGAAATATCGTAGTATGATTGGATCACGATGTACCTCACGACTAGTAGACCGGACATCTTGTTCGTTGTTTGCATGTGTGCTAGATACCGAGCTAAGCCTACTAAAAAGCACCTTGAAGCGGTTAAGCGGGTCTTCGGTATCTCAAGGAACCATCAATATGGGACTTTGGTACCGAAGGACACCGGTATGTCACTAACGACCTATCGAATCTTGATCATGCGGGATGTCAAGATACTCGTCGAAATAAATGCGGAGGTGCAGTTTTTGGGTGATAAGCTTGTGGTGGTCTTCAAAAAGCAAATGAGTACTTCTATTTCCTCTACGAGGTGAATACATAGCCATGTCATCTTGTTGTGCTCAAATCCTATGGATGAGATCTCAATTATCGACTATGGCTTTGAATTTAACAAAATCCTACATCTTGTGATAATAAAAGTGCTATTGCTCTCTCATGCAACAACGTACAACACTCAAGAGCAAAGCACATCGACATTCGACATCATTTCATCGGGAACAAGTGGAAAAGCGGTGTGGTGGAACTTTACTTTGTGAGGATGAATACCGGTTAGCGAGACATCTTCACCAAAGCTCTTCCTAGAAACGTTTTGAGTTTATTCTTCCACGACTTGGCCTTAAAGCCTTCAACACGAAACACTCAAACGTCTTCAAGAGGAAGAAGAGGTAAAGGTTTCCTTCATCTATCTCTTGTAAATATCTTTTCGAAAAGCAAAATACAAAATTACAAAACCTTCAAAAAGCAAATAGAAAAATATAAAACTTTCAAAAATCCATAAAAATTGAAAAATCTTGAAAAATTCCAAAAATATTGTCTTTTTGTCATGTTTTCCTCGATTCGATAATATCTACGGTCTTTGTGATGTCATTCAAAGAATGACACGGGACTTTAGATGTTGTTCGAATGTTTAAAAAAAAAAAAAAAAAAAAAAAAAAAAAAAATTATTTTTGGGAGAAAGTAAAACAATGGTTTATTGTCATCTCGAGCGATAACCGCTTTTAAAGAAAAACGAGCTACACTTTATCATGTTTTCAAAATTCCATGCTCGATTCTATAAAACATTTATCTGCTGAAAACTAAGCGCTTTGAAAAATAACTAGTACTCTATTTTTGATAATCATCTCGACTTATTTGTCAAAATATCTATCTCTCAATCAACAACCTTTGTCATTGATTGAGGGAGAATGATTTCAATTAAATTAAAAAGTTATTTGTCATTCAATTGTTTTCAAAAGATATTCATGCATGTTTAATCAATGGAGTTTAAAGTCTTAAAATCCGATCCTTATCGATTAAAGCGCTTTGAAAATCAAGTCACAATTCTCCTTAAAAGCTTTCAAAATCAATTTAAATCTACAAGAGATCACAAATCTCAAAGGATTTGATAATTGTGATCGGGGAGAATTTGTGATTTAAATTGGTTTAAGCGATAATTCGGTAAATGGTGTTATAAGGTTGTACGAGCTCTCCTTCCCACATGTGCCAAACGATTTCAAATTTTCCATGCACATGTTGAGGGGAGCATCTATCTTAAACCACAATGATTTGAAGCGTGATCATTTATCTCAATGTGCGGGTTCCTCTAGTATGTGCAAAACTCTTTTCAAACCTCGAGGCACATATTGAGGGGAGCAAAATTATGAAAACCTCATCCTTCCCAAAATGCTTTATCTACTTGATTTGATTAGGGAAGTGAGGTTGATATCTTTAGAAAATGGTAATCAAAGTTAATTCTTCCTCTTGCCTCCATGTGCAAAGCGATTTCAAACATTTGATGCACATGTTGAGGGGAGCACTTGTTCTAAAATATCAAAAACAATTCAAGTACAAAATGCTTTGATAATATATCACAAGTATCGGATTGATTTTCAAATGGTTTTCAATTGGTTCCAATGGCGGATGAACAATACCAAATAGACCGACCAAATTTACTTTATACATGGTGATATAAGGATGATAAGGTTAGGTATTTGTTCCCATGATCCGCCAAAGCAGGAGGGATCTACCGAGGACAATCCACTAGTTAGTGTAGAAGTCCTTAGGTATGATGATAAAAGGAGAAAAATGAGATATGGGAAGAGTGCGGATGAGGCAGAGCTAGTCTTGGAATAAACCCAACAAGGTTCTAGCTATGAAGTCTCGGTAAGCTTGAAGGGTTGAAGAATGAAAAGGAATTGAATGAGAAAGGGTGAAAAGAAATAGCCCTCCATTTATTCAACCATAGGGCGAAACGGGTTCAATTCATATACTCTTGATGGTAACATCGGTATTGAAGACAAGGCGTCATGGACCCGGTGGCGCTGCACTACAACTTCCCAAACCACTCAAGTTCCTCTTAAAGGACTTGTTTCATTCTCACGGGAACCTACATAATCTATCGACTTTCTCTTAGAGATTGTTGATATTGAAGAAGGAGACCCTCTCCCTAGTCTCCGACACAGGATCCAAATATGCACAAATTGAGTCTAGAGCCACGAGATCATCTATAAATCTCATTAGGACACTTTCAATGAAGACTCTCTGTTTCACACAATGTGGAAAGAGATTATATCTTGAGTCCTATGCATTATCCTTGTGGTATTGCGGAACATCGAGTGATATGCAAACATATTCACAATGAAGATGGAAAGCCTTGGAGCCAACATCAAACAAGCTCTGGTGGGTGGCATGTGAGATCTATTCAATAGATCAACCATGTGACAAGCGAGCGAAACAATGGGCGATTCAATCTTTTGAATCAATCACGGTTCGAGTTATGGATTGTGGATACCTTTGAAAAACCGGTCATTGTGCTTAAAACTCTTTTCTTTAGCACATCGACCGTGTTGAATATTTCAAATCAAAAGGTGTTTTATGATTGATAATTGATTTTCATTAAAACCTTCGTTGTATTGCAAAAACAATTTCTATTGAGCAATACGATTGTTTTCAAATCTCTTTTCATCAATCGGTGAATTTCTATTCATTGGTTCACTCACTCCGTGTTGTCTTCTTTGAGGCGTTCGGTTTGAGAACAACTAGAGCATTGCGAAACCACATCAAGGAAATTCTTGAATTATACACGATCACGAGCGGTACTTGTCTTGATCAGCGAGGAACCGTGGGCGTGTACCTCAATTCAACGAAAGTGATCAAAGACACTTTCGTGCGCTTTATTGCTAGCTTGTTTTATGCGGTACACCCGGCGTTTGCGGTGATCGAATGAAGCGGTCAATCCATAGCCGCATGCTCACACAATACATTCATTTCTCGAAATCATGATTAGTGCATCAATGACTCGATATTTTCACTCCATGCTTACGCTACTGCTGCGCCAATATCATGAATCAACAAAAGCTTCGCTACTCGATGAGAAGATATCATGATCCGAATGTGAGCATGTCGGTCCGAAAGTCACAACATCACATAATACCAACACCACAATGGATGTCTCGAGATTTTTGTTGGTGATGATCTCAAAAGTGGCTCAAAATTATTATCACGTGGATCGTAAAGACCTCCACTTGGATTAACCAAACATGCAATGAGAAGAATCAATGACTACGAGCTTGAACAAAGTGCTACATCAAGAATGCAAGAACAATTGTTAATGTAATATCTGTTTGTATTCAATGTAATTTTAGTATATGTTTGAGGTGACCTCCTTAGGGAGATTGTTAGGAATTAGAAATTCCGGTTATTAAAGAGTCGGTCACCTCAAGTATATGTAATCGTTAAAAGCTCGTAGTCGTAGTTCTTTTAAGTTAAGTAGTATTTAGTTTAAGTAACACCGTGGAGGACGGACGGGTCTTTACCAGCTGTATGCACGATCCAGCGACCCGTTAGTGTGGCGTTTTATTGTAAGACTATAAATACTCTCTACCTTCCAAGGTAGAGTTGGAGCTCATAATAAGATTTTCTTTCTCTCACTAAAGTTCCCTAAACCTCTAACTTTCTCTCTAAAACTCTTGTCGCCTACTTTGTGTTATGGTTTGATGTGTTTGTGAAATCCAATATCTTACGATTTGGTCCCTCATACATCATAGGATTTATAGGTGTCATGTTTAGTCCAGATTGGTCTCACACATTTCAAAATCTGAACACTTAACGATACGAGAGACACTAGGGAGCAAATCAAGATAGCCAATAAACACGAATGGACCCCAAATATGTAAGTAATTCAAGGAAACATTTAGCAGGTAGCAAGCAAGTCCCTGAATTAACACATAATTGACACTAGAGGCCATATAAGATAGCTTGACAGATGATCATAAATTTTGAAAAATACTCTCCCCCTCAATCAATGACCCTATTTCAAGAAAAACAAGTGTAGTCATTGATTGAGAATGAGAAATTTATGCACACTAGAGTCCAATTTTTTACAATCATGTGAAAAACAAATACTTTTTTGACAAATCATTTACGGAAAAATACTTGTATAGGAATGTTTTGAAAAACACATATGAACTTCTGTTCGAACTTCATCTAAAGACTCGTGTCATTATTGAATAACATTTCTAAGACCGTAGATGTTATTGATACCAGAAGATATGCCTTGGAAACTATTTTTGGTATTTTTCAGTTTTTCAATTGTTTATGGATTTTTTAATGATTAAGATATGTACAACGTGGAAAACTGTGTAGAGTATACCAGTGGTGGATATACTCTCATATGAGGTTTGTTAAAGCATGAGTCATGAGCTGAGGTGTTCAGGAATCATAGTACATCCATATCAAGTCTGAAATTCTGGAGCTCCTGAACCAGGAGACATCTGTTCTTTAGGCACCCAGATCATGATTCTTTTCTTGATAGAATTGATCAATGTACCTGCAATTGAGTGAGGAACACATGAACTAACATCACAAGTATGTTTACATTTATGTGGGTTAGCAACAACAATATCCAAACTCTTGGGAATTTCACAATTAACCTTGGTGTTGCCATCAGTGGTCAATTTGATGGTAGGAATCCATATGAGTCCAACATTCTTAAAAATTCTACCAGTTGGTATCCACTTAAGGCAAGATCTAGGAGTGTTGACTTCTTAGGCACAGTGGAAGATGTATCCTTACTCATAGTTTCTGAGGCTTTATCATTAAGTGTTTTCCTAGGAGAGGGATTAGTTTTATGAGACTTCTTCTGCACACCAGAAGACTTTTTCTTATTCCTAGTCTTGGAAGGTTAAACCTTAGCATGAGCATTTTCTTTCAGTTTCTTGGGATTAGCTTGTGAAGTTACTGGTTTTGACAAAACTTCTATCTCATCAACTTGGGAGGCAAACCTTGTTTTTGAAGATTTTGGAAGTTCAAATATAAACGCAGTCGGTTGTCTAACAACAGACCGCTTCCTGTTGGGATGTAAAACTGGTTTCCCCAAGATTGATGGTTTTGCAAACTTAGTGTTCAGAATTCTCCCTGTAGTTTTTCTAAGCTCGTTCTTTAAGGCTACTATTGTGAAACTCTTATCCTGAAGTTGAGCTTTGAATTCTTCAATTTTGACCATCAAAGATGTTGTTTGTTCTAAAGTTTTAGACTTAATTTATTTGATTGAGTCATCTAGATTCTTTTGATGCCTTTTCAAAGACTCATTTTCCTTGAGTAATTTAGCCACATAAGTTGACAGTTCAATATTTCTTGTCTTAATTGCATTACTGTCTTGATTAGTTATGACTAAATTAATTTTCTCATTCATATCAGAGATACGTTTCTTCAGGTTGTTGATTGTCGAGTTTTTGGCTTGAAGCTGAGCTTTTAACTCGTTAATTTCAAAAAATTCATGAAATTAAGGTAATTCTGGATTATTATATGGTTTCTTAGTTTGTAAACTTTCTTCTTTTCTTTGTATTGCAAATTCAAGAGAAATGCAATGTTTTTCAAGTTTTGAGAATTTGTTTAAAAGTTCATTAAACGCTTCTTTATCAACCCTGTCATTTGTTTTGAAATAATTAGTCTCAGCTTCAACCAAGGAACATATTTCTGAATCATGTTCAACATCATGATTAGTTTGCACAAGTATATTAGCAGATGCATCATGTTGAGCAGTTAATAGCACCTCGACACCTGTCACCTGTTCATTTACCGGTCTGATAACTGCATCCACATCTTATGTGACAGGAGTCACTGAACAACTGGTTGTATCAATCTTATCTATCTCTGATCCTCTGCAGTCAGCAACACCTGATCCTTCATCCGATGCTTCACCCGACTCAACACCACTCTCTTTTGATTGCACCTGACACGCATTCATGTTGTCATCATATTGTGCTATTTCCTCAATGTACTTTTTACATTATCCATGTGTTGGATTAATGTTTCTCTGAACACATCAACTTCCATTCCAGTGTGACTAGTAAAGCACCTTTCAGTCATATGATCATCGTAATCCCAAGTGTATTCACCATTGAAGAATGACTGAAATTGTTTGTTGATCACTTGAAGTGTAGCTTTGGATCTGACTTCTTGAAAAATTTCTCTATCAAGTTGTCCTAAGTTCAAGAACAATGTGCCCGTGAATGTTGATACATTTTGACAGAAAAGTGCATTAAATGCTCGTTCGAATCCCATTGTGAATCTATTTCCTGTCAGAAGTACCGAGAGGTGTGAATGAAGTTGACGAAAAGGTTCAATGCAACTCTTCTTTGCATGAACATGTTGTTGCTGTGACTGTTGCACTTCTCTCTCTTTTGAATCCGAGCACGAAGATCTCACATTATCATTGACTGATTCAATCATGTTTAACCGTTCTGTATAGTTAGGACTCTTATGGTTATCAACAACATCGTACAGTTGATGAGTGTCTAAATACTCATCATTTTGTACAAAATAAAGCGCAAAATCATCTGAAAACACTCGAAACACATCAAAATGATCAAAATATCACAAATCGTTGTTTTATGTGTTTTAAATGCAAAATATCAAAATCGGATGAAAACATATCAAATTTGCAAAATTGCGGTTTAGTCCCCAGTTTCAAAAGTTGTCAAAAAGCAGTCCACAAGCGCATAATTTCAAAGAAAAGTCACCAAAGGTCCTTTTAAATCATAAGCTGGTCAAATTTAGTCCTTTGGTGAAAAATATCAAAAGTTTGAGAAAATTACAAGTTTGGTCCTCCAGTTTGAAAATTAGCGAAATGGCCCTGAAAATTGCAAAATGGCAAAATTGGTCCTTATACTTTTGAGATTGTCACTTTCAACCCTTGGAGCAACTTTTCAGAATTGGCAGTTAAGGTCCCTTGATTTTCAGATTTTACAACATTGGTCCCTATTATTAAACCTTAAACTAATTTGGACCCTTGCCAATTCTGGACCCCTTGTCATTTAACCCTTTTGACCCTTTGATTATTAGCCTGGTCAATCCCACAAGTCAAACAGCAACCTCCTTGGCGCCTTTTCTTCAACCTCCCCACTTGGTGCCTGCAATCATCTGCTACACTCAACCCCCTCCATCACCTTATCCCTCCTTTGTCCCCCCACCAACACCTCACTCCAAATTACATTTATTACCTTCATCCTCATCACACTCAATCTAAGCATCAAAGCATCAATTTCCTTAAAATTGACATTTTGGCCAAAACTCTCAAAAGTCACCCAATGACTCTGGAATTAGGTGGGATTATCTGAAGAGAGGAGAGAGAAGCTTGTGGAGCTATAAAAAGGAAGGAAGAGAGAAGGAGAAGCTAGTAGTTAGTTTATAAAAATTTTACTTATGTCGTATTTTTAATTATTGTCTTAGTTTAAATTAAAATGGTGTAATTTCAGTTCCATTGTATCAATTTCAAGTTTACAAACCTTTGTTAGTCACTTTTGAATATCAATCTAAGCTTTCATATAATTTTCAGTTTTGTGGTTAACTGTTGAAATTTCTCAGTTTCAAATTCCATGGTTCAAGTTGTTAGTGGATATTTGAAGCTTTAATAAGCTTGTCTAAATTCCTTATAAGCCTTTTATAAGCTACATTTCATTTTCAAGTAACTTTGAGTGATGGTCAACGAAAGTCAACTTTGGGACTCAATTGGAAATGGTGATGAAAATTGTTGTTGCAGAGGTGGAATTGGGCTATAATAGAGTAGGATAGGGTAGTTTTTGTGTTTGGTTTTGGGCCTGCACCAGCTGGACAAAGTTGTGAGTTATCTATCTCACTTTTCATTTTAGTCAAATTGCATTTTATGCTCATAGTGAACCTGTGGTCTTACACTGCTTTAACCTGTTGATATAGTTGTAATATGGTCAAGAGAACTTAGTTGATCAATGGTACTAGCTAGTTCAGTGATTTTATCAGTTTAAGCTTGTCTTTCAGTTTTATAAGGAGTGTTTGGATGTGCCATGTAATCTGTAGTGGAGGTTTGTTCAAAGGTTTTAGTCTAGTGTTTCATGTTTGCTAAGTCATTTTAGACTCATTTGAGTCAATTACCTGTGTCTACAAACCTTAAAAGTCAAAATCTTCCTTGTCCCATCCTTAACAGTTAACTGTTAGGATTTTGGGATACAAATCTCATCAAATCTGCTTATAACTAGATAATTTAGCTTAATCCAACCTTAGTTTAGCTTAATATAACATACAATTCCTTTAAATCAGTTGCAAACCTCAGATTAGTCAAACTTTCAACTTTTGTCAAAAGTCAAATGGTGCAATTTGGTTTTGAGCCAAATAGGAAGATTTTCATGAGCTCTTACGAATCATTTTCACTTGAATCTTGTGGTTTTAGAAACTCCTCTTGGTCTAATTTCTTTTTGTCATTTTGTGTAATTTTGTTTAATTTCTATAAGCCCCTAATGAGCTTGTTAAATTGGTACCAAATCCTATGCGGGGCATCCAGTGCCTGAGGGTTACATGATTTTGCAGATCTTGTATTGGGCTCATTAGAGCTCCTCAAGGTCTGTCCTTGGGTTTATTGATAGCCACCTGGGTCTTGTACAAGTTCCAAGTTATTGTTTGTAGTTTCTAGCTTAATTGATTGCTTATTTTCCCTAAAGTACCCCCCTCAATGTTTTTTCGCCATAAGCTCTTCACATCAAATCTGCTCAATTTGCTAATCCAGTGGTTAGAGCTTGTTGATTTCAGCTGCATTTGGTCAATTTTAGCTTATTATAGTTTCCATATCAGGTGGGTAGCTTTTGAGTCCATTTGCTTATTCTAGTGCTTATTTCAATAAGTCTTTGCACATCAGTTCTTAATTTCTCCACACAAGCCCTGTTTTCCAATTTTCCTAGCTTCTTAATATAATTTTAGACTTTTCACAAATTTTCAGATTTTTCTAAGTTGTTTTGCTATTTTCTTAATTTAAATTAGTTTTAAGCATTTTAAATAGCTTTAAATACAAAAATTAAGAAAAGCTTCAAAAAATAATTTTCATTTTCTTAAGTTTAGATAAATGTAAAAGCTTAAAAGTATTTTCTATAATTTTCTTAGCTTAAAAAGTATTTTTAGCATTTTAATTAGTTTTAAATAGTTTTAAATTAATAATAAATACATAAAAGTCTAAAAATATATTTTCAGTTTTAAAATTAGTTTTATCATATTTTAGACTTTTCTAAGTCTTAAATTTATTTTTCTAGTCTTATTTCATATTTTCTTTTATTTTAGAGTATTATTAAATAGTTTAAATTAGTTTTAATTAATAATAATTACATAAATAGTTTTAAAAATAATTTTCCTTTTCTAATAATTTTCTTATATAATTAGGATTGTAAAATGTATTTTCATATCCTTAGGTATTTTCCTTCTTTAGTTTCACTTTTTATTTTGTACGTTTACGTTATTTTTATTTAAGCGTAAGTTTTAGTTTTAAGTTTTAAGCGTTCATCACTTTAAATATAGTGATAGCGTTTATTTAATATCTTTATCTTTTAATTTTCTTAATTTGTATTTAAGTCGCTTTATTTTATAATCTTTTTCGTGAGTGTAATATTCAATCTAATCCTTTACGATCGCTATCATTGGTGATCATTCTATCGTCTCGATCAAGCGTTTGCACACCATTGAGTCTCCGTGGGACATAACGACCGAGAATTCACTATATTCTCCGATCTTCAATGCATTTGTGTTTAATTGTTTTAAGTCTTAGACTTGACGGTTTAAGCGAGATCAAAATTTTAGGCGCATTACGCCGGGAGGCTTTAGCGTGTGTTTAGCCTTTTCGAGATCCATTCTTGCACATACCCTATCTTTTGTAAAAGTTTTTTGTAAAGTTTTCAAAAATCCAAAAGTTCATTAACACTTTTCTGAAGTGTTATCAACACCAAAATATTTTCATTCTTTGTTTTCTTTGCATATTTTCAAAAAAAAAAAAAAAATCCAAAATATCCATCTTTACCCTCTCGCATCTTTTGATTCTACATTTTCCTTACCCTCTAATCTGTTTAATTCTCCATTCCTTATCCTCTATAACCGTTTAATTCTTCATCTCTTATCCCTCTTATCCGTTTAATTCTTCATGTCATGGTTTTCGACATGTTCCTGGTGTGGAGGTCCATTTAACGGTGGAAATTGTCGGCGATGTACCAATGTGAGTTTCGGAGACAAATTTGTCGGTAATCCCGATCCCATTTCAAATAATGAAACACCCGATTTTTCCTACCTACCTCCATTGCCTAATACGAATCCTACTCATGCGAGTTTTGTAGAATGATTCTCATTACGGTTTTGATTGTCCACCACGGGTCCCGCTTGTCTATGAGCCGGAACCGTGTTACAATCGAACTTTGGTGAAAGTTATTTTCCCAATTATCTCTGTTGTGAGAATTGCGGGGTCCTCATGAGACTTTTGAATGTCAACCGATGAATCAAAATTTTCAAAATTCCAATTCTCCGGTTTGACAATTTCCAACCCCACAAGATTCCATCGGTCATCGGACTTCCGAGCCTTCACAAAGATCTCAATGATTACGAGGAGTGTAATTTTCCTCAAAGTTACGAAGAAATACGCATTCGAAAAAGCGCAAATGAAAAGAATGGTGTAAGCTTCAAAGAGATGAATATAAGAATCGGATATGATGACGATGATGATGAGGATAGTATTCAAATGAAGGAATACTATGAGGACGACGAGGAGAGTGTTACTCAATTGAACGATCTTATTTCTCAACTCCCTCAGTCTATTGCTATCACACCTATCTTACCTTTTATTGCTTCCAAAGACTCTCTCATAATGGAGGATGAGCATTTTGGCACAATTCCGGAAACGGAATCGTCTAGTGTTGAGGATCTTGTCCCAATCCCAGTGAGTCGAGGATATATCCGATAGTGATTGTGATTTGCCTTTTGTGATTCTCTTGACATTTCGAGGTTACTTCCGGGATTTTCTCAAATCCTCTTTTGAATTTAATGATGACTACACTTTTGAGAAAGTAAATCCTCTTTTCGATGAAATGTCCGAGGCGATCTGAGACCATCACGGAAGTGGTGGAAATTGCTAGCTCTCGAGCACACCACTTGTCCCACCTCCGTATTCTATCTTATCTCTTCCATCATGTGACGATGATTCTATCCTCATCGATGAGATTCATGATCCAAAATCATGAATTCTCCTTACGATAATGAGGATTTAGTCATGATCATCATCATGATTTTCCTTCTTTTCTTCACATACGGTGTGACTTCTCCATGTCTTAACTCCTTCGGGAGTGAAGACATTATCTTTGACCCCGGCATTTTCATGTACCATTTGTGAGCCGGGTCTATCTCTGTCTCTCTTTATCTCATCGGTGTGGAACTTTCACGTGCTTCAAATGTTTATCCAAACATCTTGAATGAAAGTCCGATGGAGATTGTTTCTTCCACTTTGCTTCCCCATGAACCAATTAATGCGGGGTCGAGTCAAGCTAGCGACTCGGAAACCAAAAACGATGGCACACACTATATGGGTTTCACCCATAATTGCATCTTCTTACCCCTTTCTACCACCCTAGTGTGGGGAGTTTTCCCAACATTGTATATTCTCATTCTTTCAAAAAAAAAAAAAAAAAAAAAAATCTTCTTTCTAAATAATGGCGTAGTATTTCCCTTTACGTTCTTTGTTTCTAATAACTGCGGTACTTTGAATATTGAGGGCAATATTCATTTCTAAGTGTGGGGAATTCTCACAATTTCATATATTATCTACCCAATTCCCGTTTTTGGCCAAAATTTTTTTGGAGTAAGTGTTTACACTTTCTCATTAGGTTATCGTCCGCCTTGTGCAGAAGACAAAAGGATTAGCTAATCCAGAGCAAACGGCTCTTGGTAAAGATACCTCAAATCCGTTGTGGCTTGCAATTTGCCCAAAATTGTATGGTTCTCACCACCATATCCTAAAAAGTGAAGAGTTGGCTAGCCCGCAAGGTTATGGCTTGTGGTAAAGGCGATGGAAAAACCATAATTGGTAATCACTCACCAAAGATAATATTGATAATTTATCTAAGAGTTGGCTAGTCCGTAAGGGTGCGGCTTACGTAAAGACAAATCAAATCCGTTGGAAGGCGGTGGTTTGCTCAAAATCACATGGTTATCGGTGTACCATGGTTCTTACTTGAGCGAAAATTTGGCTACTCGAAGTAATGGCTTTTGGTAAAGAGATTAAAATCCATTATGTTTTCTCAAATCATTGCTAGGGACTAGCAATATCTCGATGTGGGGGATTGATGAGTGTCTAAATACTCATCATTTTGTACAAAATAAACTGCAAAATCATCTCGAAAACACTCGAAACACATCAAAATGATCAAAATATCACAAATCGGTGTTTTATGTGTTTTAAATGCAAAATATCAAAATCGGATGAAAACATATCAAATTTACAAAATTGCGCTTTAGTCCCCAAGTTTCAAAAGTTGTCAAAAAGCAGTCCACCGAGCACATAATTTCAAAGAAAAGTCACCAAAGGTCCTTTTAAATCATAATCTGGTCAAATTTAGTCCTTTGGTGAAAATATCAAAAGTTTGAGAAAATTACAAGTTTGGTCCTCCAAGTTTGAAAATTGGCGAAATGGCCCCTGAAAATTGCAAAATGGCAAAATTGGTCCTTATACTTTTGAGATTGTCACTTTCAACCCTTGGAGCAACTTTTCGAATTGGCGATTAAGGTCCCTTGATTTTCGATTTTACAACATTGGTCCCTATTATTAAACCTTAAACTAATTTGGACCTTGCCATTTACGGACCCTTGTCATTTAACCCTTTTGACCCTTTGATTATTAGCCTGGTCAATCCCACAAGTCAAACAGCAACCTCCTTGGCGCATTTTCTTCAACCTCCCCACTTGGTGCCTGCAATCATCTGCTACACTCAACCCCCTCCATCACCTTATCCCTCCTTTGTCCCCCCACCAACACCTCACTCCAAATTACATTTATTACCTTCATCCTCATCACACTCAATCTAACTGTCAAAAGCATCAATTTCCCGCCAAAATTGACATTTTGGCCAAAACTCTCAAAAGTCACCCAATGACTCTGGAATTAGGTGGGATTATCTGAAGAGAGGAGAGAGAAGCTTGTGGAGCTATAAAAAGGAAGGAAGAGAGAAGGAGAAGCTAGTAGTTAGTTTATAAAAATTTTACTTATGTCGTATTTTTAATTATTGTCTTAGTTTAAATTAAAATGGTGTAATTTCGGTTCCATTGTATCAATTTCAAGTTTACAAACCTTTGTTAGTCACTTTTGAATATCAATCTAAGCTTTCATATAATTTTCGGTTTGTGGTTAATCGTTGAAATTTCTCGTTTCAAATTCCATGGTTCAAGTTGTTAGTGGATATTTGAAGCTTTAATAAGCTTGTCTAAATTCCTTATAAGCCTTTATAAGCTACATTTCATTTTCAAGTAACTTTGGTGATGGTCAACGAAAGTCAACTTTGGGACTCAAATTGGAAATGGTGATGAAAATTGTTGTTGCGAGGTGGAATTGGGCTATAATAGAGTAGGATAGGGTAGTTTTTGTGTTTGGTTTTGGGCCTGCACCAGCTGGACAAAGTTGTGAGTTATCTATCTCACTTTTCATTTTAGTCAAATTGCATTTTATGCTCATAGTGAACCTGTGGTCTTACACTGCTTTAACCTGTTGATATAGTTGTAATATGGTCAAGAGAACTTAGTTGATCAATGGTACTAGCTAGTTCAGTGATTTTATCAGTTTAAGCTTGTCTTTCAGTTTTATAAGGAGTGTTTGGATGTGCCATGTAATCTGTAGTGGAGGTTTGTTCAGAGGTTTTAGTCTAGTGTTTCATGTTTGCTAAGTCATTTGAGACTCATTTGAGTCAATTACCTGTGTGACTGTGTCTACAAACCTTAAAAGTCAAAATCTTCCTTGTCCCATCCTTAACAGTTAACTGTTAGGATTTTGGGATACAAATCTCATCAAATCTGCTTATAACTAGATAATTTAGCTTAATCCAACCTTAGTTTAGCTTAATATAACATACAATTCCTTTAAATCGGTTGCAAACCTCGATTAGTCAAACTTTCAACTTTTGTCAAAGTCAAATGGTGCAAATTTCGGTTTGAGCCAAATAGGAAGATTTTCATGAGCTCTCTTCCGAATCATTTTCACCAATCTTGTGGTTTTAGAAACTCCTCTTGGTCTACTTTCTTTTTGTCATTTTGTGTAATTTTGTTTAATTTCTATAAGCCCCTAATGAGCTTGTTAAATTGGTACCAAATCCTCTCAGGGGCATCGTGTCCGCATGGGTTACATGATTTTGCAGATCTTGTATTGGGCTCATTAGAGCTCCTCAAGGTCTGTCCTTGGGTTTATTGATAGCCACCCAGGTCTTGTACAAGTTCCAAGTTATTGTTTGTAGTTTCTAGCTTAATTGATTGCTTATTTTTCCCCTGCAAGTACCCCCCCTCAAACTGTTTTTCTGCCATAAGCTCTTCACATCAAATCTATTCAATTTGCTAATCCAGTGGTTAGAGCTTGTTGATTTCAGCTGCATTTGGTCAATTTTAGCTTATTATAGTTTCCATATCAGTTGGGTAGCTTTTGGAGTCCATTTGCTTATTCTAGTGCTTATTTCAATAAGTCTTTGCACATCAGTTCTTAATTTCTCCACACAAGCCCCTGTTTTTCCAATTTTCCTAGCTTCTTAATATAATTTTAGACTTTTCCTGAAATTTTCAGATTTTTCTAAGTTGTTTTGCTATTTTTCTTAATTTAAATTAGTTTTTAAGCATTTTTAAATAGCTTTAAATACAAAAAATTAAGAAAAGCTTAAAAAAAATAATTTTTCATTTTTCTTAAGTTTAGATAAATGTAAAAAGCTTAAAAGTATTTTTCTATAATTTTCTTAGCTTAAAAGTATTTTTAGCATTTTAATTAGTTTTAAATAGTTTTAAATTAATAATAAATACATAAAAAGTCTAAAAATATATTTTCAGTTTTAAAATTAGTTTTATCATATTTTAGACTTTTCTAAGTCTTAAATTTATTTTTCTAGTCTTATTTCATATTTTCTTTTATTTTAGAGTATTATTAAATAGTTTAAATTAGTTTTTAATTAATAATAATTACATAAATAGTTTTAAAAATAATTTTCCTTTTCTAATAATTTTCTTATATAATTAGGATTGTAAAAATGTATTTTTCATATCCGTAGGTATTTTCCTTCTTTAGTTTCACTTTTTATTTTGTACGTTTACGTTATTTTTATTTAAACGTAAGTTTTTAGTTTTAAGTTTTAAACGTTCATCACTTTAAATATAGTGATAGCGTTTATTTAATATCTTTTATCTTTTTAATTTTCTTAATTTGTATTTAAGTCGCTTTATTTTTATAATCTTTTTCAGTAGTGTAATATTCAATCTAATCCTTTCTGATCGCTATCATTAGTGATCATTCTATCGTCTGATCAAGCGTTTGCACACCATTGAGTCTCCGTGGGACATAACGACCCGGGAATTCACTATATTCTCTGATCTTCATTGCATTTGTGTTTAAGCTGTTTTAAGTCTGTTAGACTTGACGGTTTAGCGTAGATCAACAGTTTAAGTACTTCAGATATCACTGAATCAGGAGTATTAGGCATGATGTTGATGTTAATGGAATTTTAACAAAATCAGTAAGAGATCGTGAAATATTGTTAAGTTGAACATCTTATGATAACAGTTGGATCGATTCAATGATTAGTGATTGTATGTTAAAAGGGATACTGGAGTGTTTGGATTAGGCGAATTGTTGTTTAATTGTGATTTGGTAAACTTTGAATCAGATTACAGTCCAGATAAAATTTTAGGCAGGGTGTTTCCTAGACAAAACACAAGATTCGTCTTCAAATAGCTCAAATCGCAACCCTTCAAATCGCAGACTCTCAAATCGTAGTTCTAGTCAAACCGCAACAATCAAAACGCCCAAAACGCAACCTTCAAACCGCAGATACAAACCGCGAGTATCAAACCGCAGACACAAATCGCAAGTATAGACAAACCACAACTTTTCAAGTCTTAGAGGATCAAATCACAGGACACAAATCGCAACACACAAGTCGCAATCAAAGACAAATCGCAGAGACAAATTGCAACAGTACCAGACAAACCACGAGTCACTTTCAAATAGTACAAATGTCACTGTCGTCCTATTTTGTCTTTTTAGCTAGCTGTCAAACCGCACTTTTGTCTTTATACACAAACCGCAACCACTATATAATAAAATATTCAAATCGCAGCTCCAAACCAGACAAATCGCAACCAAAAGGCAGACAAGTCACAACGACGAACACTCTCCGAGAGACAAATCGCAGAGAAGAACCAAGTATCTTTTTCACCTAAAACCACCTAAAATTCACCCTTTTGAACGTTTTTGCTTGGTTTCTTTTACACAACTTGATCCTAGAAGGTTATAACTACCATAAAAACACTTTCTTTAACACCACAAACGTGAGAATCAAAGGAAGCCAAATATAAGACCAAAAACCTTCCAAAACCAATTTTTCAATCTAAAACAACCAAGAAAATGCACATACAACCTAGCAAATCAAACCATGGTCTCTGATACCAATTGTAAGATTATTGATATCATAACACCACAAATGATTAGTGTGTGATTCGTGAGTTTATAGAGAGAAATAGATGAGAGAATGGGATGTTAGATAGAGAAACAAAAATAAGAAGGTTAGATTCCAAATGAACATCCAACCCTCTCCCTTGTGGGAAGAGGGCTATTTATACAAGTTTCTGACACCCTCCTTCGGGCTGTGGATCAGGCATACAGTGGGTAAAGACCCGTCCTTCTTCCACGGTGTTACTTACGCTAATCTTTAACTACTAAATAATGTTAAGTCTACGAGATAACATATGCTAGACTATAGTTGGGGTGACCGACTCTTCTATACGGATTTACTAAATCTTAACAGAAGATCTGAATCAAGACCTGGATGATGAAGTCAGAGAGTGATGACAATAACTCGCTGACTCCATGAGATCTTCCTAACCAATAACACTTTAAATGAAGACTTAGTTATCCTTTTGAGCAACTAAGACTTTCAAGATTGGGCGGGAAACTTCTTTGGAAGATAAGTTATCAAAGATCTTATGAAAGGTCAAGAAGTACTTAAGTACAAACAATTACGCCTAAACTATGGTTTACAGCTGTAATTATGAATAGAAGTAAAATACTATTTGAACTTCATCTTGTCCAAATGACAAGTTGCTTCTATCTCACGAATATCCATAAACATATCTGCCTATACATAGATCAATGTAGAAAGAAGGGATCAAACTCTCATATTAAATAGTTGTTACAGTTTCAAGAGCTCAATCCCTTTTCCAAAGAAGAATTAAGTCCTAGAGTATTACTCTATTGGTTAGCATAGTTCTTACTTAAACACTCAACACAGGTTTAGTGTTTAAGTTTAGAGAGAAGATCACAAATACACTTGTCATTCAATCCCAAGTGTTGTTCCATAAACACTTGGGTATAATTATTTGATTTATATCAATAAAGAATTAAACGTTGGAAAAACTTGAGTCTTATAATTGATATATCTTCTATAAAGTTTTTTCTCATCATTACATCATTATTAAGCATGAAACTTGGTTAGTTTAACTTTCTAGTTAAACTACCCTAGTAAATGGAACAACACAAACTAAATGAATGGGTGGCATTTGTGCTTATGAAAGCACATCCAATGCTTAAGCTAAATCACAAAACTAAATTAGCAAGAGTTTAGCAAAACTTAAGCTAGATAGATGTACGCCAAACATGAGCGTTTGAGTATTTGGCAAACCACAATCCGCTTTATGCTATCTAAGTTTTCAATGTTCAAATAAAGAGATTGTGATTTAATTCCATTTTCATATGACAATGGAGATCTGAAGTATTTTCTTATTACTAATTCGTAAATTGGGGCTAAGATGTTGCCATAGAGGAAAAAAAGTCAAATGGCTCAAACGGGTAGGAAGTCACCTAAAGTGTATTATAAATGCCTATTACCACTAATAACACTATCTACTAATTAAGGGTATCACTGTAATAAATTTGATTTTGTAATCGCATAAAACAAATCAATAAAAAACAAAATATGTCGTTGTAGGTGAGCGAGTCACCACATCTCAACCTGAGCCTGTAATGACTCGTTACTAGTTCTCCTGGATAGAGGAATTAGGTGAGGAACGGATTTATTCAAGGCTTTAGCTCTTAGTGAACATTAGATGTCCATATCCGAGTGGATATCTTGTTTTCAAATTATTACTCATTATTCTAATATGTAATTGATAACTGATATTGCAGATTGGACGTCGAGATCTCAACAGGTTGTTGCAAAGGGGAGTATAGAGCAAGAAGAGTGATTGAAGTGTTAGAGGACGAACTTGGGCAAGTCTTTTTATCTTTAATTTTATAGGTACACAACAATTTGCAACAATTAAAAAAAGCATTGAAGATTTATATTAACGACAATATTCCGGTAATAACTTGGTTCAGGCACATAGATCATGAAGTAGATGTGTCATCAAAATCTGTAAAGATTCAAAAGAATGAACAAGATGAATACAATAAAGTTACAAAGAAACAAAGAACTTCACGAGCACTCGATGTAAGCTACAAATATCTTCTTTTTTTGTTACTTGAGTTTTATTATGCATTATAAAATTCATACTCCACTAATATCTTTACAGGTTGGATTATAATTAAAAGTCATTATTGGAAAGACTTCATATTTTCTTTAATCATATTCATATACAATATGCGAAAACGAATCTAGCATGTACGCATTCTTATTTGATGATACAATAATAATATTACAACTAAATACTTATTGAACATGTAAAAATACTTTAGGCAAAAATCTATCCTAAAACCATGCGTGCAGGGGGATCTAAAATAAGTGGTTTTGACTTATAAAGTCACACTATGTAATTTTTATTTTAAAGAGTTTTTTCAACTCCGTCCATGTGGTTTGCAAACGTTTTCACCTTTGTTAGAAATGAAAGTGCCGGTCATTTTTAGATATTATGTTTACGTTTAATATGTAGTAGTTTAATTCATTACGTAATCACTAAGTGTAATAGTTAAATAACGAGCCCGGTCCATGGTAAGCCCATGGCCTGCCCAACACACATGTAAATACTATAAATACCCCTCCTACACAATGTAGGAAGGTGTGGTTCTTAGGGTTTCATTTGGTTTTAATAAAAGGTCGCACATATTTCCAAGAACTCACCATCTCTCTCTCTCTCTCTCTCTCTCTCTCTCTCTCTCTCTTCTCTCTCAATCGTTGAACCTGTAATGATACCATGGTGACCAATAAGTAGTATCAGAGCTCATAAGATGATTTAGGATAGTGTTTGTGTGTTAAAAGTTTTGGTTTTTAAAAAAGTTTGCATTCTCTAAGTTTCTACACGTTATTTTTTGATTTTTTAGTTTCTTGCACTTTTATTGCAAAAGGTTTACTTTTTGTGATAGTTGTAGTGTTTAGAAGCTAGAATATACTAGAAACCGTGGTAGGTTAGCATAAAAATCATACTTTTAGCCTAGTTTTTAGTTCGTAACCTTTTAGAATCAAACTACTTCATTTCACGTTTTACACTTAAAAGTTTGGATTTTTATGATATATCAAGTTACATTAAGTATGTTTTGGTAAAAAGAATGGATAAAAAACGTGCAAAATTAAGTTTTTAATCGATTTAAAGTTGTTGTGAAAACTGCGTTTCTCCGAGTTCTTATTCTCTGAATTTCAAAACCCTAGTTTTTGAATTACTCCGAGTTTCTCATATTAGTTTCTCCGAGTAGCTATCCGATTTGGAGCTTCTCCAAGTTCCATACGGAATAGACTTCCGAGTTTGTGGAAAAATATAAACTACTCCGAGTTTGATAACTCCGATTTTTCAATCTGAGTTTCTGAATTCCGAGTTTAAGGTACTCCGACTTTGTCTTCGAGAATTGAACTTTCCAAGTTTGACTCCGAGTTTCTAAGGCATCCAACTTTATGGAATAGACTTCCGACTTTCAAAGTTTCCGAGTTAGTTCCGTGTGTTCTGCGTGCTGCAGTGTGCGGGATAACTTCCCGAAATAATAGCTTAAGCTTATGTATGCTTAAATTTAACTCAGAGAATAATAAATTCATATTTACCATAAAGATACTTAGTGGCAAAAGTACCGTGTGTGCGGTGTCTTATTATTTTTTTTAAAGAAACGAGATGACCTCTCATTTTTAAATTTAAATATCGACAGCTGTCAGAAAATAACTGATTTGAATTTTCAGACATAAGCATAGAACAACTGATTTTCATAAATAAACTTTTATTCATTCTTGAAAACAATGTTTACATTATTGATTAGAGCGGAAAATGGCCCATTATCAAAATGTGGTCCCAATACATAAATCAGAGTCGTCTATGACCATGCCATGCCTTTGCCTTGCGCCTCCAAAGATAAACTATTACCTCAAAACCTGAAAATACATGCTAAAAAGTGTCAACACAAGGTTGGTGAGTTCACAGGTTTATTTAAATGGCATTTAAGTATACCATTTAACATTTAGTTTTGATAATCATCACGTCTTGCATAATGTCATAAAATTTTGTGTTTACCTTAGATAAAATAATTTTATTTGTGTACCATAAGTAGGGTATATTTATATTACAAAGTATATAATGTCATATATTTTAAATCTATTACGCTAGCACTAGGTTCATGCAACCGAAGCTACGACAGTTTCTGTATGTAAAATGTAGTCATACAAATAAGGGGCCCATGGCGAGTGTATATCCCAATACACTCAATTCCGACATGCTATACATTTTGCCTTGACCCATGCGGGGCCAACCGAACGGGGGAGTCACCCCTAATAGATCTATTTATAACATTCGCGCTTCCCAAAAGGAATTGACGGTTCATGAAAAGGGCAATATGGGATCTAAGGACTTAGGCTAAGCTGCGTAATATTCTAAGTCAAACATTTTGGTATGGTCCATAAAACATCTATGTGTGATGTAACTTTAAACAAGAAAACATTCAATAGTATAGTAGGTAAACATATCAATCATAAAGCATAGTATGCATGGAAATGCACAATTTCAGTAAATAAAATCATTTAAGTAAAATGAACATGTTTATCTTCCCTAAAACAAATATAAAACCGTTTAAAAGTAGGGGCTATGAAACTCACCTTAGTGAAGCATTCTAAAGTGTACAATTTAATTAGTGGTAGTGCACGGCTCCGACACGCAACCTAATTTAGTATGGCAATTTAGTTTTACTCATGTTTAAGACTCGATAAAGTTTAACTAACTTTATAAATTTTTAAAAAAATTGTGGTGTTTGTTGTTGTTGCTTATGTGGCATCATTTATCTTAAAACAATTTACAAAGATTTGGGTGGATTTCGGCTTATGAGGGTATGACATGGAATGAATCTCGAAGAAGGAATTGCGACTTTGGTTCAATGATGACCAAATGATAATATACGGAAGAATAGTATGCTTATAATAAGACGTTGTCGATGTAAATGACAAAGATATATATATATATATATATTATGTATATATATATATATATATATATATATATATATATATATATATATATATATATATATATGTGTGTGTGTGTGTGTGTGTGTGTGTGTGTGTGTGTGTGTGTTTAGAACATTTAGTATAAATTTATTATAAAGGAATTTAAATATTATTTTAATTCATGTGTAAATTGTATTAGAAAAATACAATGTAGGTTTTTAATAATTATAGTTCAAATACCAATATGTTTCAAAAGTTGTATATATCCTCGACTAATAAATATATCACAATATAAGTTTTCAAGTAATATATTTCGTTTATGAATCGTAAAATAGTTTATTCAAAAATAGGTATGACCCCTGTGTAATCCTTCTATTTAATTGGTTTTGTCAAAAATTGTATAGTTGATGTCATTGAGTTTTATATCCGGTTTTTATCAAGTGAATATGTATATTTATGTGTTTATGTCTCGTATAGATTACAAGTCGAGTTATAACTTCATTTCAATTGTTAACTTATGTCATTTATTATTGTCGACGTGAGTAGTATGTCGATTTATTTATGTTTGTGATGGAAATGGAAAACAAGTCGATTGAGATGGAAGGTAATCGGGAAGACTCGAATCTACATACACTATTCGCGCCCTGGTGGGCTTTTCAGAAACCGAACGGACTCTCGCAAGGATGGGCTTTGGCCCAACATTACACCTTTTTCTAGCAAGGCTTGGGTTGGACTAGTGTTATATAGAATATACCCTGTGGATAACAGTGGGCTTCGCAGCCCACAAAACTAGTAAACACTACACTGGGCTTTAAGGCCCAAGGATCAAACTAACACAAACTGTTTTTAGAGAAGTTGGTGTTTGGGGTATCTGTTGATGCGGAAACCATGGCCAAACGCAAGGTTAAGAACTGAACTCGGATACTTGGCATAACGAGACTTACACGAAGCAACAAGCACTCCTTGTGGTCTTGTGGTAGCCAAAATAACAACACCCTCGGGGGTTTTCTTAAGACTCAAATCAAACACAAACATGTATACCTATGAGAACTTCCCAGCCCATGAAAACAAAACATTGATAATATCAACCATTTACTTGACTGGTGTTCTTAACAGTCGGGTACTACCTAACTGGTACACTCGACTCGACACCCTTGTGAGTACAGGGTTCGCCTAGGACCAAACAATGACTCCACTGTTGGAGTTGGCTCCAACAGTCCATTGACACACTTACGTACTAAGAAATTGCTAACAGGTCAAACCGGAACCAGGGCACTAAATCCACTATACCACGAATAACAAAAAAAAAAAAAGAAATAAACGAATAAACTCGACATTAAGCCGAAAACCAAATAAGTCGAACATCAAATAAGCCGAAATCATTTCAGCAAAGTTTCAAGTCGACAACTTATTTAGCCAATACATGTGTTTTAGACTCTTCTTGTTTTGCCACACTTAACACAACAACAATTTAGTCGAATTTATTAAACTAACAATTTCTTCAATTGTCCTATACCATTCGTATATAAAAAAAGATCATATTAATAATTTAATTGACAAATCTGAAACACAAAGATTATCATCCTTACAATAATTCGGATGTCGAGAATAAGCAAGAATAAGGACTTCCAATTAACTTGAATCCCTTGGAGAAATCTTGCAACTGACACTAGGTTCGTACTTTATCCACCTTTAATCTCAAAAGCCCTAACCTAATTCCAAAAACCCCTTTGATTTGGAAGAACCCTAATTTTTGGTGTTTGTGTGTGAAAGATGATTAAAACTGTGATTGCTTACTCCTATATGTAGAAGAATACAAGGAATGAAGACATTAGCCATCTTGGTCTTGTGTAGGTGATTCGTTGTGAAGTGAGTGGTGAAAACAAACACAATATCAATATATCAAATTAACCGTAAAATTCGGCAAATCAACCTTTTAGGAAAAGGGTTAACATGCCAAACCTCACGGGTGTGATAAAAGTGATACCGGAAAAGTGATTTCCCGGGTCGTGTCCCAACGAGGTGTGAATGGAAGGATTCGTTGAGTTTCGTGATTTGAACTTGAATTGGTTTTTAAAGATTTGGAATTTGATTACGAATTCTACAAATTAATTAACGGGAAGGTAGTTAAGGCAAGGGAACCCTAAATAACTAAAAATAAACTATCACTAAGCCTAAGGAATGATAAAACGAAGCTACACTAAGTCCTAGGGTGCTAAAACGTAAAAACGTAAAATCGGGAAACAACCCGAGCCATGAACGTAAATATTTTGCAATTTAAGGGCTACGGATGTGAAATCAATTTTCCTACTATCTATTTGACTAAAAATAATTTTAGAAAAAGACCGGGTATTTTTTCGACTTTTAAAATAATTACTACGAATTAAAAACCATTAAACACTAATTAAATTATTAAAAATACTAAACTAATTAAGAAAAATCTGAAAATTTCACAAAAACTACTTTAAGGTATGCTAGTTCTAAGAAAAATAAGAAATCAGTAGGTTGTTTGGGAAAATAAGCTGAGAATAAGCTCAAAAGAGCTTATTGGCAAAACTGTCTTTAGGGGTCAAAAGGTTTGTTTGTGTAAAATAAAACGAGACAAGTCCCAAGGGCGTTGGTTGGGAGTGTGTGTGTTGGGGCTTTGGTTTCGGTGAGGAGACCCGTGTTCAATCTGGCTCCTACACTTTTTGCAAACTTATTTTTTAGATTTTTCCTTTGCAATTCAAAGATAAGGTGAAAGTAAAACATTTTGTGAAAACTTTTCTTATAAAGGCTCCAATAAGTCGTTTTAATGACTTTTGTCACTTGATTGATGTAACCAAACTCACCCTTCTTTGACGATTATATGCAAAAGTATGCTCAATAAGTAGTTGGATTAGCAGAACAAAGGACAAATAAGCAATTCAAATTTAAAATGAGCTAACTGCAAATGAATCAATAAGCTACAAAGAATGGAAAAGCAGTTGGCAAATGAGAATAAGCTAGGAAATCTTAAGTAGAGATAAGCACTAGATCTATCCTAACAAGCATTAAGGGAGGTCTAATAAGCTAAATCCTAAGCTACTAACTACACTATATTTAAACTACTTAATAATTACCTAATTAAGCTACCTAATCTACTGATAAGCTAGAAAAATATAATGAAAAGAGAGACCTGTGCAGCTGCAGTTGTGGGCTGAGAACAACCCAAGGGTCTGTTTGCAGCTTATTTTTAAGCTGAGATGGAGCCTTTGAAAGCTATAAAAATCTGCACAAGTGAGGTTAAGCTAGCATAGATGTCAAATTTAACAAATAGAACCCAAGAAAAACCTGTTTAAAGCTTAAAATTGAGCTGAGATCAGCATGGTTTGGACTTCTCTGTGTAAGCTGTTATCAGATACAAGAAATAAAATTGCAGATTTTGGAAATGCACTTAAATCTTTCTTAAGGACATTAACTTGCAAAACAGATTTAACCCACATTGAGTATGGAACATGGGGATTTGAGGAAAACCAGTTTTACAAATTGTGGATATCAAACAAGCTACAAAAACAGCTTATGAACAGCAGCCTAAGCTGATGTTCTGTGCAGCTTCAAAAAGACAAAAAAAATTAGATTTTTGATCTCACTTGATTCCCATAAAACTTTTCAAACAAAACTCAGACTTGTAAAAACTTATATATAAGCTAAAAGTGATTTTGACTCAAAAAGTCAAACAGGTACAAGGTGGTTTTGTCAGGTTTAATAGCAATATCCAAACATCCCTTTTGTATAAAAGAGCTAAAAAATGATTTCTTTTAACACGTAATTTGCTTTACTATCTAAATTGAAACTACCATGATACTAAGAGATGATTAGGAACTAGAAAATGGACAAATAAGTGAAATGCACAATGTATTTTACACTAAAACAACTTTTTCATTGATTTTAAAAGGAAATTACAATAAAGCTGAAAATACAAGAAAACTAAAATTATTTTAGAAAACTAGGGGTGTCCTTCAATGGCTACATATGAATCCTATTTATACTACAACTAAGGTCTTCATCTCTTCACTTCTTGTGCTTCTTCTCTGTGAGCAGTCAAGCCAAAGACCAAACTTATGCTTTCTTGGATTAATCTCCACCCTTCAACTGTTAGGTATAGATTGTGAAACGATCTGAGCCATTGGATGGTTTCTTGTAGCTAAGGATTGCTGACTTGGACATTGGGAGGAGGGGTGAAAGAGATAAGTGGGTTTGGGAGTTGGGATAAACTGGGTAAAGAGGATTAAGGATGAGTTAGGTTTTGATGTAGCTGGGTAATAGAAGGTTTGGAGGTGGAGTGTTTTGGGGTGGTGGGTTTTCTGGGTAGCAGTGAAAAAGGTTTAGGGTTCTGTGTTCTAGGGCGGGAAAATGGGGAAGGAGAAGAGGGATGGGTTGTTTATACTTTGACCGGGTATGGATTGGGTTGACCGGGTATGAGGGTTAATAACTTGGACAGGGTGAGAGTTGGGTTATTTGTATTTTGGGCCTAAGTAGTTAAGATTTGGACAAAGGATTAGATATTGAATCCATTTAGTATTTAAGGGACCAAAATTGCACATTCTGAAATTCCAGGGACCACGAATGTAAATTCGAAAATGCTTTCAAGGACCAATCTTGTGAATCTCAAATAAGTTGAGGACCATTTTGCCAATTATGAAATTCCAAGGACTAAACTTGACAATTTTAAAAATCCAGGATCAAAACTGTAATTTCTCAAAACTTTTGAAATTTTTCACCAAAGGACTAATTATGACAACTTATGATTTCAAAAGGACCTTTGGTGACTTTTCTTTAAAATACGTGCTCGGGACTATTTCATCAATTTTTGAAAGTCGGGGACTTAAACCGCCAATTATGCAAACTTTGTTCGTTTTTCATTTGTTTTCAATAATTTTGCATCCGAAACATAAAAACACAATTTTGAGATATTTTCAGATTTTGATGCATTTCGGAGTGTTTTTAGATGTTTTGCGATTCAGATTGACCAAAAATGATGAGTGAATAAGCACTCATCAAATCCCCACTAAACCATTGCTAGTCCCTAGCAATCTTTTGAGAAAACTTAATGGATTTGAATCTCTTTACCAAAAGCCATTACTCGGAGTAGCCAAATGTTTCATTCAAGTAAGAACTATGGTACATCGATAACCATATGATTTTGAGCAAATCACCGACTTTCAACGGTTTTGATTTGTCTTTACCGTGCCGTTTATACGGACTAGCCAACTCTTAGATAAATTATCAATATTATCTTTGGTGAGTGATTACCAATTATGGTTTTCAATCGCCTTTACCACAAGCCATAAACTTGCGGCTAGCCAACTCTTCACTAATTAAAGATATGGTGAGTGAACACCATACAATTTTGGGCAAATTGCAAGTCGTCAACGGATTTGATAAATCTTTACCAAGAGCCGTTTGCTCTGGATTAGCCAATCATTTTGTTTATTAGACATGGCGGATGATAACCATAAAAAAATTTTGGCCAAAAATGGGGAATAAGATGGTAATACAATGATAAAATTCGAGAATTCCCCCACACTAGAAATGAATATTGCCCTCAATATTCAAAGTACCGCGGTTATGCCGAAACCGAGAACGTAAAGGGTAATACTACGGCCATTATTTAAATTTTTTTTTTTTTTTTTTTTTTTTGAAAACTTTATACAACAAATAGGGCAACTCCCCACACTAGGTGGTAGAAAGTAGAAAGAAGTCGAAATACGGTGAAAACCCATATAGAGTGCTCTTGTTTTTGATTCCCGAGTCGCTAGCTTGACTCGATCCCGCATTCATTGGTTCATGGGGAAGGTTTGAGATCCGGACAACCATGGATGGTATGTCCCTCCAAAATAATGTTTCAATCTATGTCCATTCACCTTGAAGTTTGGTCCGTCGGTTTGAGATAACTCGACGGTGCCATATGGAAAAACTTTGGCAATGGTGAATGGACCAGTCCAACGGGTCTTAAGTTTCCCCGAGAAGATTTTCAATCTAGAATTGAAAAGAAGGACTCGGTCACCAACGTTGAAAACGCGGTTCTTAATCTTTGAGTCGTGGATCTTCTTTGTCTTTTCTTTGTAAATCAACGAGTTCTCGTAGGCTTGATCACGGAGTTCATTTAATTCATTGAGTTGAACTTTCCGGTGATCACCCGCGGACTTAAGGTCAAAATTTACATGCTTCAAGGCCCAATAGGCTTTGTGCTCGAGCTCGATCGGGAGATGACACGCCTTCCGTACACAAGCTTGTAAGAGTACACCGATAGGTGTTTTGTAAGCAGCACGGAAGGCCCAAAGTGCATCTTCAAGTTTGTCCAACCAAGAGGCACGATTTTCACCTCGGTCCTCTCAAGATTCTTTTCAAGCCACGATTCGAAACTTCCACTTGCCCACTAGTTTGTGGGTGATACGCGATAGAAAGACGGTGAGTGACACCGATTTAAGCATGACTTTTGCGAATTGGTCGTTGCAAAAGTGCGTCGCGATCACTAATGATGGCACGGGAGTTCAAAGCAGGTAAAGAGAGACTTCAAGAATTTCACAACTACTCGGGCGTCGTTGGTAGGGAGCGCTTTCGCTTCCACCCATTTAGACAAATAATCGACCGCCACGAGTATATACTTGTTCCCTCGAGAAGACGGGAACGGACCCATAAAATCGATGCCCCATACGTCAAAGATCTCGCACACTTGAATGGCATTTTGAGGCATTTCATCTCTTTTAGAGATGTTGCTATGACGTTGGCAAGAGTCGCAAGATTTGACGAGGTCATGGGCATCTTTGTAAATTGTGGGCCAATAGAAACCGGAATCAAACACCTTTTTAGCGGTGTAGTTCGGGCCATGATGTCCCCCCGTGGGTCCATGATGACAAGCCTTGAGAATTTCATTGGCTTCTTGGCAGTGAACACACCGTCGGATGACTTGATCCGCACAAACCTTAAACAAGTAGGGGTCGTCCCAGAAATAATGCTTAACATCTTTGAAAAATTTGTTCTTTTGTTGGGACGACATCCCTTTCACAACAAAGTTACCCGCATGATAGTTTGCGAAGTCGGCAAACCATGGGGTACTCGAATTTTCATGATGAGATGCCACATTAAGAGTCTCGAGAGGAAACGTTTCGCTTATCTCCTTTTCTCGAGCACACCTTGATGTGGATTTTCAAGACGAGAGAGATGATCACCGCTAGGTTCTCCGCTCCTTTTTATCACGGATAATGATATCAAATTCTTGTAGGAGGAGAACCCATCGAGCAATCTCGCTTTGCATCTTGCTTAGCAAAGAGATATTTGAGAGCCGAGTGATCCGTATATACTATGCTTTTGGACAAGATCAAGTATGGCGAAACTTCTCGAAAGCATACACCACGGCTAGTAATTCTTTCTCCGTTGTAGTGTAATGTGCTGAGCTTGGTCAAAGTTTTGCTAGCATAATGTATAGGCTGGAAATGTTTTGATTTTCGTTGCCCCAAAACGGCACCTATGGCGAAATCGCCATGTCGCACATAAGCTCAAATGGTAATTCCCAATCGGGGCAACTAGAATTGGTGCTTGGTGAGCTTTTTCTTAAGAGTTTGAAAAGCTTCAACGCACTCATTAGAGAAGATGAAAGGAGTGTCTTTTTCAAGAAGTCGGGTCATAGGCGGGATATTTTGAAAAGTCTTGAATGAAACGACGATAAAATCCGGCATGACCAAGGAAACTTCTAACTCCTTTGACGGTTGTGGGAGGAGGTAATTTTGAAATGACATCGACTTTAGCTTTGTCAACCTCAATCCCGCTCTTAGAAATCTTATGGCCAAGGACAATTCCTTCCTTAACCATAAGTGACATTTCTCCCAATTTAGACAAAGATTCGTGTTTTCACAACGCTCAAGCATCTTGTCCAAATGGGAGAGACATGTATGAAAAGAATCCCCAAAGACCGAAAAATCATCCATAAAGACTTCCATAGTCTTTTCGATCATGTCATGGAAAATGGCCATCATACACCTTTGGAACGCATCGAGCATTACACAAGCCAAAAGGCATGCGTCGGTAAGCAAATGTTCCATAAGGACATGTGAATGTGGTCTTTTCTTGATCTTGTGGGTCAATGGGTATTTGAAGTAACCCGAGAAACCATCGAGAAAACAATAGTATTCGTTTCCGCTAATCTCTCAAGCATTTGGTCCATGAAGGGTAATGGAAAGTGGTCTTTACGGGTGGCTTCATTTAACTTTCGATATTCAATGCAAACACGCCATCCCGTAACCAATCGAGTAGGAATCAACTGCGTTTCATCATTTTCAACAACGATAATGCCACCTTTTGGGCACACAATGAACGGGCTAACCCAAGGACTATCCGAGATAGGGTAAATCAATCCAAGATCGAGAAGTTTTATGACTTCCGCTTTGATAACCTCATGAATTTTAGGATTCACCCTTCTTTGGTGTTGAACCGCGGTTTGAAGTCATCTTCCATGAGAATTTTGTGCGTACAAAACCTCGGGTCAATACCCTTGATGTCGGAAAGGTTCCAAGCGATGGCTCGCTTGTGACTTCAAAACCTTTATGAGAGCGGCTTTTCATCCTCACTCAAGTCTTTAGCAATGATGACGGGTGATTTATTGTCACCCTCCAAAATGTATACTCGAGATGAGGTGGTAAGTCCTTAAGTTCGACCTCGGGAGGATCATTAGATTTTTCAATCGTTTGATTTCTCTTTATGAAGTTCTTGAGGAGGGAGTGATGAAGGATCTTCATTTAGCATCTTCTCAATGAGAAGAATATCTCCTCAATGTCGATGGGAGCGTGATCAATTTCCCATGGAACGTAATCACTAGCCAAGTATGCTTCAATCTCTTCCAAAATAAAGTCACTTCCTCAAACGGGGTGAGGGAGGGAAGAGAGAGCAACGATGGGATCAACCGAAGTGGGATTGCCACCGAGAATCCAAGAATTTCTTGAGAATACTCCTCCGACACAATGTCAAGGACATCAATTTTGTTGACGGAATTGTCTTCATAATTGGGGAGTATTTCGTAACTTGATTGAGATTGAAAGTAACGGCTTCCTTGTTCACCCTCAAAGTGATTTCCCCTTCATCAACGTCGATCAATGCACGACCCGTTTTTAAGAAGCACCTCCCAAGGATGAGGGGTACTCGGGGATCGGCATCAAATTCGACAACAACAAAGTCGTGGGAAATGAAACTTGCCTACTTTCACAAATACATCCTCGGCTATACCTAGCGGACGAGAACTTGTACGGTCCGCAAGCTCGAGGATCATACATGTAGGTGTAAGCGGAGGTAATGAAAGCTTTTTCCACATGGAGTGTGGCATCAAGTTAATGCTAGCACCAAGATCGCCAAAGCGGAGCATTGAACTATGCCTTGAAAATCACATGGGATGAGAAATTTTCTGGGTCTCCTAACTTTTCGGAAGCTTTTAAGGATAACCGCCAAAAAATTTTCGTTCAAAGAAGTTTTAGCCATTTCGAAATCTTTTCTTTGTTATTCAACAAATTTTGATTGTTGGACCGAACTTTGGCATTAGAAGAAGAAGCGTCCATGAAACTAATCTCAAGTGCAAATCTTGAAAGATTTGGATAAGCTTCTCCATTTGTTGACTAGTTTTATCACGGAGCTTTTGGTCATTAAGCCTTGAAGGATAAGGAAGTGAAGGCTTAGGAATGGTCATCGGAACAACGGGTTCGGAATTGGAGGTAAGACCACCGAGATTGGACTTGTGCGGTACATTGGGCTTGAGTTATGCACCTTGTCCTTTGATACCTCGGTATCTCGCTCCACATCCCTCACCGGAGAAGGATTAGGCATCGAGGGTCCTCATAAGACTTACCACTTGGTGGCAATAGCATTCAATTCACCTTTGGGTTGGCAATGGTATTACTCGGAAGAGCACCAAGTTGAAGCTTGATTCTTTGACTCATGAGACTAGCAATCATGCTTTCAATCTTGCTATGAGATTGATCAATCTTGTTACTAGTAGCTCTAAGCTCGGAAGTGCTTCAAAGTGGTAATTTGATTTTGCATGGACACCATCTTAGCTTCATTGCTTTTGATGTAATTAGCAATGTCAATGGAAGCTTGAGGAGGTCGGGCATGCACATTTTGTTGAGGAGCTTGAATCGGTTTTGATTGAAATTTCCTTGATTTTGAAAACCTTGATTTTGATTTTGAAAATTCGATTCGACTGATTTTGATTGAACTGATTATTTCTATTTTGCACATTTTGATTGTTCGATTTTGATTAAACCCGGTGGTCCAAGGAAATTGTTAGAACGATAGTGAGAAGGTTTCGGTCCCTTGCGGTTGGTAGGAATTACCTCCCGTATTGTAGGAACCGAAGCGGCATATGCGCTCTCTTGAGTGAAGCCACCGGAGGTGGACACTCAAAATAAGGATGTGGACCACCACAAGTTTCACAACTCTTGTTTACGACATTCACTTGTTGATTGTTATTATTTTGACTCATTTTAAGTACGGCAAGGATATTTCTTCAATCTTTTGGTTAGAGTCGTATTCGGAAGATGGAAGAGTGGTAGATCTCCTTGACTCACTCCTCTCGGTGAGGAGTCCCAATAATTGTGGTGGGCGGTCATGTTTTCAATGAGATCGTAGCACTCTTCGGTCGCTTTTCATAAAGGTACCACCGGCAGAATTTATCGTGTCACGATGTCTCAATGTTAACCCGTTATAGAACGTATCTATTTGGGTGACAAGCAACATGTTGTGGTTCGGACAACGATCAATCGAAAGCTTATAGCATTTCCATGCCTCAAATAAGGACTCATCGGGATGTTTGCCGAAATTCGATTTCATTCCGTAGTTTCGCCACCATCGACGGTGGAAAATATTTCGCCAAGAATTTGGAGATCATTTCGTCGAAACTATGGATTGAGTTCTTGGAAGACGATCAAACCATGCGGTGGCATGAAGCGTCAAGGAATATGGAAAGAGGTATAGCGAAGGCGCCATCGGTGACCCCATTTTGCTTCATACTTTGGGTGGCGATGAGAAATTTGTCGAGATGCTTGTTGGCATCGCCACCCGTGATCCGTGAAATTGGCAAAACTTTGGACTTGTTGAATCATGTGATGCTTAAGTCCAAAATCATTAACCTCGATGTTGACCGGGCAATAGGACCGCCCGCCCATCCATCGTGGGTTGGCAAAGCTCCTCCATCGCTCGGAGATCGGGAGCTTGATTTTGTGGACCGTGTTGTTGGACTTGAGGTCCATTCCCTAGGTTATGTGTCATTGTGATTTGTTCGACGGCACGTATCTCGGCACGCTTGCTTGGTTACGGTTACGCCTCTCGAGCTTCGAAAAGCATGCACTTCTAAAACAACACTTTCAATTAAAACAAGACCGAGGCAAAACACGGTGAACTTAAACCAATAATCCCACGTGAAATGATCACTTCTATAAGTAAAACGCACAAAGGAGTGGAGAGACTTTGTAGGTCGGTGTGAAGCTTATTAAAACCCGTCTCTTTTCACCGCAATTTAATGTCGCCGCCCTTATACCCTCACACGCTTTGTTAAACCGATAAAAGTAAACCAAAACACGAGCGACACAAAGGCAAGTTTTAAATCTTTAGTTCGAACTTATAATGATAACACCTCGATTGAGAATGTTATATTGATTGTGTCTTCTATTTATTTAAAACAACAAGGAAAATCTTTTTGTATTTTTAATCTTTTACATATATATACAAAGAAAAGGAAAATATTTTTGTATTTTTGTATTTTTATAAAAAACAATAACTTCACGAGGAAGGTTCTTCAAGTCACTAATCGCAAAACTTCACGATATTGTCGCAACACACCTCCCCGGCAGCGGCGCCAAAATTTGATTCGTTGTGAAGTGAGTGGTGAAACAAACACAATATCAATATATCAAATTAATCAGTAAAATTCGCAAATCAACCTTTAGGAAAAGGGTTAACGTGCAAACCTCACGGGTGTGATAAAGTGATACCGGAAAAGTGATTTCCGGTCGTGTCCCAACGAGGTGTGAATGGAAGGATTCGCTGAGTTTCGTGATTTGAACTTGAATTGGTTTTAAAGATTTGGAATTTGATTACGAATTCTACAAATTAATTAACGGGAAGGTAATTAAGGCAAGGGAACCCTAAATAACTAAAAATAAACTATCACTAAGCCTAAGGAATGATAAAACGAAGCTACACTAAGTCCTAGGGTGCTAAAACGTAAAAACGTAAAAATCGGGAAACAACCCGAGCCATAAACGTAAAATTTTTGCAATTTAAGGGCTACGGATGTGAAATCAATTTTCCTACTATCTATTTGACTAAAAATAATTTTAGAAAAAGACCGGGTATTTTTTCGACTTTTAAAATAATTACTACGAATTAAAAACCATTAAACACTAATTAAATTATTAAAAATACTAAACTAATTAAGAAAAATCTGAAAATTTCACAAAAACTACTTTAAGGTATGCTAGTTCTAAGAAAATAAGAAATCGAGAGGTTGTTTGGGAAAATAGTCGAGAATAAGCTCAAAAGAGCTTATTGGCAAACCTCTTTAGGGTCAAAAGGTTTGTTTGTGTAAAATAAAGCGAGACAAGTCCCAAGGCGCGTTGGTTGGGAGTGTGTGTGTTGGGGCTTTGGTTTCTGAGTGAGGAGACCCAGGTTCGAATCTGGGCTCCTACACTTTTTTGCAAACTTATTTTTTTTAGATTTTTCCTTTTGCAATTCAAAGATAAGGTGAAAGTAAAAACATTTTGTGAAAACTTTTCTTATAAAAGGCCTCCAATAAGCTGTTTTAACAGCTTTTTGTCACTGATTGTGACAGAACCAAACTCACCCTTCTTTGGACAGTTATATGCAAAAAGTATGCTCAATAAGTAGTTGGATTAGCAGAACAAAGGACAAATAAGCAATTCAAATTTAAAATGAGCTAACTGCAAATGAATCAATAAGCTACAAAGAATGGAAAAGCAGTTGGCAAATGAGAATAAGCTAGGAAATCTTAAGTAGAGATAAGCACTAGATCTATCCTAACAAGCATTAAGGGAGGTCTAATAAGCTAAATTCTAAGCTACTAACTACACTATATTTAAACTACTTAATAATTACCTAATTAAGATACCTAATCTCTTGATAAGCTAGAAAATATAATGAAAAGAGACACATGGCAACAGGGTTGTGGTGAGAACAACCCAGGTGCATTTGCGGCTTATTTTAAGTCGAGATGGAGCCTTTGAAAGCTATAAAAATCTGCACAAGTGAGGTTAAGCTAGCATAGATGTCAAATTTAACAAATAGAACCCAAGAAAAAACTGTTTAAAGCTTAAAATTGGGCTGAGATCAGCATGGTTTGGACTTCTCTGTGTAAGCTGTTATCAGATACAAGAAATAAAATTGCAGATTTTGGAAATGCACTTAAATCTTTCTTAAGGACATTAACTTGCAAAAGATTAACCCACATTGAGTATGGAACACTGGGATTTGAGGAAAACCAGTTTACAAATTGTGGATATCAAACAAGCTACAAAAGCGACATGAACAATGCACCTAAGTCGATGTTCATGTGACTCAAAAGACAAAAAAATTAGATTTTTGATCTCACTTGATTCCCATAAAACTTTTCAAACAAAACTCAGACTTGTAAAAACTTATATATAAGCTAAAAGTGATTTTGACTCAAAAAGTCAAACAGGTACAAGGTGGTTTTGACAGGTTTAATAGCAATATCCAAACATCCCTTTTGTATAAAAGAGCTAAAAAATGATTTCTTTTTAACACAGAATTTGCTTTACTATCTAAATTGAAACTACCATGATACTAAGAGATGATTAGGAACTAGAAAATGGACAAATAAGCTGAAATGCACAACAAGTATTTTACACTAAAACAACTTTTTTCATTGATTTTAAAAGGAAATTACAATAAAGCTGAAAATACAAGAAAACTAAAATTATTTTAGAAAACTAGGGGTGTCCTTCAATGGCTACATATGAATCCTATTTATACTACAACTAAGGTCTTCATCTCTTCACTTCTTGTGCTTCTTCTCTCGCGAAAGATCAAGCCAAAGACCAAACTTGTGCTTTCTTGGATTAATCTCCACCCTTCAACTGTTAGGTATAGATTGTGAAACGATCCGAGCCATTGGATGGTTTCTTGTAGCTAAGGATTGCCGACTGGACATCGGGAGGAGGAAAGAAAGAGATAAGTGGGTTTGGGAGTTGATAAACCGGTAAAGAGGATTAAGGGTGAGTTAGGTTTTGATGTAGTGGTTAATAGAAGGTTTGGAGGTGGAGTGTTTTGGGGTGGTGGGTTTTCCGGGTAGCAAATGAAAAAGGTTTAGGGTTCGTGTTCTGTATGGAAAATGGGGAAGGAGAAGAGGGATGGGTTGTTTATACTTTGACCGGGTATGGATTGGGTTGACCGGTATGAGGGTTAATAACTGACAAGTGAGAGTTGGGTTATTTGTGTTTTGGGCCTAAGTAGTTAAGATTTGGACAAAGGATTAGATATTGAATCCATTGAGTAGTTTAGGGACCAAAATTGCACATTCTGAAATTCCAGGGACCACGAATGTAAATTCTGAAAATGCTTTCCAAGGACCAATCTTGTGAATCTCAAATAAGTTGAGGACCATTATTGCCAATTGTGAAATTCCAAGGACTAAACTTGACAATTTTAAAAATCCAGGGATCAAAACTGTAATTTCTCAAAACTTTTGGAATTTTTCACCAAAGGACTAATTATGACAACTTATGATTTCAAAAGGACCTTTGGTGACTTTTCTTTAAAATACGTGCTCGGGGACTATTTCATCAATTTTTGAAAGTCTGGGACCTAAACGCCAATTATGCAAACTTTGTTCGTTTTTCATTTGTTTTCGGTAATTTTGCATCCGAAACATAAAAACACAATTTTGAGATATTTTCGGTATTTTGATGCATTTCGGAGTGTTTTAGATGTTTTGCGCTTCAGATTGACCAAAAATGATGAGTGAATAAGCACTCATCGAGAGGTAGCCACACCTTTCCTTGGTTCGAATTGCTATCAAAGCCGTCTTCAACAGTGGCTGGTGACTACTACGCGTGTAGGGATACCATTTGTGGGAGCTGGTGGTGATCCGTTTTGCATTTGACCTTCAAAAAGGAGAAGGATCTCCATATTTTTGTTTGGTTTTCTTCTGTGTATGTCGACAAACAGAGGAGGGAGGCAGTAGGGTAGGAGTGGCGTGGGGAACAGAAAAAGAGAAGGGTAAAAATGATGGATCAGTTTTAGAGGTAGGTTTAATATGTGTTTTATTTTGTTTTTATTATTATCCAGTGTATTTTCTGTACCTCGTGTTTTGTCGAATCCTCGAGTAACCTTCCCGGTACCCGAAAAATATAGAACTTATGTTTTTGGAAACGATTTATTAAACGTAATAATATAACATTATTATTACGTAGAAATTTGATTATAACTGTTTTAGTTATTAATTTGGTGTCGATGTCGTCGGTGTCGTGTTTTTTCGAGACAACGAGATAACTTCGCTTTCATTCGTAAATTATTAGTGAATGATAAAAGTGTATTTTCTCTTATCTCAAGATTTATTTTTAGTTTTGTGTGTTATCTTGCGTCTTTGCGATGCGAGATAACTTCCCGAAATAATAGCTTAAGCTTATGTATGCTTAAATTTAACTCAGAGAATAATAAATTCATATTTACCATAAAGATACTTAGTGGAAAAGTACCGTGTGTGCGGTGTCTTATTATTATTTTTTTTTAAAGAAACGAGATGACCTCTCATTTTTAAATTTAAATATCGACAGCTGTCAGAAAATAGCTGATTTGAATTTTCTGACGTAATAAATATTATTATAATAATCCAAAATTTTACGGGTTGTTATATTCTACCCACCTTACAAGAGATCCATCCCGGATCTAAGTTTACGTTACCTGATAGGGTGTTGGGAAAGGTGATAGTGTTTATGACATGTTTTGAGTTTCCCTAGATTGTTCTAGGGTTTCCTTTAGTGTATGGGTACCTAAGTATTATGTCAGTAGCACATCCTCTATCTGAGGTGCAATGATTTTTTTGAGTAAATTCATTGGGTAACGGTTCGATGATATTTCACTATTATGTTAGTGCATGCACCTCTAATTTCTCAGGGTCTTTATCCAATATAAGATCAAAGCCCACTTGTTTCTGGTGTTTAGTGATTCTGAAGTATGGTGATTAATCCTGATGATTTTCACCGGGTTTGTGTATTTTCTTCCTAAAGGAATGAAGAAACATTTGTTTCCGGAGTCTTCTTTTGAGTAAAAGTTTATACAAGTTTGACCAAGACAATATTTCACGAAGTAGACATCCATTTGTTTGAAATCAATATTTGTGTAACAATGACATGATTTCAAAAGATTGTAAAACAAGTTCTTAATTATGGTGTGGGTAAGAAAATTTTGCGAAACTTTTAGTGTTTCAGCCAGCATTTTGTCTCATTTTAATGAGGGATTTAGAAAATATTATTATAGGATTTTTAAAGGGGATTCCTTAAAATCAAAATATTGTAGAAAAGATGTGTAGCAAGATATAAACATTTACCTATGTTTTAAATGTCTACGAGTAGAGCTTAGTTGTTTAAGTTGGGTGGGGTTAGAGGTTTAATAATTGGTGAACCTCGTTGTTATATATGGTTTTAGACAGAGGTGTGGGATACATCCTAAGATTAGGCTTAGTTACCAAGGAGAACATTGGTCAACGCTTTTCGAGGAAGTAAATAATCAACCGAGTGATTCTAGAATATTTTTTAAAATAGTGTTTAAAGTATTAAAAGACACTTTATCTTTGTAAGGTAATTGTGGTTTAATTTATGGTGTAGTGACAAGGTAGCAAGGTAGGCACTGTTATTCTTAAGAGGTGGGTGGAGATTCTATGAATCTGATTTCAAGGTATGGCGTAAAATTTTCAAGTTTCTGTGGAATTATAGGTCATAGATCGTGCCTTTCTAGATTTTGCCAAACTTTTTTTTTTTTTTTTTTTTTTTTTTTTTTATTCCCACTAGAGGATCTTTCTCATAGGTGTTATGGAAGGTTGCTCCTAGAGTGGCTTGGTTCGTCTACATAATATAAGGTTTGGGGTAGGGGTGACTATAACATAACCCGATTGTGATATGGAAATATTCTATATAGGAAAATAAAGCTTATGATTAAGAAGTAGTGTGACGCCAGTGTGTGGCTTATGATTAAGAATTAGTGTGATGCCAGTGGGTGGCTTATGATTAAGAATTAGTGTGATGCCAGTGTGTGGCTTTAGTGTAACTCCAGTGTGTGGCTTTAGTGTAACGCCAGTGTGTGGCTTTAGTGTAACGCCAGTGTGTGGCTTTATAAAATGTTACCATTTTCTGAGATTAATCAAAACTCACTGGACATAACGCTATTATAACTATCCTAAGTATTACAAAATTCACCTTTGAGTCATATATAGGTGATCAGGCTATGTCCCACTATCCCTGTTGAATATAGGTGATCAATCTATATTCAACCGAGGTTCAATGAATTTTGAAATACTTAGCTTTGTTACGCTAGTACTATGTCCTAATGCTTTTAAAAGTTGTCTTGAAAGACTAGGACAATTATTCCATTTATGTGAGGGAAAAGGTGTAGTGTTGTGATACGTAAATATACGTATAGTAAGAATAATAATTACGACATATAGTGAAATTAGGTGCGTAGTAATAAAACATGTATTTTATCAAGTATGATCTCAACAGTATCATAAGTGAGGCATCAGCTTGGCAGGCAGGCACGTGTCGGTCATAGGGTTAAGTTTTGTAAAAGTGGTTATAGTCTAGGATTTAAAAATACCCAGTTCTCTATAACCTAGGCTTTGATACCAATCTGTAACACCCCCAAAATGGCTCAGCGGAAGCACATAACACTTGGGGTGCTACTAAATTGATATCACAACATAAGCATAAAACAACTGATTTTCATAAATAAACTTTTATTCATTCTTGAAAACAATGTTTACATTATTGATTAGTGCTGAAAATGGCCCATTATCAAAATGTGATCCCAATACATAAATCAGAGTCGTCTATGACCATGCCATGCCTTTGCCTTACGCCTCCAAAGATAAACTATCACCTCAAAACCTGAAAATACATGCTAAAAAGTGTCAACACGAGGTTGGTGAGTTCATAGGTTTATTTAAGTGGCATTTCAGTATACCTTTTAACATTTAGTTTTGATGATCATTATGTCTTGCATAATGTCATAAAAATTTATGTTTACCTTAGACAAAAGAATTTTATTTGTGTACCATAAGTAGGGTATATGTACATTACAACAAATATAATGTCATATATATTAAATCTATTACGCTAGCACTAAGTTCATGCAACCGAAGCTACGATAGTTTCTGTATGCAAAATGTAGTCATACAAATAAGGGGCCCATGGCGAGTGTTTATCCCAATACACTCAATTCTGACATGCTATACATTTCTCCTTGACCCATGCAGGGCCAACCGAACGGGGGAGTCACCCACAATAGATCTATTTATAACATTCACGCTTCCCAGCAGGAATTGACGGTTCATGAAAAGGGCAATATGGGAACTAAGGACTTAGGCTAAGCTGCGTAATATTCTAAGTCAAGCATTTTGGTATGGTCCATAAAAAATCTATGTGTGATATAACTTTAAACAAGAAAACATTCAATAATATAGTAGGTAAACATATCAATCATAAAGCATAGTATGCATGGAAATGCACAATTTCAGTAAATAAAATCATTTAATTAAAATGAGCATGTATCTTCCCCCAAAACAAGTATAAAACAGTTTAAAAGTAGGGGCTATGAAACTCACCTTAGTGGAGCATTCTGAAGTGTACAATTTAATTAGTGGTAGTGCACGACTCCGACACGCAACCTAATTTAGTACGGCAATTTAGTCTTTACTCATGTTTAAGACTCGATAAAGTTTAACTAACTTTATAAATTTTTAAATGTTTGTGTGGTTGTTGTTGTTGCTTATGTGGCATCATTTATCTTAAAATATTTGGGTGAATTTTGGCTTATGAGGGTATGACATGGAAGGAATCTCGAAGAAGGAATTGCGACTTTGGTTCAATGATGACCAAATGATAATATACGGAAGAATAGTATGCTTATAATAAGACGTTGTCGTATTTAAATGACAAAGATATATATATATATATATATATATATATATATATATATATATATATATATATATATATATATATATATATATATATATATATATATATATATATATATATATATATATATATATATATATATATAGATATATATATATATAGTGTGTGTGTGTTTTAGAACATTTAGTATAAATTTATTATGAAGGAATTTAAATCTTAATTTAATTCATGTGTAAATTGTATTAGAAAAATACAATGTAGGTTTTTAATAATTATAGTTCAAATACCAATATGTTTCAAAAGTTGTATATATCCTCGACTAATAAATATATCACAATATAAGTTTTCAAGTAATATATTTCATTTATGAATCGTAAAATAGTTTATTGAAAAATAGGTATGACCCATGTGTAATCCTTCTATTTAATTGGTTTTGTCAAAAATTGTATAGTTGAAGTCATTGAGTTTTATATCCGGTTTTTATCAAGTGAATATTTATATTTATGTGTTTATGTCTCGTATAGTTTACAAGTCGAGTTATATCTTCATTTTCAATTGTTAACTAATGTCATTTATTATTGTCGACGTGAGTAGTATGTCGATTTATTTATGTTTGTGATGGAGATGGAAAACAAGTCGATTGAGATGGAAGCTAATCGGGAAGACTCGAATCTACATACACTATTCGCGCCCTGGTGGGCTTTTCAGAAACCGAATGGACTCTCGCAAGGATGGGCTTTGGCCCAACATTACACCTTTTTCTAGCAAGGCTTGAGTTGGACTAGTGTTATATAGAATATACCCTGTGGATAACAGTGGGCTTCGCAGCCCACAAAACCAATAAACACTACACTGGGCTTTAAGGCCCAAGGATCAAACTAACACAAACTATTGTTAGAGAAGTTGGTGTTTGGGGTATCTGTTGACGCGGAAACCATGGCCAAACGCAAGGTTAAGAACTGAACTCGGATACTTGGCATAACGAGACTCACACGAAGCAACAAGCACTCCTTGTGGTCTTGTGGTAGCCAAAATAACAACACCCTCGGGGGTTTTCTTATGACTCAAATCAAACACAAACATGTATACCCATGAGAACTTCCCAGCCCATCGAAACAAAACATTGATAATATCAACCATTTACTTGACTAATGTTCTTAACAGTCGGGTACTACCCAACTGGTACACTCGACTCGACACCCTTGTGAGTACAGGGATCGACTAGGACCAAACAATGACTCCACTGTTGGAGTTGGATCCAACAACCCATTGACGCACTTACGTACTAAGAAATTGCTAATTGGTCAAACTAGAACCAGGGCACTAAATTCACTATACCACGAATAACAAAAAAAAGAAATAAACGAATAAATCGACATTAAGCCGAAAACCAAATAAGTCGAACATCAAATAAGCCGAAATCATTTCAGCAAAGTTTCAAGTCGACAACTTATTTAGCCAGTACATGTGTTTTAGACTCTTCTTGTTTTGCCACACTTAACACAACAACAATTTAGTCGAATTTATTAAACTAACAATTTCTTCAATTGTTCAATACCATTCGTATATAAAAAAAGATCATATTAATAATTTAATTGACAAATCTGAAACACAAAGATTATCATCCTTACAATAATTCGGATGTCGAGAATAAGCAAGAATAGGGACTTCCAATTAACTTGAATCCCTTGGATAAATCTTGCAATTGACACTAGGTTCGGACTTTATCCACCTTTAATCTCAAAAGCCCTAACCTAATTCCAAACCCTTTGATTTGGAAGAACCCTAATTTTTGGTGTTTGTGTGTGAAAGATGATTAAAACTGTGATTGCTTACTCCTATATGTAGAAGAATACAATGAATGAAGACATTAGCCATCTTGGTCTTGTGTAGGTAGCCACACCTTTCTTTGGCTCGAATTGCTATCAAAGCCGTCTTCAACAGGGGCTGGTGACTTCTACGCGTGTAGGGATACCATTTGTGGGGGCTGGTGGTGATCCTTTTTGCATTTGACCTTCCAAAAGGAGAAGGATCTCCATATTTGTGTTTGGTTTTCTTCTGTGTATGTTGATAAACAGAGGAGGGTGGCAGTAGGGTAGGAGTGGCGTGGGGAACAGAAAAAGAGAAGGGTAAAAATGATGGATCCGTTTTAGAGGTAGGTTTAATATGTGTTTTATTTTGTTTTTATTATTATACAGTGTATTTTCTGTACCTCGTGTTTTGTCGAATCCTCGAGTATACGTACCTTCCCGGTACCCGAAAAATATAGAACTTATATTTTTGGAAACGATTTCTTAAACGTAATAATATAACATTATTATTACGTAGAAATTTGATTATAACTGTTTGCCGTTATTAATTTGGTGTCAGTATGCGTGCGGTGCCGTGATTTTCTGAGACAACGAGATAACTTCTCGTTTTCATTCATAAATTATTAGTGAATGAGAAAAAGTGTATTTTTCTCTTGTCTCAGTATTTATTTTTAGTTTTGTGTGTTACTGCGTGCTGCAGTGTGCGGGATAACTTCCCGAAATAATAGGTTAAGCTTATGTACGCTTAAATTTAACTCAGATAATAATAAATTCATATTTACTATAAAGATACTTAGTGGAAAAGTACCGTGTGTGCGGTGTCTTATTATTTTTCTTAAAGAAACGAGATGACCTCTCGTTTTTAAATTTAAATATCCACAGCTGTCAGAAAATAGCTGATTTGAATTTTCTGACGTAATAAATATTATTATAATAATCCAAAATTTTACGGGTTGTTATATTTACCCACTGTATGCTTGATCCACAGCCCGTAGAAGGGCATAGGAAATATGTATAAATAGCCCTCTCCCCACATGGGAGAGGGCTGGATGTTCATGTTAATCTAATCTTGCAATTTTTGTTTCTCTCTCTAAACATCCCATTCTCTTTCTTTCTCTCTCTAGAAACTCACGTTCCATTCACAAATCATAAGTGGCGTTATGATATCAATAATCTTACAATTGGTATCAGAGCCCATTGTTTGATTAGCTAGGTTGTATGTGCGTTTATCTTGGTAGTTGTTGATTGAAAAGTGGTTTTCGAAGGTTTTTGGTCTCATATGTGGCTTTATTTGATTCTAAAGTTTATGGTGTTAAAGTAAGTGTTTTTAGGATAGTTATAACCTTCTAGGATCAAGTTGTGCAAAAGAAACCAAGCAAAAACGTTTAAAGGGTGAACTTTAGGTGCTTTTAGGTGAAAAAGACACTTGATTCTTGACTGCGTTTTGACTCTCGGACAAGGTTCTTGGGTGTGATTTGTCTGAGTTACGCTGCGTTTTGTCTGGATTGATACTGCGGTTTGATTATTATATTAGTTTCGGACTACGATTTGTTAGAAAAAGGACAATAGTGCGTGTACTGTTGAAAGCGACATGCGATTTGTCCATGCGTTTTATCAAGTGCTGCGATTTGTGTCTATGCGTTTTGGTATCTTGCGTTTTGACAGGTTGCGATTTGAGTTGACTGCGACTTGATAGCTGCATTTTGGATAGTCTGCGATTTGTCTCTGCGTTTTGTCAAGGACTACGACTTGTGATTCCTGCGTTTTGGTTTATCTACGATTTGTCCACTATTGCATTTTGTATCACTGCGTTTTGTAATTTAATTCAAACGTTACCAAATCACAATTAAACAACAATTCTACCAATCCAAACATTCCAGTATCCCTTTTAACATACAATCACTAATCGTTGAATCGATCCAACTGTTATCATAACATGTTCAAATTAACAACTACATCATGTCTTACACTCCTGATTCAGTGATATCTGAAGTGTTAGGTTCCCATTTATGTAACACAAGCATCAATATGAAGAAATAAAGAGAAGAGGTGATTGGTTGAACACAATACCACACACACGAATATATGAGAGAAAAGTTAAGTGTAGTAAATGTGATAAGATGAACAACCAACCTTCAAATGAAGGTTTACAATCCTATTTATAGGAGAGGGAGCTAGGGCAACACTCCTAGTCCCTTCCTTTCCTTATTAGGCTTGGGCCAAGGCTTATAGGCCTTCTACATAAGCCTTAGCATAATAACAAACATATAGGCCTAATTAAGCTAACTATTACATATTAACTACTAACACTTGTAATCTAGTTTAGGAGTTATTCCAACAATCTCCCCTAAGTGTTGGTGATTAATGATATGAGTGATAACATTGTAGGTGCTGATGTAATAGTAGCTTTGACGCCTTCCGACATTCTTCTTTTGTGAGAAGAAGTGTCTTGATTCGAACAATCTCCCAAAGTAGGGATCTTGTTTACTTTGAAGTTTTTCAGCTTTGACGTCATCATTTTCTTTGTTCTTTGATCTTTGTTCTTTGTGATGGTAGTGATAGTATGTTGTGGTTATATGCATCAGGTCCGCTTCGTTGCTCCAGTGTCTCCACGTCTTTCTCCAACATGCTCACACGCTCTTTAATGTTGGATTACATTACTGATGTAGTTCTCTTAGTCTTTAAACTTTGTAGATTCTTTAGCTTTGACGAAGAATCATTCTGACTTTATGTTGCCTTTTGAGAGAACTTCAATTAGTGTTGATGTTGGTATGAGCATGTGGAGAATCTGCACTATCTTTTCCACCCGCGAGCATCCATAAGAAGAAAACATTAAACATAGGTTAGAAATAATCCAGCGCTTACAAGTTTGAACTTCGAGTGTGTTAACAACATAGTGTGAAAACACGACTCTAATTCTCACAAAGGTCAAGCTTCGAACCGAGTCCCACAAGTGAGATAACGCGATGTGCAAGTACACCTACAGCTCGGATGAGTCATTGAGGTACAATCAAGCATCACCCCAAGATTGTAGACCGCTTGTGACACACTAAGCGTAACCCACAAGGAGTTACCGGCCGTGACCGCCGTGGTCGTTTGATGTTGACCTCGGCATGAGTTTCCATTCAATCATCAAGATCACATTTGTGAACCTCTCATAAATGTTCTCGACATATTGCTAAGATCTGTGTAGGACTCGATAATGGATCACTTGCGTCCTTAATTTTGAATAACAAGTGATGAAATGTCAAGTGTACCTAAGAGATCTTTTGATGAATCTCGTGGCTCTAGACTCAATAGGCGCTTTGGTTTTCCGAAGGAGACTAGGAGAGGGTCTCCTTCTTCAATACCAACAATCTCTAAGAGAACCGATAGTTTACGAGGGTTCCCTGTGAGAATGAAACAAGCTTCATTGAGAGAAACTTGAGTGGCTAAGAAGGTTTAGTGCATGCGCCATCGGGTCCATGACGACTTTAATCTTCAATACCGGTGTCATCAAGTGACAACCAAGAGTATATGAATTGAACCCTTGTGCCGCCCTAAGTTGAATAACTGAGGGCTATTTATTTTCACCCTTTTCTTTACTTTTCTTTTAATTCTTCAACTCCTTCTTTCTCCGATTCTCATTTTCTCCTTTTATAATCATACCTAAGGACTTCTAATTCTAACTATTGGTGGTGTCCTTGGGTAGATCCTCCGCTCTGGCGGATCATAGGACGATTATTCCTAACCTTAGTCACCTTATAACTCCATGACTAACCTATGTTGCCATAAAACCATTATCATGAAAATCTCTCAAAGTGGTTATGAGTAAAAGCATTTTGTACCACTGTGAGAGTTTAGAATTTTGCAAATACTCCCCTCCACACGTGCTTAAGTATTTTGACGTAAATTTGCACGTAGAGAGAAGAGCGCGCACTTTTGAATTGATCAACTCAAGATAGACAATCCCCATGAGACACGGTTACGTTGCATAGTTAAAGAGTTACATTGTCGATTTTAGGTGACAACTAACTCTAATAACTACTTGAAGGTGTGGACAAACCTCGAAGGTTGTCAAACCCACAAAGTTCATGTCTACCAAGAGTTTCTCGAATGGTACATTCTACTCGGACAAGTCCTTTGAGACACGCTTACATCACTAGCGAACTAGCTTGAAATTATTACCCGTCCCGGACAAATCTTTTCGAGTTACTAACATTTAAGATCTCATCAATTCATTGGTTAAGTCTTTTGGCACGACGATTCATTAGCAATTCACAACATATTTCTTATCACATAATTTCCCCCCCCCCCTCAAAAATGGCATATAAATGTTATTTTTGACGAAATTTGATATCGAATATGACCATTTCGAGTTTTGTGGGAAGATTATCACGAAGAACAATTTTGTGAACAAAGTTTTCAATCAAATACTCCCCCTCAACAAGTGATATTAACTTTTGAGGTTTTGAAAATCAGAAGGGGAAGTACTTGTCCTTTTGAGCAAAACTTTGAAAATGAAAGTTTTGATTAGTTTTACTCAAAAGCATGAAGCTTTCGCTCCTTTTATAGGATTGTGGCAGGCGCACTACGTGGTCCTTTCATTACACGTACGGGTTGTACACTATTATGAGTGCACAAGCCATAGTCATAAATAAATCACACATCCAGATAATTATAAGAGAAACAGATCAAGGGGTACCAGGTGTCTCAGGTATTCCAGCAATAACTCCAGGAATGCGTTCTAGACGTTGACAGCCCGTGAGAGAAATGCTTGGATGACCACTAGCGAAACTCTCCAAAGTTCTGATCTGATCCCTTCTGAACAACCTTTCATCAATCCACGTGATAATCTTCTTTACATCCCTTTTCTCCCTCGAATTCCATCTCTTTGGTGACCTAATGCCGTCATGTATCTCCTTTAACCGATAAGCTAATCCATCCCTGACTTTCTTCAGTGTGTGATCCCCAAACTTGTGTAGCTCTTTGCACGCCATGAAGCAATTGTGGTGTAGTTCACTTCTGTAGACTACCCCAAATGGTTTCTTGATAAGGGTGTACTGAGCAAGTTGGTTTATGTCGGGAAGGTCGAGCTGAGGTTTTGTGAGATTAACACGTTTCTGATAGGATTCTACGGCAAGTTGAATGTCTTCTACACGTTCTTGGATCACGATGCTTCTGATGAAGATTAATAGTGACTTAATGTACTCGCGTTGGATATCTGTAGAGAAATGTCGCATTCGTCCTTGTACCTTGGCGAGATACATATCTTCAATGTCGTTTAGAGACAATCTCGAAAATCCACTTCACAGAAGTCATATTCCTCTTCGTCTTGTCGTTTGACCACTATTTTCTTGAGAAATGTGTAGTCCCACTTTGATGAAATGGTAACATGCTGAATGGCAATGATCCGTTTTTCACTGAACACTTCCTTTTTTGATCTAAGAACCTGGCAGCTTTTGTAGTAGATTCTTCGGCGTTCAGGCCAATGATGAATCCCATACAATGCATCGAGGTCATACTTTTCCACTTTGTTGGAGAACATGTGTGTGGCGTCTTCCTCGATGGCTATGTTGTTGGAGTATATTGTCACGGAAAGGAGTGTGAGTGATGTAGCGATTTCTTGGAGACATCGCTACCGTGTAGAAGAAAATCAAGGTCATTGTTGAAGAAATAGCGGAATGGAATCTTGGGTTGATCCGGTCGGCCAATTGTAGGTAGAGGTCTGGTCCAGTAAGTGTAGTACGGAGCTTTGTCAGGTCTGGTGAAGTCAATGTTAGCTTCAGGGTTGAGCCAATCTATGTTGTTATACATGGCCCGTGCAATGTTGTTGAGATGATATTCGACTTCAATTGCACTTTCTGAGCTGTCTTTAAGAAGTTGAAATGCATCATTCTTGATTCGCTTCAACTCTGCCTTAGTCATTTTCTTCACCCTGAACTTTTCTTGTAATAGCTTCACATGCTCCATTGTGCGACCATCTACCATTTCTTGACCTTCTGGTAATGGAGGGGTAGCATCAACAAGTTTAGAAAACCAGTCATATTCTTCGGTTGTGTCTTCATCTAGCCAGGAGACAACAGTGGTCTTCTTCTTCTTTTTCTTTGGCTTTGATGATGATTCCGTTTCTTTGTTGTGGCAGAAGAGGTGGGTTGTTGTTGGGGCTCAGGGACATCTTCATCATCACCACCAGTGTATTCAAAGTGGTCATCGGTTTTCTGTGTTTGTGGTGGTGACTCAGAGTCCTGAGGTTTGTCAGTAGAAGTAGAACGTGGAGGAGATCTTCTGTCGATGGAGGTCCTTGGAGGTGGTGGAGGCATAGAGGAGGTGTCATCAGATTTCTTCTTGCGTTTTGACTCTTTATCCTTATCCTGATCATCATCGTCTCTTGGACGCTTAGCCTGTTCATTGCCGCTTTGCAAGATGTTTGGAGTTGATATCCCAACAATGCCTCAAATAGTTTAGCTTCGTCAGAAGTAAACATTGTGGATCGTTTAGACATTTGTAGTACTAGCTTGGAAACCAATTCTGCATCGGAGAAAGTTGTAGGCTCAGTTGGGTTGATTGTTACTGTTAAAGGCGTTGATCTTATTGTTTGCTTGACCAACTGCATGAGATTCGGATAGAGTTGTCTGGTGAACATCTCTCTTGTTATACCAGGAACAGTGTCGAGAAGGAATTTATGAGTATATTCCTTAATCGTCTTGTTCATTTCACCCTGTACATCTCGATTGAGAAACTTCTGGATCTGTTCCCTTTCAGCCAACATATCGTATATCCCTTTTTGAATAAGATTGACTCTGTCAGCGAGTTGATTGAGTTTCTTATTGACTACGTCTTTCTTCCTTACTTTCTTGACAACTTTAACAATCTTTGTTTTAGCTCGGGATGCCCAAGTGTCGGTTGGCTACTTTATCGATCTGGATGCGGATCTGGTGGTGCCTTTGGATGGTGGAGGTGATGAGTGAGAAGATAATTCGATAAAGATGAGACATGAGGAGACTCAGGGTCCTTTGGTGGCTCAGAAGTTTGTTACTTGCTTCATACGGGACTATCTAGAAGATAATCTTTGGCTTCCTTTTCGGCTTGAGCCTTTTCTTCCGCCTGAATCCTAGCTTCTTCATTTGCTTTAGTCTTGAGCTTCTTTTTCTGATTTCTCTTTAGCCGCAGCCTCAACATCTTCATCAGTAATTTTCTCAGTCGTCTCCTTTTCCGGTTCCTCAAAGTCATAGGTGATAGAATCCTCTAGTTGCTTTTGTTGTTATTCGTGGGTGGTGGTACCAGTTCCCTTATCGGGTTGATTAACCGCATCGGAAACTGGTGTGGATAGTGCACCACCACTTGAATCGCCTGGGCCACGAGTTTGTTGTAGGTTGAATTCCTGAGCAACATGTTGGAGTCTGAGATTCTTCAACTTCTTTCTATAGTCTCTGCCTTCATCCGGTGGCTCTTCTTCTGAGCTCTCTTCTTCCCGCTCTTGCACTGAGTTTTCCCTTTATCAGACTTGGGACTTAGAGGTTTTTCAACGGTTTGAGTATCATCGGTTGCAGATTCAGAGTAGATAATCTCTTCATCTGTTTCAGTGTCCCCCGAGTCCTCGTCCATTACTTTTGGTTCAGGTTTGGGAATAGGGATGGCTTTAGTAAGAGGAACTCTCGTTTTGAGTGTATGAGTCCTCTTTGGATACTTTATAGTACTCCCAGTGCTTACAATACTTCCAGTACTGCCTCTCCTGGTCTTCCTAACAGGTGTACCAGAAGACTTAGCATCAATAACCTACTTTGCCTGCTTCAACTGCTACCAGATATCATTTGTACGATTGAAGTCCTTTGATAACATCAGAAAGAAGATAATCTGGCAACACTACACCTTGTTTCTTCGTGGTTAATTCTTTGAATCTGACCATGTTGAGTGTGGGTTCAAGTAGCACGGAGTGATGGTTGGGGTCTTCAAGTCTTTGGGGAATATCTGGATGGTTTTCAAGAATCCTTTTGATCAAAAATTTTGTGTATCTGACATAAGGGATCTTGGAGCCAGGCCTTTTCAGGTAAGTCATCATGTCATCCTAGATCAGAGCTTCAAATTCGATGTGTTTCATGTTGACCATGCCCCAAAAGATTTGAAGTTCCATGAGCTTCGGATGCTCATAGCCACTGTCACGTCCGGAAACGGATTTAGCAATCATAATGTAGAGTGTTCTCCATGGTTGAGGAATATTCTTGAGATCTACTGAGGAGTGTTTTGTGATAACTCCAGCAGCTTCATCATAGCCGATGTCGACCATGAATTGGAGAACGACCTCTTCTGTAGGAGTTGCAGAGAAGTCAGTAGGCTCGATGGTTGGAAGAAGAAGAGCAGCCCTTAAATCTGCAGGAGTGATGGTGACTTGTTTGTGGTTAATCGTCACCGCCACAAAGACTTTGACCTTGACCTTTTGTATTGTGTGCGAATTGGTGAACATAGATCTCCCAAGACAAGAGCGTAATTTGTGAGCATGTTCTGGTATGGGTGAGTCTTCAGAATATCCACCGCAATCTGACAAGAAGACTCAGAACAAGTGAAGTTTTCAAAATCGACTATGAGATTATTCTTTCCAATCTTCATTGGGTAACCATTAGGGAAGATGTCTTCAACTGTGAGAACATTTGGTGCATCAACGTTTTCCATTTGGACGTCCATATCGTGATCTGAAAGATATTTAGCCATAAGAACCAACATATCGAAAGACATTATGTTAGTCAAAATTTGATTTTATTGTCTAATTATTGAATTATGATATGTTAACGAATGTTACAAGTCCAATGTCACTTGTTTGTCCAAAGTAGTCGTGAAAAGTATCGTGAATTTATTAACTTTGAGTTTTAAAGTCCAAATTTTTCACTAATTATCACAACATATTTAACCATTAAAGCTTATTAATGACATTTTGGTTTTGTGACGTTATGATTTCTTTATTTACAGGTTTGTACGCGTAACACTTCATAATTTTGGTTAATATAAGGCTTAGGTGTAAAGTTCCAAGCTTATGCGTAAACAGTTGTGGTTATACGCGTAAGCATAAGCTTATGCGTATGATCTTGACTTACGCGTAAGAGATGTTACGCGTAGGAAAAGAGAACCTTAGGCATAAAGCTTACGCGTAAGCGTATATGGGAGCTTACACGTAAGGCTTACTCGTAAGAGTGAACCTTATGCGTAAAGCTTACTGTTTACGCATATCCTTCACAGGATACGCGTAGTCCCCTTTGTAGAACCTTAAGCGTAAAGGTTACGCGTAAGATTTCTCTTACGCATAACATTCTACGTGTAAGGTGATCTTTATGCGTAAACTCGCTAACCTTGATTCTCAATATTTTACGCAGAAACCCGAAACAAAATAATCATAACACATTCATTAACACAACATTCAATCCCTTTCAGTCTAACATGAAGTCTCAATCAAAACAGGTTACGCGTAGGATATGCATACGCGTAGAAACTTAAACCCTAGGATTCAAAAATTACGAGTATGAAATCTAGCCATAGGATTGACACCAAATCTTTTCTGGATATCTTAGAGGGCAAATGAGTTGACTTAAACAAGTTTTAACATCAAAACCTTCATGAATCAAGAATACCCAATTCGTTTGAACATAAACCCTAATTCTTGATTATCACAGAATTAGTGTTTCTGGGTAAGATTTGAGCATGGTTTTGGTTATTTAGATATGTTCCAATCATCATATGACCAACCAATTACACAGAAACAAGCCCAAATGAAAACACCCAATTCCACGCATAAACCATAAAACTTGAATAATGATTGAAAATGTTTTCTGGGTGGATTTTTATGATGAAAATGGTTTAAGATTGATTATTTAAATATTTTGACACATTCATTTTATCAAGAAACACCCAAACATGATTCTGTGTTCATACGCTTATGTGTAGAACACAAAATCAAACCTAGAGATAAATCTAACCGTTGGAATTTGAAACAAATCAAAACCTATGTTTAGATAATCATCTAAAACGTTTAAACACTTACAAGTTTGAAGATTAAAGCACGGAATTGTAGATTGAATCTTATGCGTGGATGAGTTAGATGAGATATTAAATGAGTGAATTTAATGTTTATGAAAAAGTTGGTGAGGGTTTTTGTTTAAAATTAGTTTCAGCATTTGACAACATTGGTCCCTCCACCTCAACCATTCTCATCTAAAGCCCATAAGTTCCACATAGGTTACGCAAAACATGATATTTGGAAAGAAACTTGACGACACTCCCCCTCGACTTAAGAAATAATGAAATTTTATAATTTTGAGTCCGTGGAGTGTCAATAAACCAGAAATGTGACCACCATTATAAAAGAAACAACCGGAATAAAGTAACATGTAAGTACAAGGTTTTATGAAATCGAAAAATATTTACTTTCTCCCCCTCAACACTTGACCAAGAAAATACTGAATTTTGAAAGAGTAAAGTGTTGACGGAAGATTTGTACTTGATATGTTGAAAGAAATTAGGATATAAGAATATTTTTGTATTTTATCAGATTTTATATTTTGTATTTTGTTTTTGAAAATATTTACAAAAGAGGTTTTGGTGTTTGACTGGTTATAAGAATGTTTTAAAAGTTCATCCAGTTCTTCTGGAGTCAAACACTGCATACCAATCCGGTGGACCAACTCATTAAACCTAGCAGGAGCCAAGGCTTTGGTGAGAAGATCTGCGAGTTGGTATTCAGTACCCACAAAGTATAATTCAACGGTACCCTTTTCCATATGCTCCTTGATGAAATGATATCAAGATCGATGTTCTTTGATTTTGAATGTTGAACAGAGTTGCACAAGATCGCAATGGCACTTCGATTGTCGCAGTACATCGGGATTCATCAAAACACGTAACCATAGTCTTTGAGTTGTATTCTCATCTAAATGACTTGAGCACAACACGCCGACATGGCTACATATTCTCGCTCATTGAGGACAACGATGTACGATCCCGCTTCTTCGATTGCCATGACACCGCTTTATCACCAAAAATTATAGAGCTCCCAAGTACTTTTCTCGAGAATCTAAGCAACCCGCGTGATCGGTCTCGAAAAAGCTATTAGTTCAAAACCGAATCCTTTGGATACCGATCCCCAAGTTAATGGTTCCCTTGATGTATCGGAGGATTCTTTTAGCCTCGTAGAGGTGAGTTTCAGCTTGGTCGCGATCGATAACGGAGCAAAGATATACAACAAATACAATGTCGAACCCATCGTCGTTAGATACATGAGAGACCCAATAATACTTCAATATTTGGTAGGGTCAACCAATTTCCCATGTAAATCAAAGATCGAAGTTTCTTAGTATGTGCCATTGTAGTGGCATAGGTATCACTGTTTCATGCTCCATGTTTGTTTAAGATTTCAAGAGCATATTTGACTGACTCAAGGAAATACCACGGGGTGATTGATGAACTTGAAGTCCTAGAAAGAACGTAAGTTCACCCATCATGGACATTTCAAAATGTTTTTTCATGAGTTTTAAAAAATCGTTTGAGTATTTTAGATGTGTTGACCCAAAAATGATGTCATCCACATAAATTTGAACGCTTAAAATGTGTGCCCCGTGATATTGTATGAATAGTGTAGGGTCGACCGAACCTTTGACGAAATTATTGGCAATGAGAAAGGATGATAACTTATCATACCACGCCCGAGGGGCTTGTTTGAGACCGAGAGAGCCTTCTTCGCTTTGTAGATGTGATTAGGGAACTCGGATCAACGAATCCTTCCGTGCGGCTAACATAGACCGCTTCTTCGGTTGTCCATTGAGAAATGCGCTTTGACATCCATCCGAAAGACCGTGATGTTCATGTGAGCCTCAAACGCGTAAAAATCCGTGACAAACCTCAAGACGAGCAACCGGAGCGAATGATTCTTCAAAGTCAATACCCTCTTCCCGTCTATAACCCTTAGCCACCGACGTGACTTGTTTCGATTACGGTTCCTTCAAAGATCCAATTTGTTTTTCCAAATCCATTTGAGACCAATGACGAGACCCTGTTGGTCTTTCAACCAATTCCCATACTTGAAGACGTTTAAACCGATTGAGTTCTTCTTGCATGGATTCAATCCAGTTGTCTTTGTCAATGCATCTTTAATGTTTTAGATTCAGATTGGCGACGGTGAGTGCATAAATGCAATGTTCATCGTCGTGTGAAGACGTTGTCTAGTTACGATCGGTTGATTCGGGTTACCAATAATGTTCTCAAGAGGATGGTATTTCGTCCAACGATGTGTGGAAGGTTGATGTTGATATACATTCTGCAGATTGGGAGGATTCAAATGGCTTGTGGATGATTCCGCAACATCGATGTGGCGCTTCATTAGCAAACGGGTTGAAGAACGATTTGGATCATAACTGCGGTGGGGTACTTCATTGTTCGAAGATCATCACCGGTTCGCGTTGTTGGATGCGGTTTGTTCAACTGTTGTTGTAGAATCAACCGTGGTGCTTCCTCAATAGTAGTTGTTGTAGCGGTGTATCGTATTGGATTTTGATCGGGTTAAGCGGTGAAACATTGGATACACGGTGCACGCTCATCAATATCATCACTAAATAGATGAGAAAATAGTCGCTCCATTTGACGTCGAGTTAGTTGTAAACTAGGTTCACCGATGATGGGGTTTGAGGAAGTTTAAACGGTTATGACCGGGTTCCAAGTCGTTATGCTCGAAGCCATTGTGAATATAAACAGAGAAATGATGTAATAAGTATGAAACCGATTAGCTTCCCCGATTGACGAAGTTTATGAATCGCCTTCCCCAAACCGACAACTGCCTTTAGCAAATTCAAACATTGATGAAGTCGACATTTCCTCTAACTTATGAAGTTTTCAAGACGCAGCGAATTTGTAGATGAGCAAGAAACCACACAATGTAAATCGACTTATTGCGGAAAATCCGTTCGGGGTAACATACATGAAATCAACAAAATCTTCTCACGAATGTAGATGCTTCACACCAAACAAACCATGAAATACGTAATGAAACGACTTCCCCCTGAATGTTGCGGTCTATCAGAATAATAATTACCTGTGAGTATGTAATTTCTTGATAAAATGACCGAGTGTGAGGCATCATATCATCATATTTAGGTAACTTCACACACGATAACCCTGAGAAAGTGAGACGATAACACCAAAGTGAGACGTTTGAACCACAGATCGTCTCATTTCTTCCCCCTAATTGAAGAAATCCAAGAAGAGATAGGGTTTTCGCAAACGACATCAAGGAAACAATGAACACCTACACTATCTTCCCCCCGATGTTTTCATTGAATCAGAATCATACACCACGTATGTTGATGATGAATTAGAGACAGCGAAACCATGTATGTCCAATTAATCGAACAAGTGTGAAGTACCATAAGTATCACGAGAGAATCAACTGCTGATAAGTTTCTCTGTTCATTATGTTGATCATCAGCTGTGTCATTGTTGTAGGAAGCATTTTGTTCTTCTGATGTCAGAGATTCAATTGGAGGTGCAGCTACAACAACGGTTGTTGTTGTAGATTTAGGTGTATCAAAAATTAGAGTATTATCAGGTTGTGTAGCGGAAACATTCGATACATCTGAAGCACAACTTTTGACAAAATCTTTAACCAAAGGAGCAAGCAATGTTAACAATTCTTGACGATTAAGTACAATGGTGGAGCAGCTGATGAATCATTAAAATTTCGACGGTGAGAAACGAGTCCTAAGCTGTGTTACTTAGAAGCCATAGCTGTTGTACCTATAAATAAAATAGGAGGGGGCAAGATAGAAAAGACATGGATCCCCAAGTGTAACTGGGTTCCAGATGTTAGAAGCATAAAGATGTAGTGTCAATAATCTTCTAGACACCTGAACATGCTATTTTGGTGATTTCCTTTCCTACCTCGTGGATGGATGTTGTGGGTATCACAGCTTGTTTTAGTGCAACTACTTAGTATCTTGCTGTAGGAATCCACCTAAGACCAACAGCTTTGAAAACTCTACCCGTTAGTATCCATCTAAGGTTAGATCTAGGGATGTTGAAACTTCTTTTGGGAAGAGTCTCGTCCCTATATTGATCCACCTATTAGGTTTCGAAATGTTACTTTTAGATCAATGGGTTTATTTCTAACTGCTTGTTGAGTATTCTTAGGTTTTGGTTTGCTACTACAAGCAAAGTGTTCAAGAATACACTGAAGGTGATACACCGTGTCGTGAACCTAAGATTCCATCCTTTTGGAGTAGTGCCCTTTTCCTAGCCTTTTCTAGATCATAGTTCTTGTGCGAGTCATTTGTATCATATGAATATTGAATTTTTATGCTCGGTTTAGACATTGTTTTCGAACTAATCCTAGACTTGCCAGATGCAACTACTTGTGGAGGTTTAACATAAACAGTTTTAATAGAAACAGGTTTAATAGAAATAGAAGCATATTTGTTAGGCCAAGAATGTGGAGTGACTGGATTTGTCAAATGATTATTCTCAACAACTTGGGAGGCAAACCGTGGTTTTGAAGATTTTGAACGTTCAGATTTAAAAGCAGTTGGTTATCTAACTACTGAATGATTTCTGATTGGTTGAAGAGACGATTTCCCCAAGATTGTTGGTTTTGTAAACTTAGTATCCACACTCTTGCCAGTTAATCTTCTCAATTTGTTTTGTAAATCAACATGTGCAAGCCCTTTGCTTGAATTTGAGCCTTTAAATGCTCATTTTCTTTTACTAATTTATCCACACGATTACTTTGTTCATTCAAAGATTTACTATTTGGCTCTGAGTTGAAAATTTTGTTTTGCATTTTAAGTTCAAGAGAGATGCAATGAGCCTCAAGTTTTGAAAATCTTTTTGAACTGAGCAATGGTCTTTGAGAAGAATGTTTTCGATTCAAGAGTTTGATTTGACGATGCAATTGAATTGTTTGCAAGTAAGGGCTTAGACATGAGATAGTTGTGCGACATTGTGCAACACACGGTCAACCTCTCCTTCATTTCAAATTAGGTTGCTCGGTTTGTTGTTTCGCATCTATGCAGCGTAATATGATCAACGAGATTGTACCTCACCATCTGCTCCGTGTCAGTGTCATAGGTGGGTAAGACATCTTCCTCAACCATTTGTTCTTTATCAAAGTTGGGCTCTGTGTCATAGATGGGTATGATATCTTCCCCTGATCTGCTGCTGTCATCCTGCTTTTCTAATGCTGTAGCCTCATTGTCCACATTACCGACAGTTGAAGTAATCACAACATTCCTAACAACCCTTTGAGTATTCCTTCCTTGTACATCAACTCTTTCACCTTGCACGACTGCTGGATCTCAGGAAATGGATGAAGTCTGAAGCTTGGAATTGTTAAGCATTGAGTTCAACATCTTACTCAGAACCATCCATCCTTCGTTCAATTCCTCAAATGCTTTTGCATCTTCAGAATCATCAGTAGAAAGTGTTGGAATCACTCCTAAACCTTAAATCAAGTGTTAGTTACTCATATGTAATAGGTAGTTTATTATGGCCTTTATGTTTGGTTAAGGTCAAGCTTATGTAGAAGGCCCATAAGCTTAGGCCCATGTCCAATAAGGAAAAGGGAAGGAGTGGGAGTGTTGCCCTAGCTCCTTGCCTATAAATACTCTTGTAAACCTTCATTTGAAGGTTGGTTGTTCAAGTTTTTCTCTTTCACTTCATACTCTACGCATAACTGTCTTAGTATAACGTGTGTGTGTGTTTGGTTTACTTGTTCAATCGCCTGTATCTCCTTCTAGTAAGCTTGTGTGGTAAATCTAGTGACCTAACAGTGGTATCAGAGCCAAATAGTTGGGTGCACACTTTTGTTTTGAAGTTTTTTTTGGTTTTGGTCTTACGCGTAAAGATAACGTGTTCTTTGGTTCGCTTAAAAACTTGTTTTTTACACTTTTTAATCTAAGATTCTTATACTTTCAACGTTTTAAGGTGTTAAAATACTTGTTTTTGGCAAAAAGTTTCAAACTTTACGCGTGGATCTAAGTTTTTGAGCTTGATTTTGTTCGTGGGTGAAGTTCTACGCGTAACCCGTTTAGGCGTTTTGGTTCATCAAGTTTCACACTGTTGTGTTATTTTGGTACTATTAACGTTATTCCATAACAAAAATCTGGTTTAGAAACAAATTTGGGTATAATCATTTTTACTAGTAAGATTACGCGTATCAAAACCCTAATCTTACGCGTAACTTTATCCGTGGTTTGATCTTCGTTGTGGTTTACCCGTGTTTTCTTGCTTAGATAAGCCCGAAAATACGCCGACTTTGGATATCCTTTGCCCGTGATAGTGTAAAAGATCATTTGGTAAAACCCTAAACTTACGCATAAGCATAAAGCTTACGCGTAGAAATCCTACGCATAAGATTCATCTTACGCCTAAGCCAAGTCTTACGCATAAGATAATCCTACGCCTAACTTTCTACGCATAACTTTGTGTCTACGCATAACTTTAGCATCTTTTCCCTACTTACGCGTAAGCTAAATCTACGCGTAACTCTTTCTTGTTACGCGTAACTTTGGTGTTTTTACGCATAAGTGCTACTTGGATTATTGTGATTTCTACGCCTAAGGACACTTCATCAACAAAGGTTCATTCGACTACAAAGATCCATTTTTACCAACACAAGTTTTCAACATGTCACAACCACCATACTCTAACTATTTCCCTTACACTTATCCTCAACGACAACAACAACTAAGTCCACAACATCAACAATGGAATCAACAACAAGCAATTTATCAACAACAATTTAATCAACAACATACTCCACAACTTGGAGCAATTCCTCCACCACAAATGGTTCAAACAACGCCAAGTCTTCAAGTTCCACCCTACACAAATGACTTCAATCAACATCCATCAAGGAACACTATGAAGGAACCAACTTGGTTTGCAAAGATGTGTGAAGCTTTAAGCGACCAAAAATCAATTCATGAGGTCGGATCACTTGATAGACCTCCAATGCTCACTCCGAAACTACGATCAATGGGTGATACGGTTCTTTAGGTTTTGTGATCCAAGAAGCCACATGGAAAGTTCTTAAAGAAGGTTATCTTGAAGGTCCATTTGAGATGCCTCATCATCATTGTACCCGAGATCCTAATGCTATTCCACCAAGAGATGAACAAACAAACATTGCTATCATTGCGTATTTAAATCAAATGTAACTTCTACACTATGAAGTCGATGAGCTTGCAATGCAATATATCCTTTTAGGATTACCTAACCCAATTCTTCAAGTGTTGATGCTCAAAAGATCGCAAAGGAAATTGATAACGCCACACGCCGCTCGGGGTCAAGGAAACTTCCTTTTCTTCGAGCAAGTTTTATAACACCCTAGGCAAGTGAACCTAATCGCTGTAGTGTAGTAATTAGGTAAGCCACGGGTATTGATATCGCTCTCTGGGGAATAGGAATGCTAGTAAGGAGTTACTACGCTAAGGTTAAGGTTGAGGAAGATTATTTTTATCTTTTATGTTTTATGAAATGGAAAGGTACGAATCTCGGTATTGGATTTGGGGTTGGTATTTCACCGATTACTCTACTATTATCTAATTATCTAAACTAAGGTTGTGGGAGTCTATGTCTAATTAATGTGTGCTCGTATGATAGTTTAAAGATGTGTTTACTTAGTTTGTATTACTCCTTAATTATCTCCTATTGATGGTTGAGTTGTCACGCCTTATTCCTAGTCATGCTGTGTGTCTAAAGTTGTAGGTATGCTTCTCCCTAACTCTTTGAACTTACCAAAGGGTCTCGCCTACAAACCCACTAGGATGATAAACTCCTACTCTAAGGCGCTTTTGGATGGTTTAGCCTACAACTACTCGTAATTATATTCTAAGGTTCACAAAGATGAATCAAGCATTATACACAACGAATGACCTATCGCATTACTAGATCATTAATCAACTAAGATAAGAAACAACCAATCAATATTCAATAATTAAGTTTCATACTTCCTAAGCAAACACACAAATAAATTAGCCGGACATGGAGAACATGCAAGCATACACACAAATAATCAAAGACATAATTGAATTAATGAAGTAAAGACTTATCTTGATGTAAGATAGGGTTTAAAACCCTAAAATATCGTACAAGACACCTTAGGTTCGGTTTTAGGTTTTACCCAAAGACTCTCCACAAAAGACCGAAAAATTCGGATTCTATATATAAGATTACATATGCGACGGCGCCACCTTATGTTTAGTGACGCCGCCGTGTCGCCGCCATTAGGGTTTCGCTTGGCCACGTTAACCTTGCGACGGCGCCACCTTATGTCCGTGACGCCGTCCTCTTCGCCTTCGACGCCGTCTGATTGCATCTAGGCCGCCCGAGTAGCGACGGCCTACTCTTTCACAACTAGACGCCGCCACTTGAAAATACGAGTTTTGGGTTCCGGACCGTCACAATAATTTTGGGACGGCGTCGCCATTAGCACCGACGCCGCCGCTTTCTAATTTCAAAGAATCGTGAGTGTCTCGATTTTGACTTTGGCCATTTTCTTCATATATTCGCGCTTTTCGTCCAAATAAGTGCCATTCCAAAGATTTTGCCTTCAAGAGACCTAAAAGTGAAAAGGAACGATATTAAGCAATAACGGATACAAAAGTGATCAAATAAGGACTTAAACGACCCTCAAAATGGTACCTTTAAAACCTTATCAAATATCCCTACACTTGTTATTTGCTTGTCCTCAAGCAAATGTGCTTTTAGCCAATTAATTTATAAGTTGGGGTCATGAAGCATTAATTCAAAACGGTCCACAACACATATAAGCCCCAAGAAAGTCATAACAAGCACGGAATTACATACTAGCACCTCACATGGGGTGTTTGGATACTCACATCTCTCTCGGTGTATATATGAAATATAACAAATAGGAAATGGAAGATAAACACTCATTAACCGGTCCTAGTACATAGATTACCATAGGCTTGAGAATAGATCAAACCTCCATCGCTTACGTAAGCACCTAGGAAAGACTATCAAAGAGGTCTTTAAAGGGTTGTAATGTTAGGCTTACGGTAGGGAAACAAGGGTTTGGTGGGATAGGCTATTTAGTGGTGGCAAGTCAAAATCTCTATGTTAAATGCATATGAAGAATGGCGCTAAAGCCAAGACTCGACACTCTAAACTCTAGATAACTGAAATAAATAAACATAAATTTAAAGGATAGATGTAGGATGGTAGCCCGTATGTTTTTTTTTTTTTTTTTTTTTTTTTTTTTTTTTTTTTTCTTTTTTTTTTTTTTTTTTTTTTTTTTTTTTTTTTTTTTTTTTTCATACACTTTTACTCTACCATCCTCTACGATAACATCAAAATACTAGGGATTTATAGGCACATCCCTACACTTGAGTTTTTATTACTCTAACACTAATTTGACCCGATTTGAAAAGATCAAAACACTTGGGGTACATTATTACGCAAACAAAGGGAATTTGAATTTTAACGCTCCTTCCGTCATTTCATAAACTTTAACTTTTCCCATGAATCCCAATCGTCCCAAAATCAGATACAAAGGATATGACTCGACTTAGCAACTTATGCAAGCAACTAGATAATTGAACTAAGGGTTTAGGGTGATAACAAACATTTGCACTAAAAGTGAGTGCATAAGGGGTAGGCTAAGGCGATTTGGGTGTATATTTGGGGTGGTGTAAACAATGTTTTCATTGATATTCGAAAAACCGAAACATCACGAGAACCGCGAAAAGGATAGGCTCGAGGGTTAACTAGGGTATCGTGTACTAAAGATGAGTACAACGCAGGGTGTGGGGAATTACTCAACCGATGTGGAAGAAGTAATTATATTACGTATCAAACAAGGGTTATCCTAATGCCTCTTATCATTTAGTTATTCCTAACTACACAAGTGTAGCCTCACTTGCGATCTCGAATGCATCACAAAACAAGTTCTAGAATCTAATATACTACCGGTTCACACTCTAAGCATTGAAGATGAATGCTTTAATTCCTACTAATCTAAGGGCGATCCTCACATTTTGGTGGAATTTGGGTGGTAAAGGGTTTTGTGCTAGTCATATAATTTCCTATCCATGAGACGCTTTTGTTAAGACTAATGGCCCACTCCTATATGTCATGACAAATTTTAAATTTGGTGCCAAAATTACCCTAACCGACATTTTCTCATGGTTTATTACACAATCACAATTGGACAAAGCAAATAGTCAAGGATAAGCATAGTTTCAAAGTTCCCGCTTTATTTTCCTCCCTACACTTAAACCGAACATTGTCCCCAATGTTCCCGAAAGTATCAAAGTTATGATAAAAGAAGGTAATTAAAACGAAAGAAACTAATACTCCCCGATTAGCTCGGTAGATCCGTAAAGTGGTGGTTAAACTTTTCAAGAAGAATTATTATGTGAAAAGCTCCTTCCAATCTTATGTAACTTCTTCTTGACAAACTAAACCTCGCACACTTGAAGAAAACAAACGAAACCTTCGCAGAAAATCGGCGGTAATAATATATATAAGACTCGATTTAAACTAGGATATAATGCTTGTGGAATGGATGTTTACGAATTTCTAAGAAAATTAAGACCGAAAATTCCAAAATTTATAAGTAGCTCGAAAACGAGAAAAAGTAACTGATGTTTTACTCCTTCCCGACGCCGTCAGTTGCAATCTCGACGCCAAAGTTATCCCGACAAAACCGGTCTCGCGATTTTCTCGAAAAATTCGAAAATTTACATCTTTAGAATCGGAAAATTTCGCAAAACATCCATTATGACTCGATACAAGCATTTGACTCGAACAAACAAACATATATATCTTTTAGTTAATTGTTATTCTCATGTTTACGCTTTTGAAAACGTGTGTAATCCTCCCTACACTTATCCCTTATGTAAAATACCTTTATATGCAATTAAGACGAGGTTAAAACAAAATAAAGCATTTTACAAATTTAAACATGAGGATAAACAATTAATAAAAGATATATGACACTAACAAGCAAACAATTAAGCATGGGTTGCCTCCCACGAAGCGCTTTTCTTTATTTAAGAGTCTTGTAGCTAGACTCATAGTCGTGTTCCCACGCTTTCTCATTACCGCCTCTTGACGGTTTCTAATGGGGATTCCATGTTGTAGAAGTGCCCTAAAATGCGCTTCTCTAAGAGTTCATCCTCTCCCAATCGGTCCTATATTCCGTCCTAGGCTCAAGCAATCCTTATAGAATCCGAAAATCTTAGCCATAACATAATCAACACCTTTTCCCTATCCTCATCATTCCTATAATAGACCGACAGCTTAAGTTCCTTTTCATCATTAGAGAGTGATGAAAACTTCTCAATCTTAAACGGCATTTGGTAAGCTATGTCATCGGTCTCATTCTTGAATCGCACTACTCCTAACGAGGGTCATAGGTCATCCCGGTGCTTTCTATGAAAGGTTTTCCTAGAATAACATGGGACAAGCTAGGGTCTATGGTCGTGCTAATATCATCCACAATTATGAAGTCCGTAGGAAACGTGAAACTACCTACATAAACGGGCAATCCCTTAATTCTTCCTAGAAAATTGCAACTAACATTAGGATCATTGGGGTCTTGCCTAGTTGGAATAGGCTTCTTCAATATCCAATTGTAATAGGTGCTAGTCATTATGTTGATTGGGGATTTGCGATCAATGTAGGCTTTTGCCACAAAAAGGTGTCCTATGACACATGGTATGTTAAGATTCCAAGGGTTCCCAAACTTGATTCGAGGACTTTTCCTAACATACATGTGACGGAGGTCACGCACTAAGTGAGGGTGGCGAGATAGTTCTTCTTCCGTAGGAAATTTGTTGAAATAGTCAATGTCTACTTCATCTACTTCCTCGGTGTTTCATCATCCACAAGTGTATAGTCCTCTTCGTCATTTGTTTCATTAGGTTCAACTAAGGCGATGGTATTGACGAATTGGACATACTTAGTTAGCTTGCTTGGATCCTTAATCTCTATACCAAGGCTCGGAGTTGAGATAGCACTAACCTTCTTATCACTATTAGCTATGGCTTTCAAAAGGTTGTCTATTTTCCTATCCATCTCGGCTTGTTGATGGTTAAAGCGGTCCGAGAGCTTAGCCATTTGGGTTTCTTGGGATGCAACTAGGTTTTGCAACATCCCTTCGACATTTTGTTGGTTAGGACCGTTAGGTGGGGCCATGAGAAATCATTAGAGGTGAATTCTTTGGTTTGTCCCCGAGAAATCGGGCTTGCCTTTCCATGCCTCTCGGGTTTCATTGAAATTCCTAGGTCCGGTGTTGTAGGAATCTTCCTCCGCTCCATTAATACGCGAGGATGCGAGTCAACGGAAGCATGTTCGGGGAGCGAGTGCTAGCTGCGCGTGTTATGAGGATCACAACACGGCTCACACGAGGAAGAAGCTTTGTTCACATGGTGTGAAGATTTAGGAGTTTCAGATGAGCTCATGAGGAATCTAACTTGATCTTCAAGTTCGATCATCCCACGGTCGGAAGGAGGCAAGGAGATTGCCTTAACGGTTTTGGGCAACTCACGGGGTCATCCCAACTTTCGTTGTCATAGAGGCGAGGTCCTCTATTATTTCCCATGATTCTTCCGCGGTGAGATCACTAAGTTTTCCACCGCCGCTTGGTCAATGGATCGCTTAGTGGGGAAGTTGACATGATCATAAAAGATTTGGACTTGGAGCCAAAGATCAATGCCGTGATGAGGACTTTATGAAGTAAGTCCTTGAATCGGGTCCATGCTTCAGAGAGATTCACCTTGACGTTGTTGGAACATCAAGATGTCATTCCTAAGCTTAGTGGTTCTCCCGGGGAAAAATTGAGCAAGGAAGCGAGAAGTAAGATCATCCCAACTTGAGATGGAGCCGGCGGAAGTCGCCAAGCCAATTACTAGCTTGGTCCCGTAGAGAGAATTGGAAGAGACGCAGCGCGGGTCTCCCGAGTAGTAGCATCAAGGTCGATGGAATCGACGATTTTGAGGAAATCCTCGATGTCGATTTGGATCTTCTAACGAAGTCCATGGAATGCACATCCGCTTTGCACCAACCGGATGGTGTCGGATCGCAGGGCCGTAGTTTGGGCTTGGTCGGGAAGCTCAATGGTGTTCCTATAGCCTAGGTGGCTTGGTCTCGAGTATTCACCAAGAGTACGGGCTCTTGGCGGGTCATTTGGTGGTGGGTTGATGAATGGTAGTAGGTTATCACCTTCCATGATGAAAAGTGATGGGGTTACGAACAAAGGTCACGAAGAAAGGGGATAGACTAAGAGAAAGCTAAAAATGAGAAAAGATTTACTTGATAGGAATCAAGCAAAGAACCTAAACGAGGTGGACTACTAACTAGCTATTCTATTCCGCAACGCGCGCCAAAACTTGATAACGCCACACGCCGCTCGGGGTCAAGGAAACTTCCTTTCTTCGAGCAAGTTTTATAACACCCTAGGCAAGAACCTAATCGTTGTAGTGTAGTAATTAGGTAAGCCACGGGTATTGATATCGCTCTCTGGGAATAGGAATGCTAGTAAGGAGTTACTACGCTAAGGTTAAGGTTGAGGAAGATTATTTTTATCTTTTATGTTTTATGAAATGGAAAGGTACGAATCTCGGTATTGGATTTGGGGTTGGTATTTCACCGATTACTCTACTATTATCTAATTATCTAAACTAAGGTTGTGGGAGTCTATGTCTAATTAATGTGTGCTCGTATGATAGTTTAAAGATGTGTTTACTTAGGTTGTATTACTCCTTAATTATCTCCTATTGATGGTTGAGTTGTCACGCCCTTATTCCTAGTCATGCGTTGTGTGTCTAAAGTTGTAGGTATGCTTTCTCCCTAACTCTTTGAACTTACCAAAGGGTCTCGCCTACAAACCCACTAGGGATGATAAACTCCTACTCTAAGGCGCTTTTGGATGGTTTAGCCTACAACTACTGTAATTATATTCTAAGGTTCACAAAGATGAATCAAGCATTAAGTACACAACGAATGACCTATCGCATTACTAGATCATTAATCAACTAAGATAAGAAACAACCAATCAATATTCAATAATTAAGTTTCATACTTCCTAAGCAAACACACAAATAAATTAGCCGGACATGGAGAACATGCAAGCATACACACAAATAATCAAAGACATAATTGAATTAATGAAGTAAAGACTTATCTTGATGTAAGATAGGTTTAAAACCCTAAAATACTGTACAAGACACCTTAGGTTCGGTTTTAGGTTTTACCCAAAGACTCTCCACAAAAGACCGAAAAATTCGGATTCTATATATAAGATTACATATGCGACGGCGCCACCTTATGTTTTGTGACGCCGCCGTGTCGCCGCCATTGTGGTTTCGCCTGGCCACGTTAACCTTGCGACGGCGCCACCTTATGTCCGTGACGCCGCCCTTTCAACTTCGACGCCGTCTCGATTGCATCTAGGCCGCCCGAGTAGCGACGGCCTACTCTTTCACAACTAGACGCCGCCACTTGAAAATACGAGTTTTGGGTTCGATCGTCACAAAATTTGGGACGGCGCCGCCATTAGCACCGACGCCGCCGCTTTCTAATTTCAAAGAATCGTGAGTGTCTCGATTTTGACTTTGGCCATTTTCTTCATATATTCGCGCTTTTCGTCCAAATAAGTGCCATTCCAAAGATTTTGCCTTCAAGAGACCTAAAAGTGAAAAGGAACGATATTAAGCAATAACGGATACAAAAGTGATCAAATAAGGACTTAAACGACCCTCAAAATGGTACCTTTTAAAACCTTATCAGTAATCGTGGTTATGGTCGTCAAATGGGAGGTGGTCAAGGGTTTAATGCTATGGGTAGGAATAACAACAAAGCTCAAGTGGTGGTATAGGAAATGCTCGAATGGGTTGAATGGTCTTCGATGCTACAACCGCAATGAGAAGGGACACTGCTAATGCATGCCCAAAGCCAAGGAATAAAGGGCGTGCTTATTTCAAAGAGGCTCTTCTTTTGGCTCTTAAGGATGAAGTCGGTGGATCTTTCACAAACAAAGAACGAGCTTTATGGCGTATGCGACTCGATGATGATATGGAGGACTTGCAGCCAATGCATTTATTATGTTGATGGCTAATATGCATGAGCTACACATGAGTGAAACAGCCCAAAGTATGACATCGATGGCTTGTCTCGTGCCGAACAAACCATCATCATATCGTAACTAATATCTCCGCCAATATCTCGAATCCGCAGACGGCTCAGATCGCTCAAATGAGTCATCTACATCTCATTCTCGACGATTTTCAAATAAACCTCAGAGTTACATTTGACGATCAAGATGACCTTATGGTTTCCTTTGATAATCAAATTGACTCCATGGTTGTACTCGAGGATCTAAATAATGATCATGTTGTGACTCACGTTGAACAAGCCGAACTGTTGCCTCATCCAGATTTTGCTCGCTTAATTCAAGACCATCAAATCAAAATGGAGGAATGTTATGCATTAAATAAGGACTTAAAAGCAAAATGCACTGTTAACCAAGGATTTTGAATGCTTACAAATGCAACTCAACTTTTTCAAAACTCAAGAAAACCGTGAAAAAGGTTTTGAAGCCGCTTTGCTAAATCTCATCAAAGCGAAAAATATTTAGAGAGACAGATCGTGATCTAGTTGCTTCAAGAATGCTTTGTTGTATGAAATAGAACAATCGAAACATGAACATAAAAGCAAATTAACGCCTCACCTTGGAAAATCAAAAGTTAAGGTTGAGTTGTTAACTTGTCAAAACAAGTTCTCCGCATACAAAAGCATTCCACGAATCGGGTAGATGACCTTCTTGAAGAAATTATCGGCTTGCAAAAAAAATTAAAGAGTTTAAAATCGTTGTTTACAAACATGGTGAATCAAGAATGACTATTGAAAAGTTTACTTTAAAACCCAATCCAAAAGGATATGGACCAAATCTAGCTGATTACAAACCAAAGCTTTCACTAAAACATTCAAACCAAATCTCAAGTTTCCAAAGGCGAATATAAAATTAATGATCTTGTTATGAGTGTTGTTAAATATCATCGTCAAGAGGAATTAGATGCGTAAGACGAGAGTCGATCAAAATTAAAAGCATGTTGTTTACAACAAACCTTTTAATTATTCAAAACTCGTCACTTTTGTCACACCAACGGATTCTTCTAACACACCAAGGGTTATCATCAAACACCGAGTCTTCTAATGTTAATCCCAACCGATTATGCACAAATTTATGGTCCTTTACCTTCCATCGCTGAAGTAAACTCAAAACCCGAAAATCGCAAAATTCTTAGATATTTTGATATTTTCATGGTCGACCTCAAAATTTAGAACATGAGATAGAATATCATTCGAAATCAAAGTTCAACACTTTCAATCGCCTCGCGCGAGAACAAAGAAACATTTTTCGAAAAATCTTTTACCAAATGTTAAAAATTTGAAAAGTTGTGCATTGTCTTGGGAACGGACTTTCATAAGGAACTTGAGTCATGAAGGTCGTTTTAGAAAACTGAAACATCTATTTCTAATACTAAACGTAAAAGAAAATGTTGAGAAAAGATGTTGATCGACTCTTGAACGATGTTATCTATGCCGATATCCATAATGTTGTGTTATTCTATTCCTTACCACATGCATCCGATTATATCTCTGCGATAATGTTGACTCGTGGTAAATGTTGAGAATACCGATAAGGTGCTTCAAATCGAGTCTTTAAAAGCTGAAAATGAACGATTACTTAACGAACTTTACAATGCAAAACGTCGTCTTAATTGGTGTGAAAAGATATTCACAATCAACAACTTGGGTTTCAAAGAAAATCGCTCGCTTATGTGAAAATCTTCCGATCCTAAATTTGCGAATCGGATGATCAAAACGTGTCTTTGAAAGGTCAAATCTCAAAATATGAACAAGAACTTGTAAAAGTTAAACAGGAATATGGTGTCATATTTGATTTACTCAATAAGACTCGTCATGAAGCATCAAATGAACTTGATCACTATCTTGCTCACACTAGAGAAGATTTGATTCACACTATCTCTAAGTTAAGAGAAATGTTAGGAAAGTATGAACAAATTCCGCCAACCATCATTAAGAGATTAGCACCAGTAACACTTAGTAATCGTGCACCTAGAATCCCTACTGCCAAATCACAAGTTGCTAACGTGCTTCCTTCTCATGAAATAGAATAGTTGCGTCTTTTCCAAACGTCCGCACTTCACAGCCCTAGGAGCACTCAATCAAGAATAGGAAGTTGCGACCTAAGAAAAGATCAATAAGGAATGCTAAAGTAGAAGAACACCCTAGGACTATGAATAAGACTCACGTTGCTTCCACTATAGATATTAAATCGGCAAATGTAATAGAAATAGTGTCAGAACGAATGCTAAACCTTTAAGTACTTTTGATATTCGGTCTAATGCACCTTGTGTTATTTGTCGAAAAGCATGAATTATGATTGTCATGACAAATGTGTTGCTAAAGCTATAATCTCTCGCTTACTTAATCCTAAGAATCGGCATACCTCTAGGCCCACTAATCATTCTAAGTCCAGGCTTGGTAGACCGCCTTCTTTAGATTCTAAGGCAAGCATTGTTGTCCCCGTAGCTCCGGCCACCTCCTAAGAATGTAGTACCACCTAGTGCATTCACAAAGACTAAAGCAAACAAGAGTTATAGATGGCGAAATGGATATATAACACATTAGGATTTAAATGGATGCCTAAAGTTATTAATGTGTGTATGTCTACTATCATCGCCTCCGGAACCTCTAACATTTCGGGTTCCACATCTACTTCTATTCCATCCGTGTCGCCTGTGTGTAATGCGTGATATGATCATTCTCTCGGATTGTTGATAGCGGATGTTCCCGGCACACGATGCATAACCTTAAACTGTTATCAAACTTTATTGCAAAGTTCATTGGCACTGCCGATTCGGGAATGATCACTTCAGCCTATCATGGGCTACGGAGACTATATCAATGGGAACATCGAAATTAGCGTGGTTTACTATGTGGAAGGCCTCAATCACAACTGCTTTCGAGAGGTCGGTTTTGTGATGGAGATTTGGAGGTTGCTTTCGGAGAAAACTTGTTTCATTCGTGATCTACAAGGAAATGACCTTATGTCCGCTCGCGTAATTCTAGTCTCTACACTATCTCTATGCAAGACATGGTTGCTTCATCTCCCATCCGCTAACTTTCAAAGGCAACATCAACAAAATCTCGGCTATGGCACCGTCTGCTCTCACATCTAAACTTTCAAACCATCACCAACCTTGCTCGACACAAACTAGTTGAAGGTCTCCCGATTCCGGTATTCAAAGATCACCTTTGCTCACTTGTGAACAAGGAAAAGCACTCGTGCTCATTTTCCTTCAAAGGTGGAACACAACTCAAAGATGTTCTTCATCTTCTTCACATGGATTTGTGTGGCCCGATGCGCGTGCAAACAATCAATGGCAAATGCTACATATTACTAATTGTTGATGACTACTCATCACTGGACTTGGGTCTACTTTCTTGAAGCAAAGACCAAGCTCCACAGATGATCATCACCTTTCTCACGAAAATACTGAGTTCACTTGAAACACCGCCGACAAATAAGAATGAGACAAAGGAACCGAATTTGTTAACCAAACCCTTCGTGACTTTTATGAGAAAGTGGGAATTCAACATCAAACATCTATTGCACGTACACCGTAACAAAACGGAGTTGTTGAAAGACGAAACCGAGCGTTAGTGGAAGCCGCAAGAACAATGTTAATCAATGCTAAACTTCAGACACTTGTGGGCGTAAGTCGATCATCGCATGCTATACTCAAAACCGTTCTATGATCACAAAATACAACAAAACACCTTCGAGCTTGTCCACAACCATAAACCGAATCTCAAATACTTTCATGTATTTGAATCCCTATGCTATCCGAATAATGATCGTGATGATTTTGGAAAACTCAAAGTCAAAGCCGACATTGGAGTCTTTATTGGATATTGTGAGAATTCTAAAGGTTACGGATCCGAATCGTCAGTACAAAACAGTGATGGAAACGATTCATGCTCATTTTGATGAACTCACGGAAATGGCTTCGAGTATAACGACTTAGAACCCGTCACAACCGTTTAAACTTCCCCAACCCCATCATCACCGAACAAAGCCCCGACTCACTCGTCAACAAATGGAAAGGTTATTTGCTCCACTGTTCAAAGGTGTGATATTGATGAACGTGCTCCGGTGTATCCATTGCTTTCATTGCTCAACCCGATAATACTCTTATACCGATACACCCGCTACAACAACTCTTGTTGAAGAAGCACCACCATTGACTCCACCACAACATTGAACAAACCGCTTCCAACAATGATGAACCGGTGATGATATTACAATGAAGTACCCTATGATCCGTATAAGCAGTTAAGTCTAATAGACTTAAAACGATTAAACACAAATGCAATTTAGATCGAGGAATATAGGGAATTCCTGGGTCGTTAAGTCCCACGGAGGATGAATTGGTGTTTAAACAACTTCAGATGATAGAATGATCACTAAGGATAGTGATCAGTAAGGGTATTGATGGAAAATTATACCTAAAGAAAAGATTAACAAATAAAAGCGACTTAAATGCAAATTAAAAAGATTAAAAAGTTAAAAGATATTAAATAAACGCTATCACTATTTTTAAAGTGATGAACGTTTAAAACCTAAAACTTAAAACTTACGTTTAAAATAAAATTACGTAAACGTATAAAATAAAACGTGAGTTTTAAAGAAATAAAAGGCCTACAAATATGAAAATGATATTTTTACAATCCTAATGATGAAAGAAAATTTTAAGAAAAATAAAATTATTTTACAACTATTTATTTAATTATTATTAATTAAAAATTATTTATTAAGTATTTAAATTGCACTAAAATACAAGAAAATACAAAATTAACGTAGAAAAATAAAATTAAAACTTAGAAAAATCTAAAATATGATAAAACTTATTTTAAAACTAAAAATATATTTTTTAGACTTATTATGTATTTATTATTAATTTAAAACTATTTAAAACTAATTAAAATGCTAAAAAATAATATTTAAACTAAGAAAATTATGAAAAAAATACTTTTTATTACTTTTATATTTATCTTAATCTAGGAAGATTGAAAACATATTTTTTTAAGCTTTTTCTAATTTATTTGTATTAAAAGCTATTTAAAAAGGATTAAAACTATTTTAAATAATGAAAAATACTAAACAATGAAGGAAAAATCAAAAATTCAGGAAAATGTTAAAATATTATTCTAAGTTCATAAAAATATAAAACATATGCTTATGTGGAGGAAAAAGCAATCATTGTACTGCCCCGCTTATTAATAAGCAATCCAAAATAAGCTATAAGCTACGTGAATGATCCAAATGATTAGCGAGCTAAAGTTCACTAAAATAAGCCTAATGCAACTTATTATTACTATCAGAGACCACTAATGATGCATTAACTAGAAATGAGCTTATGAGATTATCAATACAAATCGATCGATAGCACTTTTAAACACTTGCACAAGCTAAGTAATTAAGCTAAATGGAAAACAGATATATGGACTTAAATTAGACACGGCTAACTACACAAGGACCAAAACCAGCTTCTCACAAGCTTCAATGAAGCTTGTGCATAAGTCGCAATATGTGCCCGTACACCGATTTGAGCAATTAGCAAAATGGGACAAACAATAAGCTTGTCAAATTTCTAGCAAACAAGCTACAAACCGAAAAAGTAAACTTGAGACTTCAAGATGGCTTGGAAAGCTACCCAAAGATCCAAGTTATACATGATTTGACCAATTATCAAGCTCTGTATGAACTTTTGATTGAACTAGAAAAACTGGTGCACAGGGCATGTATCTGACAAAGAGTTTAAAATAAGACATGAAAATAAGCATTAAATAAATTAGAAAATGAAAACTAAGACTGGACTAATTAGTTGACCGCCGACTTTTCAAAAGCTAAATTACACAAATTAAAGCTCATTTATAAGCTCTGTGAGCTTTTGAAATAAGGTCCAAGAACTGCTTGTACACAGATGATTTGACTTTTTATGTAAACTACAAGTTTGACTTTTATGAAACTAGGATCTATACTACTAACTTATTATGATATATTAAGCTATTATAGGATGAGATTAAGTTATCAGTAACAAGTTATAAGCTACTTGGCTAAGATTTGTATTCAAAATCTCAACAGATTAACTAGCGAGAAGAATTTATAAGCTATATTGACTTTTAATGAAGTAAGCAATGGTTTATATTGTTTTTCCGAGCTACTAAAGACTAGAGTGACGGTAACAAATACAAACAACACATAATCAACCTTTAAGACCTATTAATTCAAAGAATTCCAAACAGGACTTTAGAAAGAAAGTTAACTTACAAATGAATAAGTGGTGTGCGACTTATCACGTAACCATAACTAGACTATTCTAAACCCATTTCAATCCATAAACAACTCTGATCAACCTAAAACATAACCAAATCCTTTCACTTCAACAGTTGACTTTTTGTTGACCAAGGAATTTTGAGAGTAAAAATTGGAGTAATGAGTTTCTGAGTAAGTAATAAGCTAGACTAAGCTTATAAAAGCTTGTATATGAGCTTATACAGGCTTATAATGGCATAACATCAAATACAAACATCATCCACATGAACTTGGAATTTCTGAAATTACAAATTGCATAAAAGTGATTCGAACTTGAATTTAAACACCGACAAAGGTTTATAAAACACTTAAATTACATAATGAAGTACTTTTGAGCTTAATTAAACACCTGAAACATTAAATTTATTAAACGACATTACATAAATTAAAATTACACTACTTAACTAACGCCTCATCTCCTTCTTCCTTCTTTATAATGACTTCTAGGGTTCGGGTCCCACTTGGTCTTTCCCATCAACAATCCAAGCCTTTGATCACTGCAACATATCCTAGCCATCAATTTAACTTTTGGCGCCAAAAGTCTTTGGGCGCTTTGCATTAATTGGGTTTGGGAGGATATGGAGGTGGAGGGGGGATGTGGAAAGGTGTTAGGAGGTAGTGTGGAAAGTTGGAAGTGAGCAGGTGTCGAGGTGTGGTAGAAACAGGTGTTGAGGTTGAGGGAGGGTGAACAGTAGGCGCGCTCTTATCTGATTTAAAAATCTGGCCGGGTCATGAATTGGGCTTAGTTTTGGGCTTAGTGTTAATAAAGGATCCGTTTGGTTTTATTTAACAACAAGGACCTAAGGTGTAATTTGGCCAAAGTTGAAGGTTTGATCTTGAACATTTTCCAAAGCTCTCACAAGGGTAAAACCTGCCAAGTAAGAATAGTACAAGGACCATTGTTGATAATTTCCATTTTTGTAAATCCAGGGACCAAAACTGTCAAGTTTGAAACTTGAGGGACCAAACATGTAAATTCTCAAAAGTTTTATCATAAGGACCATTTTTGTCATTTATAAATAGAACAAGGTTAAAAGTTGATAATTTTCACTTTTTAAATTAACCAAGGACTATTTTTGACAATTTTCAAAGTTAAAGGACTAAAGTTGTCATTTTGTGATTTTTAAACTTTAAAGGGTTTGTTTTGACAACTTTTGAATCTCATGGACCTAAAATGATATTTTACAAGTTTTGAATTACCGAGGACCGATTTTGACAACTTTTGTAACTTGGGGACTAAAGCGCCAATTATGCAAACTTGATACGTTTTCATCGATTTTGATGTTTTGCATTTAAAACATATAAAACACTTGTTTGTGATATTTTCATCATTTTGATGCATTTCAGTGTTTTCGGATGTTTTGGCATTCTAACAGTATAAAATGATGAGTATTTAGACACTCATCAATCCCCCACACTAAGATATTGCTAGTCCCTAGCAATGATTTGAGAAAATTTAATGGATTTTATCTCTTTACCAAAAGCCATTACTTCGAGTAGCCAATTGTTTCAGTTCAAGTAAGAACCTTGGTACAATGATAACCAAATGATTTTAAGCAAATCATAAGTCAGTGAACGGATTTGATTTGTCTTTACCGAAGCCGTACCATCTCGGACTAGCCAACTCTTAGATAAATTATCAATATTATCTTTGGTGAGTCGATTACCAATTATGGATTTTCAATCGCCTTTACCACAAGCCATAAACTTGCGGGCTAGCCAACTCTTCACTAATTAAAGATATGGTGAGTGAACACCATACAATTTTGGGCAAATTGCAAGCCATAAACGGATTTGAGATATCTTTACCAAGAGCCGTTTGCTCTGGATTAGCCAATCCTTATGTGGGTTAGACATGGTGGATGATTACCATTTGTTGTGTTTAGTACATAGTACTTCCACTAAATAAAAATTTTAAAATTTGGCCATTTTTGGGGAAAAGGGACTAAAAGGGTACATTTATGATCAAATTAGCTGAATTTCCCCCACACTTAGAAATGAATATTGTCCTCAATATTCAAAGCACCTTGTTATGCCGAAACTTAGAACGTAAAAGATAACATTTACTAACTAAGTGTAGAAACACAACAATTATTCTCTTTTTTAATATTTACAATTTTCATTTATTTTCAAAATCTATATACAACATGTGGGGCATCACCCCCACACTTAGGTGGTACACACGGGTGAAAACCCATGTTTAGCTACTGTTTTTGATTATCGAGTCGCTAGCTTGACTCGACCCCGAATTAATTTGTTCATGGGGAAGTAAGTGGAAGAGACAATCTCCATCGGACTTTCATTCAAGATGTTTGTATAAACATTGAAATATGTGAAAGTTCCACACCGATGAGATATACAGAGAACCGGCTCAAAAATGATTAATGAAAATGCCGGGGTCAAAAATAATGTCTTCATTCCCGAAGGAGTGAAGAACAGGAGAAGCTACGGGGTAGGTGAAGAAGAGAAAGAAAGTCATGATAAAGATCATGATTAACTCATCATCATCAGAAGAATTCATAGTTTCATGAATCTTATCAGCTAAGCTCAATTGGTCTAGACATATCCCGGGTGTGTCTAGATCAAAGTAGAAATTATCATACTCCGGTGGAGATATGATATGAGTGAGTTCACAGGAGAACTCCTCAAAGGAGAATGATTCATATTCGGGATTGATTTGAGTGAGTTCAGCGGGAACTCCTCAAAAGTGAATGATTCATAATCGGGGAGAATTATGAGAATGAGAAGTGGTAATACCACTAATCTTCTCTCCCATATGATCAAAATAGAACGTTTGCAATTCCGGAATAGAATCATCGAAGAAAAGTTTACTATCCTCAAAGGGATAGGATATGAAGTAGACTTTTCATTAAAAGCCTCGATTCTAGAAATGAGAAGATTAACATTCAATCTTGTAAGACGAAGAGCTTCATCTTGGATTATTTCTTCATCATTCTCTTCTCCTGGTCGACAAGCTCGGAAGGTAATTCACCCACATAACTTATGTCTCCACAAGATAAAGAATAGTCCTCATCGTAATCGGAGAACATCTCAATATGATCATTTTGGAAGACAAGAGGAGTAGGGATATCACACAAATGCTCGAGAATTCCTGTGACTCTCTTGGGATTGGGACAAGGTCCTCAACACTAGACTTTATGAATTCGTCCGATTCCTTTTCGTGAACAAGGTCAAGAAGCTCATCCCCATGTTCGTAGAGTAAGTGTGAACCTCGGGTGTGATAGCGATGATCGAGGGAGTTGAGAAGGACTAGCGCTATGGATTCTACAAGTTCCATTATTTCTCTTGCTAGTGATTCACCATATTCTTTTCTCCCAGTATTTCCACGGATGGAATCTCAACCGATGAACTTGATGAATAAAATTGTAGAATATCAAGGGTATCTTCATCATCATCGTTATCGTGAATGAAATGGAATTGAGAGCTAGATTTGAATGCTTTTGTAGTCTAATTGATTCCCTAACAGTGTTTTCAATGGCAACTGGGAATCTAATTTAGCATCCGTTCTCATTAACAAAACTTCCATGGATTTTTCATTTGGATTATCTTGGGAGGACATAGCCGACTCCTCCTTAAGTTCTTTTAATAACTCAAGACTCTTGATGAGAAGGTCCGTCGTAGTTTCATGAGGAGTCGCTGAATCATTTGGTATTGTGGAGGTTGGTCTTGATATTAAGAGTCGTAATTGTTACAAGGAAATGGATTCCTGTTTGACAATCCGAGCTAGAGTGAGAACCTCCACAATACTCACAACAAGAAACCGATGTGGTGTGAGTGGTATGTGTTGTAGTCAAAATTGTTATCGTGAACCCGCTCATAGACAAGCGTGTTTCCGATTGACAATCGAATCGGAATGTGAACCACCACAATACTCACAACAAGAAATCTTCTGAGTCTCACAATGTGGTAGTGATGGAATAAATCGGTTGTGTTATGGTAGGAATAGGATCTTGGTTATAGATGGACCCGCTTCTCGAATCCACCATGCTACAACCGGGGCAATTGCCACCATTATAAGGACCACCACACCATCGACAACCAAGAGGGTGAGGATAAGACATAGAAAGAATCAAATGGTTCTAGAGGGTAAGAAATGAAGAATCAAAGATGTGAGAGGGTAAAGATGGATATTTTGGATTTTGAATAAACATTTTGTAAAAACAAAGAATGAAAATATTTTTGGTTTGTTAACACTTTAGGAAAAGTGTTAATGAACTTTGATTTTAATAAACTTTACAAAAACTGCTTACAAACGGTGGTATATGTTCAAGAATGGATCCGAAATGCTTAAAACACGCTTCTGACCTCCCGGCAAAAATTTGAAATTTGATCTGTGCTAAACAGCTAAGTCTAATAGACTTAAAACAATTTTAAACACAAATGCAATTTAGATCGAGGAATATAGGAATTCTCGGTCGTTAAGTCCCACGGAGGATGAATTGGTGTTTAAACAACTTCAGATGATAGAATGATCACTAAGGATAGTGATCGAAAGGTATTGATGGAAAATTATACCTAAAGAAAAGATTAACAAATAAAAGCGACTTAAATGCAAATTAAAAGATTAAAAAGTTAAAGATATTAAATAAACGCTATCACTATTTTTAAAGTGATGAACGTTTAAAACCTAAAACTTAAAACTTACGTTTAAAATAAAATTACGTAAACGTATAAAATAAAACGTGAGTTTTAAAGAAATAAAAGGCCTACAAATATGAAAATGATATTTTACAATCCTAATGATGAAAGAAAATTTTAAGAAAAATAAAATTATTTTTACAACTATTTATTTAATTATTATTAATTAAAATTATTTATTAAGTATTTAAATTGCACTAAAATACAAGAAAATACAAAATTAACCTAGAAAATAAAATTAAAACTTAGAAAATCTAAAATATGATAAAACTTATTTTAAAACTAAAAATATATTTTTAGTACTTATTTTGTATTTATTATTAATTTAAAACTATTTAAAACTAATTAAAATGCTAAAAAATAATATTTAAACTAAGAAAATTATGGAAAAATACTTTTTATTACTTTTATATTTATCTTAATCTAGGAAAATTGAAAACATATTTTTTTTAGCTTTTTCTGATTTTTTTAGTATTAAAAGCTATTTAAAAAGGATTAAAAACTAGTTTAAATAATGAAAAATACTAAACAGTGAAGGAAAAATCTGAAAAATTCAGGAAAATGTTAAAATATTATTCTAAGTTCATAAAAATATAAAAACATATGCTTATGTGGAGGAAAAAGCAATCATTTGACAACCGCTTATTAATAAGCAATCCAAAATAAGCTATAAGCTACAGAATGATCCAAATGATTAGCAGAGCTAAAGTTCAATAAAATAAGCCTAATGCAACTTATTATTACTACTGTAGACCACTAATGATGCATTAACTAGAAATGAGCTTATGAGATTATCAATACAAATCAAATGATCGATAGCACTTTTAAACACTTGCACAAGCTAAGTAATTAAGCTAAATGGAAAAAGATATATGGACTTAAATTAGACCTGGCTAACTACACAGGATCAAAACCAGCTTCTCACAAGCTTCAATGAAGCTTGTGCATAAGTCGCAATATGTGCCTGTACACCGATTTGAGCGATTAGCAAAAATGGACAAACAATAAGCTTGTCAGCAATTCTAGCAAACAAGCTACAAACTGAAAAAGTAAACTTGAGACTTCAAGATGGCTTGGAAAGCTACCCAAAGATCCAAGTTATACATGATTTGACCAATTATCAAGCTCTGTATGAACTTTTGATTGAACTAGAAAAACTGGTGCACAGGGCATGTATCTGACAAAGAGTTTAAAATAAGACATGGAAATAAGCATTAAATAAATTAGAAAATGAAAACTAAGACTGGGACTAATTAGTTGACCAGTTCAGCTTTTCAAAAAGCTAAATTACACAAATTAAAGCTCATTTATAAGCTCTCCGTGAGCTTTTGAAATAAGGTCTGCAATCTGCTGTACATGTGATGATTTGACTTTTTATGTAAACTACAAGTTTGACTTTTATGAAACTAGGATCTATACTACTAACTTATTATGATATATTAAGCTATTATAGGATGAGATTAAGTTATCTTGTAACAAGTTATAAGCTACTTGGCTAAGATTTGTATTCCAAAATCTCAACAGCTAACTAGCAAAGAAGAATTTATAAGCTATATTGACTTTTAATGAAGTAAGCAATGGTTTATATTGTTTTTCCGAGCTACTAAAGACTAGAGTGACAGTAACAAATACAAACAACACATAATCAACCTTTAAGACCTATTAATTCAAAGAATTCCAAACAGGACTTTAGAAAGAAAGTTAACTTACAAATGAATAAGTGGTGTGCAATTTTATCACGTAACCATAACTAGACTATTCTAAACCCATTTCAATCCATAAAACACTGCATCAACCTAAAACATAACCAAATCCTTTCGACTTACCAACAGTTGACTTTTGTTGACCAAGGAATTTTGAGAGTAAAATTGGAGTAATGAGTTTCGAGTAAGTAATAAGCTAGACTAAGCTTATAAAAGCTTGTATATGAGCTTATACAGCTTATAATGGCATAACATCAAATACAAACATCATCCACATGAACTTGGAATTTCGAAATTACAAATTGCATAAAAGTGATTCGAACTTGAATTTAAACACCGATAAAGGTTTATAAAACACTTAAATTACATAATGAAGTACTTTTGAGCTTAATTAAACACTGAAACATTAAATTTATTAAAACGACATTACATAAATTAAAATTACACTACTTAACTACTCGCCTCATCTCGCTTCTTCCTTCTTTATAATGACTTCTAGGGTTCTGGGGTCCCACTTGGTCTTTCCCATCAACAATCCAAGCCTTTGATCACCGCAACATATCCTAGCCATCAATTTAACTTTGGCGCCAAAAGTCTTTGGGCGCTTTGCATTAATTGGGTTTGGGAGGATATGGAGGTGGAGGGATGTGGAAAGGTGTTAGGAGGTAGTGTGGAAAGTTGGAAGTGAGCGGTGTCGGTGTGGTAGAAACAGTGTTGAGGTTGAGGAGGGTGAGCAGAGGCGCGCTCTTATCTGATTTAAAAATCTGGCCGGGTCATGAATTGGGCTTAGTTTTGGGCTTAGTGTTAATAAAGGATCCGCTTGGTTTTATTTAACAACAAGGACCTAAGGTGTAATTTGGCCAAAGTTGAAGGTTTGATCTTGAACATTTTCCAAAGCTCTCACAAGGTAAAACTGCCAAGTAAGAATAGTACAAGGACCATTGTTGATAATTTCCATTTTGTAAATCCAGGGACCAAAAGCTGTCAAGTTTGAAACTTGAGGGACCAAACATGTAAATTCTCAAAAGTTTTATCATAAGGACCATTTTGTCATTTATAAATAGAACAAGGTTAAAAGTTGATAATTTTCATTTTTAAATTAACCAAGGACTATTTTTGACAATTTTCAAAGTTAAAGGACTAAAGTTGTCATTTTGTGATTTTAAACTTTAAAAGGTTTATTTTGACAACTTTTGAATCTCATGGACCTAAAATGATATTTTACAAGTTTTGAATTACAGGGACCGATTTTGACAACTTTTGTAACTTGGGGACTAAAACGCCAATTATGCAAACTTGATACGTTTTTCATCGATTTTGATGTTTTGCATTTAAAACATATAAAACACTTGTTTGTGATATTTTCATCATTTGATGCATTTCGAGTGTTTTCGATGTTTTGGCATTAACGGTATAAAAATGATGAGTATTTAGACACTCATCACCCTACTTGCGATTTTGATCCAAATGCGTTCTTTAACCCGCTTGCTAATGAGTCTGTGCACCGATGTCGCAGAATCTTCAACAAACCATTTGAATCTCGAGAATCCGCACAATGTATACCAACATCAACCTCTACACATCGATGGACAAAGACCATCCTCGGCTAATATTATTGGCAACCTGAATCAACCGATCGTTACGAGACAACGTCTTCACACGGATGGTGAACATTGCATTTATGCACTCACCGTCTCGCTAACTGAGCCTAAAACATTAAAGACGCAATGACAAAAGATAACGGATTGAATCCATGCAAGAAGAACTCAACCAATTCAAACGTCTTGAAGTATGGGAGTGGTTGAAACCAACAGGGGTCTACGCTATTGGTCTCAAATGGATTTGGAAAACAAATTAGATGTCAAGGGCGCCATCCAAAACAAGTCACGCCTAGTTGCTAAGGGTTATCGTTAGGAAGAGGAATAGACTTTGAATAATCTTTTGCTCCGGTTGCTCGCCTTGAGGTCGCTCGGATATTTCTCGCGTTGCTCATATGAATATGACGGTCTTTCGGATGGATGTCAAACCGCTGCTTTTCAACGGACAACCGAAGAAACGGTTTATGTCACCAACCCAAGGATTCGTTGATCCCGAGTTCCCGAACCATGTCTACAAACCGAACAAAGCTCTTTATGGTCTCAAACAAGCCCCGGGCATGGTACGATAAGCTATCATCTTTCCTCATTGCTAATAATTTCACCAAAGGTTCGGTTGACCCAACTCTCTTTATACAATATCACGGGCACATATCTTAATTGTTCAAATTTACGGATGACATCATTTTGGGTCTACATAAAAGTTTTCAATCGCTTTTGCAAAACTAATGAAGAAAATTTTGAAATGTCCATGATGGGTGAACTTACGCTCTTTCTAGGACCGCAAGTTCATCAATCTCCCGTGGTATTTTCTTGAGTCACCCAAATATGCCCTTGAATTGTTAAACAAATTTGGAATGAAAACACGTGATACTTATGCCACACCAATGACTCATACCAAGAAGCTAGACGTTGATTTACATGGGAAATTAGCACCCC